>JAUMHE010000068.1:13117809-13138656 GCA_032359235.1 Enteromius mattozi | reverse complement strand
AATAAAGCTATATACTGTAAATGTATATACACATGTAAATATATTTAAGATTAAATACAGTATGTGTGTGTCTTTATATATACACAATAAATACATATATTATGTAAAAAATATATATATATTTTGGATGCAATTAATCACGATTAATCATTTGAAAGCACTAAAATAAATAACAAATAGAAAAACTTATAGTTTCGATGTAATGTAAGTTTCTTTGGATAAAAGTGTTCATCTAAAGCCTCGGTGTACACTGTACAATTTTGTCCATAATTTGGCCATCTGAGACAAATTTAGCAAATTATTCCTAGAACAAAATCTGCTAATTTTACAACCAATTACATCCACCATCATGTTTTATGGTTAACAAAAATGTCTGTTAAATTACTGGATAATGTCCCATCTGAAAATTTGCTGTTAATATTTATTTCATTTCATTTTTTTTTACTCTGTGTGCTGCAACAACAACAAACCACAGCTTGCTCCACACAGATCGTCTTCATATTTACATTTTCTTTTCAAGGAAATTCACGATCAAAATAATGATAGCCGCCATGCCACTTCCAAGCTTGAATGCAGCTCACCGTCACCAAACATGTCACGAATTGATGGTGCAAAACTCTGGACGAGTCTTCTCTCGTATGTCCATGTTTTAATGAGTCTTGACTGTCTTACAGTCTGACATTAATGACAACTGAGATCCCACATTGTGACACGGCTTACAGCTGGATGATATTCATACAGTCATATAGACTATTATAAATTATCTGGCTGCATAAATGTAGATTTATTTTATTTACCATAAAAGATACTGGCTTCTTAAAAAACTTAAATACTGGGCTACTAAAAACAACTTTTTCAAAAGGATGGCTTGGCAAGCTACAATCTCAAAGTAGTTTCCCCAACACTGTTATGGACTCTTATTCCTTACCAGTCAGTATCTTGTCAGTCACTCTGTTAGGCAGTATATATCAGCATATCAGATCGCAGTGTAGATCAACAGGGTCTCACTGTAAAAAAAAAAGTGTCAGATGACTCACAATCCCCCTGCATCACTTGGTTTCTCTGCTGATGCCTCTCTATCACCTGATTTTATGATTCACACTCAGCAGAGATGCAGGCCTCCAATTACACACATGCAGCACTTCTAAGTGAAGCATACTTACTGAGACGCTACATCAAAATGTAATTTTTGTTACTCACAAAATCAACACCGCCCCATAAATGAATTTTCTGCAAAAAAAAATTCACTGCATAATAATAGAGCGCAGACGCATCCTTTATGGCTGAAATGGCTCCTACTTTACAGAGATTTGTTACACTAGAATAATAAGAGCAAGAAGAATGGAACGTCTGTTTGATCATACTACGTAATACATTATTTTCCACTTTTTCGCCAGGGCTGCAGGGTGCATGCAGAAACCAGAGAAGGGGAGGCATGGGGCGGTCTTAAAATAACAGTTATGAAAGTCTAATTCAAAGAGCCTCCCCTTCACGTCAGGCTAATCTGCAACTCCTGCATGTGGAGGGGGGAGCACGGAGGTGCATTGTTCAGATGAAGATTGACAAGTGCAAGCCAAGAGAAAAGATCAAAGACCTCGACTGATGAGGCTCACAGAGCCTTTGTGTCTTTGTCTAGACGGGAAAACTGTTGCCTAAGCATGTTATAAGCAAGGGCATCAAGATTAAAACATTACGTCATAGTTTATGAGGTGAAATATTACAGTTACAAGGTGAACTTGATGGCATTTCTCTATACAGATCATTTATTTAAATGTTTCCTTGTACTGTCAAATAAAACAATAACATAATGCATAATCAGCACTTAAGGTTTGAAAACGTTAATGCTATCGATTTCACTTGCATATTACACACTTGCATGACTACAGAACGTACTTCATGAATAGTTGAAAAGTAAACTTTTCAAAGTAAACTTTTCAAGTGCAGTACATACTCTAAAAGTACACTATTTCAGACACAAAGAGTGACTGACGTTTCTGATCTCACTTCACTTTTTTATACAGTTTGTCATGGCTATGCAGTGGACACAAATTGTAGCTGATGCATAAAATAGCCATGATGTTTTAAAACCACATCTCAAATCTAAAAAAAAACAAACAAAAAAAGAACTATTTTTTAAATATATATATTATTTTTATTTTTATTTTTTCAGTTTTCAGTGTCATTCACTGAAAAAATCCTCAGAAATCATTATAATATGATGATTTATGCTTGGTTATTATGAATTACTGTTATGATGCCTGATTGTTAATAATATTTCTTAGCATTAATAATCAGTGTTGAAAACTGTGACACTTTCTCTGGTGTATAAAATGATTTTGTAAAATTATAAATGTCTTTATCATCAAGTTTGATCAATTTAATGTGTCTTTGCTATTTTTCATTTCTTTAAAACCTTACCACAAACTTTTAAATGTTATCACAGGTCCACAAAAATCATTTTCAACATTTATAATGATAAGAGATGTTTCTTGAACATATCTGTTTTGGAATTATACTGTATTCATTTAATTCTAAAAGTAATTCTAAAATTGCAGTACAAAAACTCTCAAAATGTAGTCAAAACACAGCATGCAGAATAATTTTTAAAATTAGTTTTAAAAAAAGTTTTAATACTTAGCAGCATCTCTCACCACAAGACACCACAAAAATCAACTTCCAGAACTAATGTCATCTTCTCAACCATAATCAGATCTTTAAAGCTCATATTTCCTAATTCAGCAGGACTGAAGAGCAGGGAATCCAGCGCTTCCCTGCAAACTAGTCCAGCACAACAGCTCTCTCAGGCTTGTTCATCAGCCAGAAGCTACTGGACTTATCTCAGCTCGAGCGCTGAAGAAAGAGGATCTCTTCCTGACAAGCCTGCTGAAGATAAAATTATCATATTTCACACCCATGTCTCTCACAATCTGGCAAGCAGAGAGCAGGTGGTTTGCTCTCAGGGGAATCGTGCCTGATGCACAGCGCTATATCACCAAGCCACATCTATCAAATCCCTCTCTGCCTGGAGAGAAATGTTACAAGTGTGCCATTGTAGTCAAGTTTCATGAGACTTATCTAAATCTACTTGTCAAGAAGTGTTGACAAATTCCTAAGGAACAATTTGGTTTTACAGCATGCAGAAAGACATAAAAATCAGTTTGATTGATGGCAGATAGTTTATGTAAAAAAATGGACACGTTCGAATTTCTGAAATCTATTGTCTCTAAGCTGTCATCATTTGAGGAGGGCAAAGGTTAAGTATCATTTTCAAATATGTCTGCACATCTAACTTATGGCACATAAACTGATGGAATTTCAAATGTGCTTTTTCTTACCCTGCCTTCAACAAATCTTTGCACTGCAAAAAAACAGAGTTATACTACATCTGAACAGCGTGACAGTGGCAACTTTTTACCTAAGTTTAATCAGCTATGTTCAATCAAAAACCTGCTGTCAGAAAAAAATAAATATTGTACCTTTTCCCTCTCATCTCCCTTAATAAATGATGCTTATACCAGCTGTTGGTTCAAAATAATTCTGTCTCCCTGACTCTGAATGTGTGAGTTTCGCTTTGGTGAGAAAACAGACAGATCTAGAGCTGATCTACAGTTAGACATCATGTTGAATAAATGTTCAGGACCTCTCTATAAATAAAATGTGTTTATTTTAAGCCCTTTTACTTTCACAACCAGTGAAATACTTTCTATGTGCTATAGCATCTTCAGTTACAGAACAAAAACTGTTTTAGATTAGATTATCCAAGCTAATGGGAAATGTTCTCAGAATGTTTTGGCAAGGTACTCTTATGAACAAATGTTTTCCAGTTACAGCAACAGAATGTTTGGTCAAGTTATGTGGTCTTATAATAACATTATAAAAACATCATTTATTCATTAACCATGTTTTAGTTGGTGTGTTTTTTCAAACATTGCTACTTACTACTTGTTTCAGATGATTCAGAGAACATCCAAAAGTAACATCTCCAAAATGTTTGCAAAATTATGAAGGGATAGTTCACCCAAAAATAAAAATGATCCTATTTATTAGGTGTCATTCTAGGCGTATATGAATTTCTTCTTTCAGACGAATACAGTTGGAGTTATATTAAAAAATGTCCTGCTTCTTCTAATCTTTATAATGAAAGTAAATGGTAGCCGAGATTTTGAAGCCCCTAAAAATGCATCCATCCATCATAAAAAGTACTCCACAAGGCTCCAAGGGGTTAATAAAGGCCTTCTGAAGTGAAGCAATGCATTTGTGTAAAAAAAAAAAATCCATATTTAAAACAATATAAATCACAATCTAGCTTCTGTTAACTGTATTACATGTATTCATGAGAGAGTGGTGTTCCAGCAGATGATGTTGGAAAGTTTCCTGTTGGCTTATGCCAAAATCCTCCAACATTTTTCTTTATAAATCCTCGTATTGTACTTCTAATTTTTTTGGATAAAATAGTGTTAATAAATTAAGAAGAGCTTCAATTAGTTTTAATTAATTGTAATAATATAACATTATCTAAAAATATAATGAAGCTTTGCTCATTACAGGCACTGGGACTGTTGCATCATCATGACTGATATATATACTTTCATATGTGTCAAGTGAGTCATATATTTTTCTCTGACTCTAAAGTTTTGACAAGCCAAAGGAAATACTGGCTAAATAGATACCGACATCACAAAGAGATTGCCTTCCCAGGAAATATTAGAAATTTCAGCACACTCCCACAGAATTTCCATACCCACTTGACAAGTGACATCCATCAGTTGTGCCTCAGTGCGGCGTAGACCTAAAAAACGCTGCAATTACTGCTCAGACCAATGCACAAAATAATTAGGGGGAAATATGTTATTCTCTGACATCATTTTACTTTCTCTTATTAAGCCTCATCCATCTTGAGAAGTCAAGACTGACTGTTTCCTTTTTGACAAACACCGGCTGAGGAACTGCACCCACCATCATTCTCAGGTTTGGACACATAAATGTGCCTCTTTCAGCAACAGGCTCGTGGAGAATGCGAGCGCTTCATTGCTAGGATTAATTAGCTGGATTTGTATGACAATGGGGCTAGTGACATATGCTCCGCGGTTATGGCAGTAAGTGTTAATGAGCTTTGGTTCAACAGGCAGGGAATGTTGAGTCCATCTATAACGCCACAGAACAAAGGCTGCACGCTGTCTCGACGCAGCGAAGGTTGGGTGTTTACATTTCTTATAAAAGACTGTGATCCTTAATCGTTTCTTTCTGACATATGGCGACACGTTTCGCACAATGACAGGATTTCTTGCTCGCATACTGAAGACGAATGTGTTGGCGAGCGGGATACATCAGGTCCATCTGTTGGACCACACAGGCTTTAGTTATGAGGTTACAGAAGACATGAATTAATCTGGCTACTTAAATGTAGTACTTTGTGGATGTGAGATTTGGATCGAGAGCCTTTTGACTTGACCCACAAAGAAATACTGTTAGCCTTGAGTGGCTTTCTGTTATATTCTTAAGTAGGGCTTAGTTTTTTCCGGCCTGAAAGAATAAAGGTTTGGTGACTTATTAAATATTCAAAAGAAAAAGCTAAGTTCAGGCCAGAAGGAAGGAGCTTCGGGAGGCAATGAGTAACGATAATCACCAAAGCCATTTCCAGACAAATACATGCACATAATAATAAGACACTCAAGGGTGGATCAGCTATAAATAGAGCATCAACTGCAGATTGATTTGAGATAGAAGCTCTGGATCTGATTCAGCTGATAACTTCTTGGCAAAAACGCACGTCTTTTCCTCTGGTATTCACGATTGACTCTGTAGATATGTGTCCTAATTTAAATCTCTCATAGAATTTAGTCAAAAGCAGCTGGACTATGTAATGAGTTGGTCTAGACATGCTTAATCACACTTGCCCACCAGTGCAGGACCTCAGTGCACATTTATATGCCATTACATACATTATAAATGGAATTTGAATTTTGGAAATTAATAAACACTGGATAGTTCATTCAAGGTAGGAACAACATGAACACAGAATTAAAATTTTTGGTGAACTATCCCTTTAAGACCAAAGTTACCCAGCATAAAATGTCCCTACTACCTGTACTATCTGACAGATATCACTAAAATAGGTGTCTTGAGAAATCACACCAGTCTCTGTGACAGCTCTAGGCTCGGTAAACAAACCATGATGCTTCGATGATGGCTTTTCAGCAAATCAGAATCACTCTCTGCAAATCATTGTGTGGGGGTGTTTCTTCAAATACGGTCACTGTGGCCCACTCTTAAGACTAAATTGTATCCTGACCGGAAAAGATGCACAATAAAAAATGTTTTGTGATTTTTTTCGTCCCAAGTGATTTATTTATTTTAGCCACACACACACAAAAAGAGTCATTCATATCATCAATTTGATATTTTTGTAATAAAAAGTTGAAATCTGTTAGTTCTAACATAAATGAACCCCTGGGACACAAATGTGCTCACAGTTAACGCCCATGCACAGGTTCGCTGATGTCCTTTACAGAAGCTTTAATGTAAAAATGCCAAAAATTGTTCCTACGCTCCTGGTTGGTGGTACATTAACAGCCGGTACCATCCTGTTCCAGAAACCTCTGCATTACACCATTAAAGGCACTCAAAACCAGCCTGTTTTGATGCTATTGTGACAAACAGTATCTGAACCTTTACCCAAGATCCTCTTTTGTTATTCACATCAATGACAATTTAAGACTGTTGTCTTCAATCCATTTCTTTTCTGGGTATTTTAATAAAAAAATGGAGCTATGCCATCTAATTTAAAAACCCTTAAAAATCATAGAAAACCCATTTTCTTGGAAAATCCTGTTAATTATTTTGTACTGTATATAAATGCACGGGATCAATGTGTTTACGTAAGCTGTCAGTGACAGATGTCATATTGATCTGTCTCTTTTGTTTACTCTGGATGCTCCCTAGACTGCAATGGATCATTTGTTTATGTGCCGCTCGTTAAACTTGGCCTTCAGCCTGTTCTTAGAATACACACAAGCATTTACATGTACGAGCAACACACTAGAACAAAGCATGTGTGCGAATAAACAAACATCAAAAGGTCTGAAAATCTGCCACTCTGAAACATGATGGTGAGCGGTCGCTACAGAGCCGTAGCTGAAATTAGCTTGACTGTATTGCATTGGATGCACTAGCATGAGTCTTTGATTCTAATGTCTGAGGTTTTCTTGCTCTTTTTTTTTGTTGTTGCTATGGTTGTTTGATGTTTGACCCCTGTTCCTTAGATCCAGACGTTTCTCTCCCTTCCCTGTCTGTGTCTGGAGCATAATTAGCATCAGGTTCTTTTTCCGTACTCTTTAGCTTTTGAAGCTTCTGCGTTTCCCCCCAAAGACGGTGTGAAAGGCAGTCTGATCTTTCTTGATTGTTCCCTAGAGTTCTCTCAAAACGTGGAAAAACATGTCATTTGGCTGTCTATCAACAAACCTGCAGTATAAAATCAACCCAATTCAAGATTAAAATGCACATTCATGATAGCGGACATATTTTGTAACGTCCTTGATTGGAATTTAAAATGACATCAACTCCACAGAGGATTACACTGTATATATTTCAAGTCACATTGTACAGATAACAGCTTATTAGTTCTGTCCAAAACCTAACATACTACATACTAACTAGCAGCATACTAGCAGATGGAATGGAATAGAATGGAAACTTAAAAAGCATTCAAATAGCATCATACAAATAGAATTCTTCAAGTGAACAGTTGGGAGAGACTATTCTGCGGTAGAGATGTATGCCATCATACTGCACAGCCTTATAATAGAAAAGAAGGCAAATTTCAGATATTTGACTTTAAAACAGGAAGCAAAACTTTTTTTTTTGCCTGTCCCACTCAAATATGTTCAGATTTTGTAGTATGAAACGAATACACGAAATTGGACTTTTTATTTTTTGGACTTTAATTATTTTTAATATAGCCTAATAGCGGGCATGGAGCTTTTTAACTTTTAAATTTGCAAGGCTTTAGGTTCAGTTGCCAGTTTTTACCATGTGTAAAAATTGTCCACTGTGCTGCTTGATATTGCAGATAAGTATTTGGCCTTTGCAAGTTGGTGATGTAACAGTAAAAAAATTGACCTTTTTATAAATAGGCTATATCAAGAGGGTGAACTCATGTTAGTATGCATGGGAGAAAGTAAAACCCCTTGGGGTCATCGGATGCAAAATTCACTTTACAAGTTGTTTGAACATAAATGTGTGTTGGAAGTGAGTGGACACATCAATCCTATTTTAAAATCCCCTTTCTCAAATCAGGCTGAATGACATAGTTCTGCATAGGCCCCTCCCATGAAAGTTGATTGACAATACTGTCTCTTACCTTAGACCCGTCCTGAGGGAACTGAGAGCTGTCCACCATTGTGTCAACTCCAGTGCAGGGTAAGACAAGATGTCTCCGATTATGTGATTGAGGTATTTTGTTATTGGATTTAATAATGAATACAGCCGTTGTCATTTACTCCCTACATCTGAGCCGCTAAAGACGCAGAGGATTAATGATAGCCGATCCCTGATCTACATAAGTGCGTCTATCATTCATGATCCAGCTTTATCTACAGAAGAAGTAAGTATAGGGTTTTTTTTATAAATCTTTGCAAATCACCTTTCTAATAATGTGCAAGTTAGTAAATTTTGCGGCTAAAGTTTACAGTCACTCTATGGAAGAAAGGGGCGGGGTCAGCAGAGCTGATTAGAAAACCAACATGGACTATGGTTTGATGAAAACAGAGCTGATTTTGAAAGGGTAAAGAAGGTGTTTTTTTGCACTACCTCTGAGAAATTTTGACCAAAGTATATTATAGACTTTTTATTAAAGAAGCTAAAGAATCAGTCTGGACCAACCTGAAATATACACTTTTTCAATTGTATTTTTGGATACAAAACAACATTTAAGACACAATCCATGTCAGATGTTATTACTGATTTCAAATATGTTATGTAAATGTGAATGTGGCAAGCAGTTTTTGAAATTTCAGATTTTATCCATTCATGTATAAGAGTTGGTCTTGGGTGCCTGAAATTGCTGCCCGGAGGTGTTGCAAATATGGCTTCCAAGTGAACTGACTTTCCTTGAAAGGGACTTTGATATAACCTTCACTTTGATGCAACCTTCACTTTAAAGTCACTTTTCAAGTCAAGTGAAAATATGCTTTCCTAGCTTACTGTACATGCAATACTGCTATGCATTTCGGTATCTTAGTAGGCAGCATAATTAAAGTGAAATTGTTGTCATAATTTACTCATCCTCCACTTGTTCCAAACATTTATGAGATTCTTTCTTCTGTTAAAAACAAAAGCAGACATTTTGAAGAATGTTGGTAACTAACCAGTTGACTGTAGCCATTGACCACCATAGTATGGAGAAAAAAATACCATGGAAATCAGTGGCTACTGTTACCAATATTCCTACAGGTTTGGAACAGTCGGAGGGTGCATAAATAACGGCAGAATTTTCATTTTTGGGTGAACTATCCCTTTAAGCTTCCTACCTTTGCGAATAACCTTTGCAGGCACCTCACTAGGTTTTTGAACAGAGTTGTATAGCGGAGACATCAGATGGTTTTCACTGCCTGCGTGGTTCTCTAAACTGGTGTCCAAATGTGAGTAAGTGTAAGATTGGTGGCAAAATCTGCGTTACTGTAGCTTTTGGACAGTGCAGTGCTGTTTTGAGTGAGATGGTGCCCGTGTGTGGTAAGGAGAAAGGGAAGTGACTCAACAGCTTCAGGCTGGCTGGCAGAGGCATTTGGGGTGGTGAGGGCGAGGTCAGCCAGCATGGACGGATCTGACAGCAGGCAGTGCCAGCTTGGCATCTCAGGGGCTCGGAACACGCTGCCAGCACTCCCTACAGAAATACAGAGGGACCACTCTCCTCTGGGAGGCAGAAAGAGAGAGAAACAAAGAGAGGGGTAAGGTGAGGAATGTTTGTGTACGTGTGAGAGAAACAGCGAGACCAAGAGAGCGAGAGAAAACAGGAAGGAACGGAGGCCAAATCTGCTGCCCCAGAGTTTAGCACCACAGGCAATGGAAAGAGGGTAAAGACAAAAGAACAAACAAAGGCAAAACTGCAGAGCTGCATGGCTGCAGGTTGTTGACATTTAGCTGAGCTCAGTCCTCTATGTTTCCTCTCAGATAATGCATTGGCTTAAGCAACACTGTGGATCGTCAAGCAGAGAGACAGATTACTCAGCTAAATCAAGTCTTTCTGAATAAATTAATGTCTGACGGATTCCTTTATTTGCTGCTTAAATACAATTTGCTTTGGCACAGCAGTTTTGAATCTTATACACTCATCCATATGTGATGCTAAAGATCTAGGAAGGAGTACAGCAAATTAAAGAATGTCAGGAGCAAATGGGGAAATGCCACTCACGGTTGTGGGTTGCAGAGAGCATTATCATACATTTCTGATTACTTAAACTCTACTCAAAATATTTTAGATTTTTTGTATGTTCAGTTACATCGAAATACAGTGTCTGGATCCATTATGTACAATTAAAGCTTGTATTAAATGGATTATGCTAAACTGTATTAAAACACATATTAATTTGATCCTCAAGTTTTGTTACATAATTTCTTTAATCTTCAAACCCCTGTTATTATATTAGTTTCCTGCACCAAAACAATCGTATTTGTATTGTCAGTCAACCTATTCTTTCTTCTGTATTTCACAAATGAAGATATTTTGAAAGAACATAGTATTTAGTCCTGAATATTTTTGAAAAAGACAGCATCAGCTTCATTGCAGTAAATGGTCTGGTTAGCCTAGGGTGTGAGTTTTAAAAAGTTAAACTATGTCTATGAACGAAAAGAGCAAAGGTAATCTGGCTTTGCATGCTTTGACCCTTGTGCATGATACAGTACTTTTTAGTTCATTAGGCAAAAGTCCAGTCTCACTCTAGTCTCAGAGGAGCATTAAAAAAAGGAGATTTTTGCAGTTTGGTCAATTTAGTGAAATAAAAGTATGTTAACATTTCGAACATCACAACGTTATTTCATTGCATGCAAATTCACAATTATGTAAATTTGATTAAGCCATTAGCATTTAGTAATGACATTTATTTATTGGTCGCAAACATAAATTCAGATGCAGACTAACAGACAGATTTTTAATCTAACATTTGCCATGCAGATATTTGATTTAGTATATTACTATATTGAAGTTGGATATTTTTAAATACTTGCATGCTGTGTAAATATATATACCAATATATATATTTTATTTTTTATTTTATTTTTATTTTTTTTACTGAATCTGGAAATGGTGATTATGGAATATCAAACTATAAGGAACCTCAGTGCTCATCTCTAAGGGCCTGGAAATCTGCCAGGTGAACAATGCCTTCATACATCTGGCTGTACTGCTCTGCCTCTTTCCTGTCCTCTTACAGTTTCTCTCTCTCCTGAGCACCTATATGATTCATTATTAAACCAAGAGTATATCTCAAGCTTGTGGTGAGGTTCTCCAGTACCCCTTCGATCCCTTTGTAATTCCAGGGTGAGGCAAGAATTGGTTTTAAATTAGTTTCACAGTGAACACTTGAATCTCTCTCCCTCTCAAAGAGTGACCTCATTAAACAGATGAGCCACAGGGCCTGAGAGCAAGTACAAAAACATACACACACTCATGGAGAAGCATACAAATACTCATAAACACACTGAGACAAACTGAAATCATGAACTATCACAGACCAAGGTTATCACTAACACAAATGATTATAAGGATGAAAACTGGATACAATGTTGTTAGCCAAAAATTATTAGTTTGCATAAAATGTATATTTGACACATAAAAGTTAAACTGCTTTCTTCGTCTGCATTTCTGTAGCTCAACAGTAAAGCATGGCACAAGCAACACAAAGGTCACAGGGTTGGTTCCTAGTGAATTCATGAACTGAAAAATTATAGCCTAACTTGAATCTAGTGAAAAAAATAAAAAATATATATATAAATATATATATATATAAAATAAATAAATACAATTACATATTATGCATCATTAAAACCGAACAACTAAATGGAAACTGAAAACCAACATACACAATAACACTTTTCCAAACTAAAATAGTGCAGTCAAAGACACAGCTGTATTTCTGTTTGCTTCACATCCTCGCATACAAGTTGCCTAAACATTTTCTGCATAAATGATACTGATTAGTGTAGCCCAGTTACACATGAGCAGAAACAAAACAAATTGCCAAGTCTGTGGAAAATTCCTCTTTTTCCTCTCAGCAGCCGAGAGCTGACAGAGCAAAGGTCCTTAGAAACAATTCTTGAGTCATCATTTTTAAAACGCAAAACTCAGATTCAAACATTGGCTCGTAATCAAATAAAGACATTAGTGAAAGTCCATCCATCTTAAAGAGCTCAACAGCGTGAAAAAAAACGAAGCCTAATGAACCAGAGGAGAGGCAAAAAAGCTAATTGGCTAGAGCCCTTAATTTTTTGCAGCCAGACACCACTCTGTTTAATGTGATGATAAGTTTATTTAAGCTGTGCTTATGCTGACTGACATGAGATGCTAGAAGGTCAGTGTATAAGCGTTTTAACTGCAAAACCGTGTTTTCGTCTCAGTCACTCTGCCAGGGTTGGATTTTTCTGCTCTTTTTCTCTCACGCAAAGAGTGGAAGTTGAAGGATGGAGACAAGAGAATGATTTTTATGCTGTTCACCATTCAAATGCTGAAATTGACGTTATTATCTATAATAATACTCTTAAAAACATTACAGAAGATGCTTATAATGTTCAGTTTAAACACTTAGCGTGGTTTTGTCCCACATTATGGACATTTTGTCCTTGTTATTGGATGGAGTACTGCTGATCTAATATTCCTGTTATTACTTTAAGTGCTTCAGTTCCTGTTGTCCTGCCCTCTGAGCAGTGTTCTCCAGTTAATATATTGTTTAAAGGCTCCAACCAGTGTGAACTCATCTTTATATCATTAAAGAAATAGTTCACTTTGATGAAAATGAAATCATTCTTAGGCCATCCAAGATGTAGTCTGTTCTTCATCAAAGCAGATTTGGAGAAATTTAGCTTTACATCATGTGCTCACCAATGGATCCTGTGCAGTGAATGAGTGCCATTACAATGAGATCAAGTTCATAATAATCAGTCAATTAATGTCTGGTGAAGCAAAAAAGCTGTTTATTTGTAATAAAATAATGTATTAATGGTAGATTTGTTTCTTACGTACATACAGCTCTTCTCTTTTCAAGATGTTAATTGATGTACTGAGTCAAGTGGATTGCTTATACATTATTGTGATGTTTTTTTCAGCTGTTTAGACTCTGATTTTGACGGCACCCATTCAATGCAGAGGATCTATTGGTGAGAAAGTAATGTAATGCTTATTTCTCTGTGGGTGAATAAATTCTCAAAATAAAATTTCCAAGCTAACATCTGGAATTTAGCGTTCCTTCCTGAATGAATCAGTGTTTCGGAACAAACTGGCTGAGTAAACTTTCATTGGTTGACTTGATTTAATGAATCTTTGCTTAGATTCAGTAAAGATTCATTAAATCAAGTCAAGTCAAATCACCACCAAGTCAAGTAAACTAGCAGTTTAAATCAGGTTGTGCAGAGGACTCATCTGGTTCCTGTAGTCTTGTCCCAATAGTCATGACAGTGTCTTCGTTGGGGATGTCTGTGGGGCTCATCTAGTTGACATGGTCTTTGCTGACATTTAGGGCTGTAGAAGTCATCTCTGGTGCTGATCCACCATCTGGTCTGGATAGGTACTGGATCTGGGGGACTGTGGCCATCTGAGTACAGATTAGATCTGGTTGGCTACTGTGACTTTAGAATAAGAATTCAACAGACTAATATTAGCATAGATGCCATTCTTCTTATGCTGTAACAAGTATATTGGGTGTTCTGCAAACTGCGTCACATGGAAATGCTGTTTTTGTTCAAATCAAAGCGTAAATAAACATAGTAAACGTAAACTGGTGTTGCGACTGGCACAGAAGAGTGTACGCAGTTTGCATCCAGTGGATGCTCTCCAAAATGGCGCTACTGTGACACGGAGAGACACAGAGAATGTGAACTGTTGAATAAAGTTGTTATTATTGTTTTCTTTGCGTACAAAATACAATTTAAGATTTTTTTGGATGAAAATAACTTAATATATTCTCACTATTACTACCATTGAAAGATATGGTCATCAATACTAAGATTTGTATGCTAGTTTGCAGTTCTTTTTCAGTGTTTTTGAAGGAGTGGAGAATTAATTGGCTCTTTTTTTAAAGACTTATTTTGTTGCTGAATGAATCAGTGATAAAAAAAAAATAAAAAAAATCGATTGAGTGAATGATTAAATGAAAATGTCATAATTACATTACTTTGAAGAGTACCTTAAGGAATAAGAGGTTTTGAACAAACTGGTTTAATGAATGAATAAATGACTCATTCAGACACCAACTTGTCGCCACTTACTGGGATAATCTGCAGAAGGAGTCCTGAAATCACTAATACTAATACACCATAACTAATATATAGACAGAAATTATCCCTATATATAATCCATTGAACTAAACAATGTATAGCCTCTAAGGGTTTCTGTAGTTGGGGCAGTATGAATTAGCTTGTTCTGCTCTTCTCCCTGAGGCTTGTCCTGTCTTTTTTGTCCCCTGCAAAGTGGGGCCCCAGGATTGAGGTTTCACCACACACACTGTTTCTCATGTCTCTGCCCTGACTGTTCTGTGTGCTCACTGACATTTGTGTGAGGAGGGTTTAGTATCAGCTGTACTCTTGGCTAATATCCAGATGTGGCTTGTGCTCCACTCTCTCTCTCTTTCTCCAGGCTGAATAGTTTGTTCCTCGCTTCTACGCTTCTCTCCATGTATTATTTTTCTACAACTCTTTGCTTGTAACCTGAGGCTCCACCCACAGATGCTGTTTCTCTGCTATTGTAGCAGATTAACGCACTTGTCGCCGCAGATTATACCGTCAAACAGCCGTTTTTTAGCAGCGGGAGTCTGACACAGCAGTGAATGAAGAAACTGCAGCGTCGTCATCTCTTCTAGAAATCAATAACGTGTGATCACTGGAGGAGAACGCCGCTGCAGCAGCGCAGTGACACTTGAGTTCCGCAGCAGCCAGATGAGGAAATCTAGATTCAGCTCCACTTACATTCTGAAACCAAAGCAGTCTAAATCCAATTTTGCTCTCTGGGGATTCTGGAATTTAAGTTTTAGAAGTGTCTGACAATTCTGAAGACCATTTAACAAGAGTTTAAACAAGGTCAAGAACTTTTCTCATACTTGAGTGTTTCTTCAACCATGGGCATGTTTGGCCTTGTAGACTTTTACTAAATAAACTCTCTTAAAGCACAGTTTTCACACACTGTTTGTCTACTAATGATATTCAGCCGTGTATAAATATGCATCACAGGGGAATTGTATTTTTTTTTTCTAAAAAATATATATGGCCTTGATATCATTCGGTAGTAGAAATTATATGACATATAAAGACATCTTGAATTTTTTTTGGAATTAAATTGAATTAAGCTCTTTTGTCTTGACATATCTCATATTCTTTTAATAATAAAAATAATAATAATAATGAAAAACTCACTAAAATATTTATTAATTTTAAAGGTAATAATACGATATTTGATTACTTAAATCCAAAAGGGCAAGCAAGAACAAAATAATATATGTAATTAATATTTTTATTTAAAAAAAATACAAAATTAATATAGGATATACTAACTAAATATATAAGAATAAATATATAAAATATAAAAGACTAAGGCATAGAAAAGTTTCCATAGCAGTTTTAATGTGACCTTCATAAATATAATCTTTAGTAAAAATGTGGTAGATTTAGAGTGCAGAGAGGGAGGTTTCATCTAGGAATTGACGGGGTCCTAATATATGTGCTCCCCTCCCGGCCGACTTATTAAGATCTTATATTGCTATTGTTCCATTTAACTATATTTTTCTGCTATCTTCTCTTTATCTATTCTTTAATAATTGAAGTTAGAGACTGACTGCATAGATATGTCTTTCTATTTCATTCTAGGGCTGACACATGCTCCCAAACGAGAGTTCACATTCAATCATTTGGAAGAAATTACAAATTACTATTGTCTTGTCCATGTTTTCTGCCCATTCCACCTGCTGCTGGTTTGGAAGGGCTGTGAGTCAGAGCACGGTGTACTTTGATGTTGGCTGTCTGTACCTCCAGTTCTCAATCAAAGCTCTGTCTGTCAGCAGTGGTCCGGCTCAGCCCAACCCTGCAGAGTATGCCGTGAATTAGTCAAATCTCCTTTTGAAAAACCTTGACCGTTATCACATGACTCAATTTCACAGTAGTGAAGGCTGCTGACGTAGGTAATTACCATTCTGGGGATTAGCCATGCATTCGCACTTGAACAATGTTGACCTGCGTTTACACACACACACACACACACAAATGTGTCAGAACAAAAGTCAAGAATACGGACAAAGGAAAGGACTTTCAAATTGGCTGATGAATGCTCATCTAAGTTGTTCTGTCCAAGTTTATGATCTTGTGTGGTTGGGCATTTCAATGACAACCTGCTCTATAAAAAATTATTTTCAAAGTTGTAAAAAGACAAAAAAAAGAGTAGTCTGTTACTGATTTCAAATTACATGACAACAGTTGTAGTTAGTATAATACAATCCATTACATTACACATTTTAGATTATATAATCAGACTTATTTTTGTTTATTTTTAGATTAGTCTTGATCTAACTCATTTATCACATTGATTTAAATACAATAATCTTGTCTTGTACAATAATCCATGTTGATAATGAGTGTAAAAAATTAAAAGAGTAAGAACATATATTGCTACAACAAATTATTATAATATTTATTTGAAAATCTCAGGGGTACTTCAAGCTAATATATATTTTGCTAAGGAGGTTCAGATGACAAAAAAAAACCTGCATTAAATGTAAATAAGAAATAATGTGAATTTGTTTATATTAATGTGTTTGAAAGACAAAATCCTTCCAAAGACATATAATGCATGGTTAAATAACCTGTTATAAAACAAATAAAAATGAACGCAGTGCTGAAACACTTCTTAAACCTAAAATTATTTTTATAAATCAATTGATCAAATGTTGTCCAGCTACCTGACTGGTCTTTGTGTGAATGTCCACAAAACTGGAAGACTTTCTAAATATAAATATAAGTGGTAGGATTTTCAAACGAAAGGTGAAAATGAGGAATTAGGGAGAATGAATAAATTATGAATACTTGTGTGAATAAAATGTAATCATGTAATCAATAAAAGAGTAAATGTAATCTGATTACAAGTGTTTTAATTTTGTAATCTGATTACGTAATCCAGATTATGTAATGAGTTACTGCTGTTTTTGAGAAAATGCTATTTCAGTCTTTTAGTTTAACATTCATTTCAGTGTTACTTGCCACCTCTTTTTAATTAATAATGAAATTTACCAGCAGTTTCTAAGTTGAGTGAAAATTGTTTCTACGCCGATCTTTTTTTATGTATATTAATGTAAATATGATATAAAACTGTAGTTTATTAACTGTACATCTTTGTGATTTCTGTGTGATCTCATGATTTCTCAAAATGTCCCTGAATATTTAATTAAATTGTATTATATTTTATTTAAATGTGTGGTAAATAGCATTTAAAAATATATTTAAACTAATTTTAAGTTTAACTTGTTTGGTTTTTGTGTACAAGGATGACATTCACCCTTCCCCTTGCTGCCCAATGTTTACGGAACATGCTGGAACTCTGTGCTTTCTCTGAGAGAATTAAACACTAAATCAATACACCTGCACACAGACATCATTCGGTTTTCAATTACAACGACCTTGTGGATTACTTTCCCCAATGATTCCAGAAGCGAACGCACATATATCACCTGTGAGGCTTTGCTTAGCTTTATATTTAAGTAGCAAAACAATTTTTTTTATTTGGTGTCAAGAGATGGACCATAAAAGCATCGGCTTCAAAACATCAGCCCACTGCTGGCCGGTTCCTGTGCAAGAAATCCATCGACTGCAAAACAGGAAGACAAAAAAACCTCCAGATGAAAGTCTTTCCGGAAGTCTTTGTGGCATGTATGGCTGTCAGGGAGGCGAGTGTAGAGTTTTACGTGCTGTTTGTTTCCGAGTGAAAGGGAGGCGTAGGAACAGAGAGCCAACAGCGAGGAGCCTCTTCAGCTGCCAGTGTAAAGAGAGCCTTTGATAACATCGGCACACTCAGAACCAGCTACACCGACTGTACTGAGCCACTACACACACGTGCCGTCACTGAAAGACACACAGTCCTGTCATTCCGTAGATACGGTCCAACATCTTCCCCATAGAGACACTGGTAATACGCTTGAGTGTCGTTCAATGGGTCTGTCCTCATGTGGGCGTCTCGCCTCACTTTTGAGTTTTATCCTTGTCAGTGTTCGTCTTAATCATGGCGAATTCTGACCTCTGTCACATCTTACGAAAATCTCTTCTCTTCTCATCATGTCACTTTGCAGTTTTGCTCCTTTAGAGTGCTGATTCTCCATATGTGCAGATCTGTCACACGTCTCTCTGGGTGGCACCACATCGCACCACACCCTGCTGATGCGGCAAGATGCACAGAAAGACATGTTTTATGTTCATTCTCCTCTCCTGCTGAAAATGTATACAAGCAAAATCAATTAATTGTTACCAAACCACTCTCTTTCACACACTCGGCGTTGCATTTGCTCATTCTCCTATACAAGTCTTTTTCTGCACATTCAGGGAAAGAGCTTTTCTCTGTGTAAAAACTCCTTTCCAGTACTGAATTTATACCTATGAACCTTGACCCCCTGTGGGATCCTTGAGTAGTTTTTTTCCCCCCTAATCAACACTCTAGGTTACACCCATTAAGATGTAAAGGAACGTAATGTAACGTAATGTGGCAATACTAGTTTGGCTGTTTAAAGGTACAGTTGTAAGTTAACCCGGTCCTGTGATTCAATGTGGCAGCCCAGAGGAGACGAAAATGAGAGGTTTTGTTTTCATGGATTAGATTGTCAGGCCTTATAAAGAAAGATAAGCTCTGAGCTCCAGTAACATGGGACTAAGCCCTCAAATGTGCTTTTGATGAAGACAAATGGGGGATAGGCTCATTTAACCATCAGCATATAAAATAAGGCTCATTTTCGAGTGCAGTGCGGAGAAACATACATATTCAGTAAGTAACTGATAAATATTCAAAATCGCCCCAAAGTCTGCATGTGATTGGCTCATTATATTGTACAGTGTGCGCTATACATATTGTCATCATTCTGGAGAATAATCAAAATGAGAAAGAAACACTGGCACTGAAACACTGAGATACGAAGAGGAGGGAAAAAAAAACAATTACTGAGGATTGATGCTCTGTAATGTATGAAATCAGTCGTATTGATTTTTCTAAGTCAACCCTGGTTTAGTCTGTTAACAATCTTCACTGTCAAGCAGCGGAAAATAGGGTTCTGAGCAACAGTTCTGTTTAAACTGCCACTGTGACTTTTGAAATTCTTAAGAATGTTTGTGTTTCTCAAATCATTTGATCAGAGCGTGTTTTAGTTGATGAGAACAATTTTTAGATGATTGAGTGCAAAGTTTATTATACAAAATATAAAGGAGATGTGAGCCTTTCATGACGAATCCAATTAACTGGTATAGATTGACGTTAGTTTTGATTGTTTTGCTTGTTATTATTATATTTTGTTTGAGATAATAGTCTAAACCTGATCAGTGCTGTGGATTGAAGAGCTGTACAATCTTCTACACCAATGTGAACTGCATTTTTTTTTTTCAATAATATAAACAAGGCTGTGGGGAATTGTGAATGAATTTAGTGACAGCAAAATAATTCATATTTTACACAAGATGTGCATGTATCACAAAATAGCAAGAAAACATGTCTGTAACACTTAACTTAAAGCTTTTATGTATCTATACACATATGTATGTTATAATGTGCATTGTAATACATTGTATCTTGTCGTAAATAATTATGACCAAATTAAAATTGCATAGTGTAACAATGAATTGATAATTTGTTATAATGTATTAACAGTGATCATAATTATTCATGAGATTGTACAATGCATTGTAAAGTGCATTACAAGGCATAATTAATGCATTAAAACTACCTTTATAATGCATTATACATAAAGGCTTTAAGTAAAGCGTCAGCAGCATGTCTTCAATGCTCTGCTGCACACTAAAACAAACAGGACGTCCACTGTTGTCAGATTCACAAACAAGTTCTTTTTAATAAATCCAAAACATAAAGCAGGACCAGTGTAGTCTGATTCATTAGCAAATGAGTCTTACGATCAGACATTCAGTATTTACAGTATTTTACTGGTGTGACACGTGAATCAACTCATTAAATCAAAACAGTTACTGAAACTGTAATCTTTAACTGTAAAGTTATTCTTAATTGCGGCGATGGGCATCTAAATTCACATTGGGAAACTTAAATCACTGACTAGTTGTTTAACTGGATGTATTCAGTTATAATTGTATGTAACAAATTTTATACATCATTAAACAAACTGTATATCTATTGCATGACAATGTTTTTTAATTTGTGAAAAATTTAATAAAAAGTGTTGAAAATGGTTTGTCAGCTACAGATAATACACACTTCTTTCCAAAAACAAAGCTTGTTTATTGTAGTTTCAACAAATGCAGGCAATTTAAGGGTTTGGATTCGGTACTTGCCCAGAATTTCCAATGTGTTTGTGTGTATGTTTGTGTGTGTGTGTGTGTGTGTGAGAAATGCCAACAGGGGGTATTTTCATGGCAGTACCCATGAACTAGTCCTCTGCA
>JAUMHE010000068.1:13101369-13113552 GCA_032359235.1 Enteromius mattozi | reverse complement strand
AATATTTTGAAAATGAACTTTGTGAGGTGAATATTGATTACTGAATTTTAACAATGAAAATGTTTGTGAAATGTTTGAAATATTCACTACGTAAATGTACAACCATATTAAAATGCAGCGCAAATGCAAGCCATGAAAATACAAATACAGCACTGTTAATTGCAATGCTTTTGTTTTCGATTCGTGGAGTTCAACAAGCTTTTTATTTCAAATACTTCAGGCAGGATTTTTGTTCCACAGGACGAGTTACATCGCGCGAGTTAGATGAGTGAGACAGCGCTGGGCTGCTCCAGAACAGTTTTAAAAACCGTTTCAGAGACATGTTCCTAAATGTGACTCATGTAACAGCCTAATACAATATATTGCATGCTTACACAGTTTTAAGGCAGCTTTACTCGTGTTTTGGTAGCTTAATTACTTAACTGACCACGACATAGTTTATTTCACGTAGTTATTATTATTATTATATGAAACGAAAGGATACAGGCTACACCACTCCCGCTCTCGTTTGACTCGCATCTGGCGCAGAAGTATAGTGGAGCGCGCGTCTGAAACGTCTCCCGTTTGATGTGGTTGTGAAGACGTTCTGCGACAGAAATAAATGCACTTCTTGTCAAGAGAAAAAGTGACAAGCAGCAGTTGTGAGAAGGGTGGCCAACTCTAGTCCCGGCCCTGCGTTAAATATATTTAACACATTATTCTGAAAAATTAATCGCATGCGTTAACGCGCTAATTTTGACGCTACTTATAGCATTAAAACATAAAGTGTCCCTTAAAGACGACACAGACGGATTCATATATTTCTCTGAAATAACATAAACTGAGGATTCACTAACAATGAGAAAATACACCTACATTAAAAGTTTTTTTTTTTTTTTTTTTGCTTAATTTAAGTGATTTCAGATAAGTCCATGTATGTCCATAAAACCATGTCCTGGATTTCATGATCCAAGTAAATTTTTGCTGCTGTACTGGCTATTTCAGTTTGGCTATTTGCCCAGTTCCTCACATGCAACCCTTAGCAGGTCCTGAGTGAGCAGGTGTGTGTGTGTGTGATAACAGAACATGAAGCAGCAGCAGGTATTTAACATGACACTCAAACTGATGGTCATTGGCACCGATTATCCCATCAGGATTGAAAGACACTCATATGATGACAGAGGTGATTTTAGATAACGAGTGTCACTGCTGATTATAATCCAGCACTAAAGACCAGTAGCGTGTACAAGTCATAGCACTGTCCCTCTCCCAGACCTGTCATTTAGATAATGAGATGAGAGCAGTGGGCGTTGTGAAGTACAACTCCAAGGAAAGGATATTCGCATATTCTTTAACCTTGACTGCAAGCACTGTAATACATTCTGAGGATAGAATGCATTTTTCACTTAAAACAATAACCCGATTCCATGTCACGCATACTGAATGTCATTCAGCATAATAATTCACTTTTACACAAAAAGATGTTGGCGCCCTTGATAGTATGACTGATGGGTGTCAGTGAGAGTTTTTATGTTAGGGGTAACTTAGCTAACAGTTTAAGCACCACAAAATAACTCAAAGGGACCTTGCAAATATTGTAGGCCCTACGTTTAATGTCCACATAAAATAAAATAAAAAATGCATATTGCAAGTATTGCAGTGTTTCTTATAAAAACAAACATGCACATAATTTATTTCTTTATGGCATTTTATTTATATATACAATCCTAATAATATAAAATCATATACATTAACTTATCATGAAAATATAATACAACAAATATTCAAATATTTTTCAACAGTGATGAAAAAAATTGTTTCTTAAGCATCAAAGAAGCATATTAAAATGATTTCTGGAGTATCGTGTCACACGGAAAACTGAGCATAATCTTTCAGAAATTCAGCTTTGCCATCAAAGGAATAAATTAAAATATAATAGCAAACAGATATTATTTTTCATTATATTTCAAAATATTACTTTTTTATCAAATAAATGCAGCGAGCATAAGATATTTCTATAAAAAAACATTACAAATCTTACCCAAACTTTTTAACAGCAGTGTACGTAATATTGCATTTTTCCCTCAACAAAATGACAACTCCACAGGTGAACTTCAAGGGTTAGTGACAATAATAATTAATTAAAGCATGACTGCACAATATTGTAACATTACATGTAAGTAAAACTGACTAAAACAAAGAAACTGTAGAAATTGGTATGAGTAATCTTACTTGAAAAGAGGGAGAGTGTGACGGTAGGGAGGAAAAGTGCATGGAGGGTTTGATGGAATCAGTAGGGGTTCAGTATCTGTGTGTGTGTGAGTGTGTGTGTGTTAGACAGAGAGAGAGACTATGCACCTCTAGAGGTATAGTCTTCTACTTTGATCTGTTCACTTGGCCCACATTAAGAGGTGGAGAGAGAGGTTAAAGCTTTGTTCGTGGTGTTTTTCCAAGATAAACACACACATACGCACTGTTTCTAAAGTCGAAGCAGATCCCCTCAACTTTAAATGCGTTGTGTGTAATTTATATAGAATTAGGAAAGCATGTAATCAGCAAGGAGACCATATTTATCACGAACAATAAAACCCTCCCCAGCCACCACCCCCTGCAAAAACACAAAGCACTCCCCCCGGAAACTAAAGAACAATAGGACCGCCTTTCATGTACCGGCATATGTGTGTGAGCCCCTGAGATACGGGATAGTTTCATAGTATACAGTAACTCCCACGTGAGGGAGGAGAAGATATTGATTGCTCTGAACTGCAGAAATTTTCTCGCTTGTATCTTTCATCCCTCTCTCTCTTTTTTTCTCTGCCTATTGTTGACCTTGTAAAAACACTTTTTCCCCAGGCTGGAAATGAGATGTCCAAATTCAATCTGGGTGCTGACAGGCAGTGTTTGGATATAACAGAGTAGGATGGAGGCAGGCAGGCCAAGGCATTGTTGCATCACAATGGCTTTACAGGCTTTTGAGTGCGCTGTGGGGGAGACGTGATGACACTCTAAACATTGCCATCTGCTGGAGACAACGGTAATATTGCTAGGACTTGCATATTAGCAGACACACCTCAAGATGTATTTACAACATATTTTCTGGTTTTTAGAGAGTTGTTGGTCACAAAGAGGTATGTAATATCAGGGGAAAGCTATTAATCACTAGCAAAACATCTGCTATACTATATTGACCGTTATAGTTCATTTACTTGAATCTGACTCTGACATTTTCTTTCTTTGTGCATTCCAGAGTCCAGACAACTGTGCATTTAATTTTGGGGATTTATCAATGACCCTTCCTGCAAGTTAAGGTGCTGTCATATTTAGCTCAGCAGAATCCAGCCATTTCAAAGTATATATGTGTCACTGCAGCCCAAAGACCTCCAAGCTGGAGGAACTTATGCTGTGAGTAGGCGGAGACCTTCAAATTATAGCTGTTCAGATGAGATTGAGGTCTTCTGCAGAGAAAAAGTGGCTCATTTCTGACTTTGTGGGTGTTTTCAAACTGCTGGGTGTTTCTAAATCATGCAATGAAAATGATCCCCCATACCTAATCTAACCCCTAAATCTACCTGTCACTATGATGTCAGCCATTCAGGTAATGTGGTTGAAAAGACCCCTCTGTTTTGGCCTCACCTACCAAACTCCCATTTACTTTCCTGCAAAGAAATACTTGCTTGAAATCAGAAAGCAATCTGACCCTCCATAGACAGCAATGCAACTGAAATGTTCCCAGATCCAGAAATGTAGTAAATACATCAGTAAAACAGTTCATGTGACATCAGTGGCTCAACTTGACGCTATGAGAATACGAGAAAACAAAAATAACATAATTTTATTTCATAAAAAAAAAAAAAAAAAATTGCCAAAGGTGAACGAAGGTCTTACGGGTTTGGAAGGACATGAGTAATTAATGACAGAGTTTTCATTTTGGGATGAACTAGCCTTTTAAGTTTACATGAAGGGTTAGTTATGAACCTTCTACTCAACCCATTTGTAATGATAGTTCCACCCATTTTGGAATTGCACCACCCTCTTGAAGCTGAGCCCACGCTATTCTCATCATTTCAATAGGAAACCATGTGATTGGGAGTTTCGTGTAAGGGGGGGTTCCTCATGCGGATTTCACTCATGTTCAAGTCAGTCACAGAAATCCACCACGTTCTCCAAAAGCTTGGTCTATGCTTCATAAATTGCTACACTATTGACAATGGTCTATAATGTGTTCTTGCATGAGGAATCTTGCTAACGTGACCACACCTTTGCATCAATACACCAATAGGTGGTGTTAAGTGGCCATATTTATGAGTGAGTCACTTGTGTGACTGAATAATTCATTCAAGGATGAATCTTTGAATTATTCACTCAACTGATTCGTTTAAACTTAAGCCTGCATTGCAAATGGGATAAATCTGCCTGTTAAGAGCACTTCAGTGTCAAAACAACCATGGCCACCATATTGAAGGGTTGTTCAAAAACCAAAGTGCTTAAAACTGGTAACTTAAAAGGGCTAACTGCCATGACTGTTTGCACAGATCTGAATGTATGAAAGCGTCTCCTTAATTGCCTCGGCAAGTGGTTCCACAAGAAAGGTTTTTGGTACCCTACTTTATCATTTTGAGGGTAAACACTTTGATGGCATAGGGAGTCCTTCAGAATGGAATGCAGTGTTATTCATGAATGAGTCACTGAATCATTCAATCAAGCAATTTGTTAAAACACAGTGCTTCAATATGTAACACGTTGCTAACAGATGCGCATTCAGCTTGGAAATGTTTTTGTTAGTGGAGCAATACTAGGTAATAACTGACTATATGTTGTGTCATTGAGATAAGTTAGGCAATATCAACTTTTAGTTTATTGAAATGATGTATAAAAACACTATGCACAAACAGCCTGCAGTGTGTTATGGCTTCTACCAGCAGGGGCTATTGAGGCAACTCTGACCCTTGGTTGACTGCATCATAAATTCATCTTTATCGTCCCATTGTTTTCATGAGCAAAACCCTATCATCTCGCTCTCTGTTTCTTCCATTCTGTCTATCTACCTCACTGGTCTAGGGCGATCTGTATGGCTTCTCTGGGCTTTGAATGATTCTGTCTGAATCAGTCGTGCTCAGCTGTGTAATCCCTCTCTCCGTTGAGCAATGCATCTTTATCTCGCTCCTCCAGTGTGTGTGTGTGTGTATGGGTGTATGCTCCTGCAGGTTCCTGCAGCATCTGTCAGCATGTGCTAGCCTTTCCGCTGAACAGAGCACTTTGAGCTGCCTTTGTAAGACAATATGCAGCCATAGCCAAGGCATATGCATTATAGATTACCTTTCACAAATAGACAGACAGAAACAAAGGTGGAAAAAGATTTATTTTTGAGGAGTTCATAAAACTTCACATAATTCTCCCTTCATTTATATTATGTATTAAAAGTTGCATGAATGACAGACGAATGAAATCCATTGAAAATAATGAGCTGATAATGAAAATTTCATTTAAAATGTCTGAATTATCTCTATCTGGCAATTTCAGAAAATGTGGTATTTGAAAGCATGCACTCAATGTAAAAAAAAAAAAAAGGGAAAAAAAAACAGAAAAAATTATTAATTTAAGGATCCAATTAATTAACACACAAATGAATACCCTAAATTAACTGCTCAATGTGCTCAGTTGTCTCAACTTAACCTCAATAACTCAAAATGTCAAACTGTTCAACGGTTCGTTAAAAGTAAGATTTTCTGTTCAGTGTCAGAAAATTCTGACAAACGTACATGATAGTACAGAAGAAGCTACTTTAGTTTTTATCTATTTATTTATGACAGAATAGGACGTGATATAGTGAAGAGGTGAAACGGAATTGTGAAATGTTGCATGCCAGACTCAAACTGGTATTACCCACGTCAGCGCCACAGTCATAAAGGTAACATTCACATCACAAAAGGCATTGCATGCCATTATGATAAGGGAAAATAATATAAAATACTTTGACTGAGTTACTTACTTGATTAGCTAGGTGACCTTTGAGATATATTTAAATCCTACTTCATGATTAAGCCGACAACGCAACTCTATATTCATATATTGTTGCCAGGCAAAACTCCAAGCTGAACTCAAAGACCTCAACCAAACTGACCAAATGTGGAACCCTCTAATTTAGAGCTCTAAAATTAGCAAATAACATGTAATTACCAGCATGAAAAGAGATTCTATTTTGATTCTACTGTGGTGGGTCACCATGTGCTCAAAATTCTGGAAGTTAAGTGGTGGTGAGGGCCTCAGGTGAAATGAGCTGATCCACAGGTGTGTTGTAGCTGAATAAACAGAATGTGTATTACTATTCATGAGGCAACATGCATGCTTTTTCTGCCTAGAGACCTGTCCATCTCATCTCTGCTCAACAAAACACAAACTGTGACAACACAATTATCAGTTTTTAATTAAACAAACATCAACAGAGCGTACACCGTGAGCGATGAAGAAAGACAAAGTATGCCTGAGAGAGACTGTGAATAAATGTGTGTGTGTGTGTGTATTTTGGCAACCAGATGAATTCAGAGGAAGGAAAACCAAAAAAGTGTTCTCTTTAAAATATTTAAATATATTAATCATTTATCAAATAAAACATTTCCTCACCCTCATGTCATTCAGAACATGTATATTCAAGATATTTTGAAGAATTCTCCTCGAAAACATTTCTCTTGTGTTCCACAAAATTAAGCAAGTCATGCATCTTTTATGGGTGGCATAATGACTTGTTAATCTCATAATTTGTCCTTTGTCATATAGTGATGTCACTATGGCAGACGTTATTTCAAAGAATCAACTTGTCAGATGATACGTGAGAGTGAGCAAGCGTGAGAAAGACAGAGACGTATAGAGAACGACAGCGATATCGGGAGTCAAGTCCTTGACTGAACTGCAAAAGTGCTGACACGCGTGCCACCCCTGAAGTGTCTATCAGTCTGCCTGGATCGCAACTGAGATAAACTAGCTTTCGGTCCCTAATGACTGAGTAAATGTGGCATCCCTGTGATAAAACATGACATGCCACTACGCCACACAGCAGTGAGTGATTTCAGCCTCACAACTTCATTACAAAACCAAGGACACTCTCGCAGCCGGGCACATACCTCCTCACCTCAGGCCTACACAACCAAACGCCCCTGCCAGCTTGCTCTGACAGCCCTGACAGAAGAGAGGGTCACAAGTCATGCGGCCAGGCATAAAATACAATCAACCTGCCACTGAAATGTATAGAATTAATCTTTCTCGGGCCCCTATTTCATCCGGGGGCTCGCAGCCAAGTGAAACAAGCGGCAGTATCTTTACTGAGAGAGCAGAGAACAAATGCAGCCATATGAATTCGAAAAGCCACATTTTGCCATGGCCACAGTTCAAGCTTGTGAACTTACACCGATGCTACTGACATAAAATACTGCATTATTAATTAAGCACCTTTTTCTTTCAATTTTAGATGCACTGGAATCATAAAAATAACCTACCTTTATACACCAAATAGTGGCTGGCTGCACGCAAGCGTTTGAGCTGCACTGCACAGCATCCAAAACATTGTTTCCAAAATGTCTTTCTCAGGTTCATGTTTACACTCTGATTTACTGCAGACGGTTTTCTTGTAGTTTACTTTGCAACTTTGATAAGAGGGAAGGTGAAATGTTCTGCCTCGATGAGCACTGAGCATCTTAGTAAAGCTGTTTGAAGTCAAAAACTTCAGACAACAGATAACGGTTGCCTGCACACTGCACATTTTCGAGCTTATTTGCACCTGTTTTCGTAACTCCTGGAATAAACTGGGAATAACATATTTTGGAATCACACAAAACCCTAAACTTCAACTATTACAGAAAGTTATGTGGTTTCCAGAATACCACATTTACTAAGGTTCAATATTTAAAAAAAAAAGTTTTATAATATTATATAAGTGTGGTGCTTAGTATTTGGTACCTCCGTCATTAAGAAAAATACAACAGGAAGATTATTAAAGAAAAACTTACACTGCTTAAAGATCCCATATGTAATAATTATACATTATGCAGTACAAGGGCAATAATTTATGGTGAAACTACAGTTAAAATAAAATGTTAAAGGAACGGTTAAACTACTTTGTTTTATCATATCCTAGTCCACGTTGTTACAAACCCTTTCTTTCTTCTGAGAAACATAAACTTTAATGCTACACTTGATGACTGCCTTGGTCACTATTTACTTTCACTGTATAGAAGAATAGTTGAAGTGAATGGGGACTGAGTCCATAACATCTTTTTTCCACAAAGTTTCAACACTGTAAACTATGACAGAATTGTAATTTTTTTTGTTCAACTTATTCTTTATATTATTTATAAAGGTTATGTTTTTATGAAATATCACAACCTGACCTTTAAGGAAGCTTGGAGTTACA
This sequence comes from Enteromius mattozi, assembly GCA_032359235.1. Classification (NCBI taxonomy): domain Eukaryota; kingdom Metazoa; phylum Chordata; class Actinopteri; order Cypriniformes; family Cyprinidae; genus Enteromius; species Enteromius mattozi. The sequence goes on along the minus strand of JAUMHE010000068.1, from coordinate 13,105,169 downwards.
CTATTATACACTACTGACTCCTATTGGCTTAGACGAGTGTTTTTACATGCCAGAATGGACGCGGAACTAGATCCGGGGGAAAGTAGTAAACCTCCATTAGACTCGTTTTAACAAACGTGCCGAAGTCCACGAACATTCATTTGAGTCAAACAGCATTATTACAAATCTTGCGTCAGCCTAAGAGCTTGCAAAACTGGGGCTTTGAGCAAAAGCTTGTTTTTCCGGTCGCTGAGCCAAATGAGACTCCTGCGTGGACTAGGCTTACTTCATTTGTTTGCTGAAGGCTTGCTGTAAATTTGCTGGAATCATGACTGACAAGGATGATTTTGGGCCCATCACACGGAATCGTAGACGCGCGACCATCACGAGCGCAAAGAGCGAGGCTGTGAAACTCAGGAACGGCGGGATCGCAGCAGCCACTGATCTCAAAAGCGGAGCCAAGGCGCGTGAGTCTCTCACCAAAAACTTTCAGCTAAACGAAGACGGCAAACAAAAATGCGAACGCTACGACAAAATGAGGTGAGATATAGTGTACGTCGGGACGTCATGAAAAACGTAGCTGTTTCTTGACAAAGATAAATGGTCACTGCAAAGAGACAAGGGGCAGGATTCGCCAGTGAGCGTATGTGGCACAGTGCAGGACATTTAACCCCTTTTTACCACATCGTTTCACATATCTTACTGTTACTGAAGAACTATTTCATTGAGCAAAACATTAAATAATATGTGCGATGATTTCGGGATTCTTAGCTATGTAATTCTGCAACATTTAAAAATATTTATATATTATAGATAGATAGATATAATAAACAAACTTTAACCAATGATCTGCAAAATTGGGAGGAGGGGCGTGTCCTCAATGTTTACTGAGTGCAGTCATTTTCTGAATTAATTTCACCTACTACAGGGTTGTTAAACAAACTAATGTGCTTTTGTAAAAGTCATCAGTCCACACTATTTCAATATCTAATTTTTAAGTATCGGTGAAAGAGTTACTGGTGAAAAAACGACATTATCTGTAATTCTGCAAACTATTTAAGTGTATATTTAGCAATAAACAAAACAGGAGGGATCTAAAGACCTATTTAGATTTTGTATGCTTTGTTATGTTTTATGAATTTCATACTAATATAAAAATGACTTTAACCATAAGATAAAGAGCAATCATTTAACATTGTAAACACTTAGTCATCGTTGGTATTTCAATATTTCATTTCCTTTTTCCTGCTTTGTAGTTGCCACAAGTTGCAGGAGTCAATGCTGAGTTCTGCAAGCAGCTTCAAAAATTACAGAGGCATCCTGAACTGGTGTGTGGTAATGCTGGTGAGTCTGAAACAGTTACTGATCCCTGCCGTACTGCATGCTTTGACTTGCCTACTCATTACTCTAGTTAAACTGCGTCACAGCTATCAGTGTGGGTCGTAAACATTCCCTCTCGCTCAGAGGTGCTTCCAAAGATTAGTACTATTAATTTTTACTGCCTCTTATGTAAGGTGGTTACAGAGCTCAAAGGAGGCTGAATATTAGTTTAAAACAAGTCAAGCTGTTGCTCAGACATCCATTGTCTGGTCACTGGATAATTTAAATGTTGTTTCTGAGTGTATATTGTGCTCATATAACGTATGTGAGTCACATGGAAAAGTTTTGCTTTCTATCTGTAATGAATAAATGCATTATACCTTATAGAAGCTGAAATATCTTCTTTTGGACTTTTCGTTCTTTTTGGACTTTTAAACTACTAATAGGGATAGTTCATTAAAAATGAGAAAAACATATACTCACACTCAGGCCATCCCAGATGCAGATGAGTTTGTTTATTCATAAGAACAGATTTGGAGAAATGACTTGCTCACTTGCTCACCAGTGGATCTTCTGCAGTGAATGGGTGCCGTCAGAATGAGAGTTCAAACGACTGATAAAAACATTTAAATAACTCACATGACTACAGTCCATAAAGTGTCATCTTGTGAAGTGAAAACTCAGCATTTGTAAGAAACAAATCCACCATTTTCATTTTAAACTGTTGATTCTGGGGAAAATATGAGGCAAAAATCCATAAAAATGTTCTTCGAATGAGGAAGTCCCCTGTTGTCCTTTCTCATCAAAATCAAGTGACATATTTGTTTAGAAGTGCTTTAGACTGTTCTTGCTTGTACACTGTGCTTGATCAATCTGTGCATTCTGGCAATAAAAAAAAAAAAGGCAATATTGTAGATAAAGGAGTCATATTTTATTAAGTTAAAAGCTTAATGTAGGAGTTGTTTTCTTGCAAACATGCAGCTTTAACATCAAAAAAGTGGTCTCATGCCCAATTCGTACATATTTTATGAGGTTCATATGACTCATACGATTTTGGACATTTTGTCTAAACCACAGTGATGGGTAGGTTTAGAGGCGGGGTTACGTGTAGGTAATTTGTACAAATTCATACGTACTCATTAAAAAAACGTACGATGTAGCAAAAATCGTGTGAAGTAAGGTTGTATTATTTAGCAGAAGAATTAGCTACCTCATAAAACATGTATGAATTGTCGTGAGATTGTGTTGGATGTTCATACAGTATATGGGCCGGAGCCTTGTGGATACTCTGTGTATTATTTGAATGATTTTATCAGTTGTTTGGCTCCCATTCACTGCACAGTTATATCATGTTAAATTTCTCAATATCCAATGAAAAAATAAACTCATCTACATGCTGGATGACCTGAGGGTGAACACATTTTGAGACAATTTTTGTGTGAACTATTTCTTTAATTTTAACATAGGAAAACCCACTCTAGTGACAGAATTGTATTTCAGTGACACATTTTAAGTAACGTCGGATGGTGTGTGGCAGTCATGTGGCATGTGAAGAATCGTTGATCAGTGTGTCTGTTTATGGAGACACACTTAATGCCAAGTGACGCCTAAAAATAAACGGCCCAAAACAGCTTGTCTGTCTAAACACTAGCTGAACATGGAGGACAGTCAGCCAAGTCCTTGTCTTCAAAACTGTGAAGAATGCATTCACGCTTTTCAACATACTGTTAATGTGAGCTTTGAGATGACTCTATTTTGTCCCCGGCAAATTTTTTTCAGCCAGATTTTTTTTCTTTCATATTCCAATGGTACGGCTCTGCTTGCATTTGCATTTTCTTCCTCGTCTTCTCCATTGTTCTCTCTCGTTCTATACATGTGAATAAGTGTGTCTGTCTTCTGTATAGATTTATGGACATGAATTTCAATATATCTCTGCAAACTGTGTACAGACAGTGAATAAGGATCTTTGGCAGATTTTATTCTGGTAGTTCTGACATGTTTAGCTAGTCTTAGTGATGTATTTTTGCACTGGTTTTCATTTGTTTTCTTCATGAATGTGTGTCTCTGTTCTTTTGCAGGTTTTGAGCAATGCACGTCTGTTCTTGGAAAACCTTCTCAGGTATGAATGAATACAATATGCATACAGTTTCTTGTGAAACAGCCAAAACACACAATTTGAACACTTAAAGTCTGGAAAAAATAAAGGATTCATCCATGCATGTTTAATTAATTAATTCTTTTTTTTTTTTTTTTTCAATGAAATGTCACAACTTGCATATCATTTATTGATTTTGATTACTTCCATTGTCCTCATTTGTAAGTTACTTTGGACAAAAAAATAAAGGGAACACTAAAATAACATATCCTAGATCTGAATGAATGAAGTATTCTTATTAAATACTTTGTTCTTTACATAGTTGAATATCAAAATGAGGCTCAGTAGTGTGTGTGGCCTCCACGTGCCTGTATGACCTCCCTACAACGCCTGGGCATGCTCCTGA
>JAUMHE010000068.1:13087517-13100066 GCA_032359235.1 Enteromius mattozi | reverse complement strand
TCACGCGACCACGGTATTATCGAAAAAATTTGATATTGCGGTACGACGGTATTTACAATACCGTTACATCCCTAATAGATAGATATAATTTTAAAGAGCATTTAAATTAAATTCCACACAATTATATACATATATTCTTTAAATGTTTCAAAACACATTTTAATTTAAAAAGGCTGGTTAAAAAATCAACCACTGTGTCTAATTGGCAAAATAGATACATAATTTTTTATCAATTCGTCTGTCATACGTTGCTCTGGAGTTCACAGTGTCTCCAAGAATAGGAACAGCATAATGTGGTCCTGAAACGTTCTCAAACAACTGACCTTTATCTCAAGCATCCCCACTGAGCAGGTGTCGAATGGACACAAAAGTGTTAAAACACATTCTCTGCAGTTCAGCTCTCTTTGTGTTTTGAGTGTCATGCCGATGAAGATGAGTCTATAGGGTTTGTTTGATAAGTGTACAGGCCTTCCTCTCCCTGAATGGAATGAAACACTGAACCCCATGCTGGGAGAACCATATGCTGTCATCATGTTGCACACTGCTGCTTGCAGACAGTATGTATACAGCTGCCCACAAAAACTGCAGCAAATAATCAGTGGTTTAGAGCAAGAGACCAGTAGAGGAATAGAAACATGTTGTGTCCGATATGTAATCATTTATAAATATTTAGACATTTAAAGGCTGGGGAAACATATCTGCCTTGTAATTCACAGCCATTCATTGTGTTGTAGGTATGGCATTTTGGTGGACCCCATTCAAGTGGTGTCATTGTTCCTAAAGAACCCGTATAGCTGGCCTGCTGCATGCCTGGTCATTGGTAGGTATTTTAAGGGAAGATTATCATATATTTCTCAGTTTAAACTTTTCTTTTGTAGTCCAGGCAGGGACATTATTAAAATTAGACCGGTAGACAGCACTTCCACATTCAAATATTGATTTGATTTGCAGATTGTCAAAATACTCCCGTTGTTTATCTACCTAATTGTAGATTGATTGTATAAATGTTATCAAACACAGAGAAGTATCTATTTGCTTTATAGCTCTTAATCTTTATAGTGCGACATGTGATTTTGTCTTGTTTGTAGCAGGTGGTGTGATTGTTCAATGTATGACTGCTGTGTGTGTGTGTGTGTGTGTGTGTGTTGGCTGTCTGCCCTGTTGTAATGCTCATCCTGAGGGTACAATTTTGACCCTTTGATAACAGCCTGCAAAAATGTTTTTATTACTGCAACAGCTTTTATTTTTGGAAATATGATCATATTTGACATTATAACAATTCTTTGCTTGCAGTTTCTAATTTTTTTATACTTGTGGCATTGTACACCGAAAGGAAACTAGCTATGGTAAGTTCAAAAGCCATTTACATTTCTACATTTAATCAGTTTATCCTAATGAATAAAGCCGTTGCCATAAAAAATATAGGGGTTTTGTCACTTCACATGGTATAATTTGGCATTTGGAATTACATCGAGGGGTTGTGAAGAGTTCCATTTAGAGGGCAAATTTGATTCATTACATTTTAAAAAGCCTGGCATATTTCAGAGAGCTTGCAAAGTATCAGCACATTTACTGAACTAGGCTGAATTGAAACTGAATGAACTTATAAACAGTTCAGGCATTTTGCTGATGGTGTGTAAGACTTGCATAAAAAATAAAGTGTAGGGCTTTTAGATAGGAGATACACTTTTATATGCACCCAATACAAATTATGTTATACTGTGTCTTTTTATGTGAGATTTGAGATTTCTCACATTTTAATATTGATTCTATTCATTTGCTTGATTATGTTATTATGTAAACATTTGTGTTTTGTGATTTTAGGGTTTCATGTTATTCTTTGCTGTTTGTAATTATGTTTTTAGATCTGATTGTGTTGTTATCAGACATCTTTTATGTCTGTATTGTTGTATATGTACTTGGAATGTGCTGTTAAATGTTTCCTTGTGTGTTCCAGGGGTCGATCAGTGAAAAAGTTGGACTGCTGATCTATATCTTTAATTTAACAATCATCTTGTGTTTTCCGATGGTTGTTGTTTTGAAACTGCCATCTATTACACCAGGTGAGGCTCTATTATGCAAACACTTTCATTGTTCATTATGTACATACACAAACACAGACACATACACATATACTGTGTATATATATGTGTGCCGCTACTTTTTCTGGGCCCCCTGGACAGAATATCCACTCGGGCCCCCCTCTTTAATCGCTGTCGTGATTTGTACCGCAGAGGAACCCCTGTACAAATCGCGTTCCGGGGTCCCCCGGTAGAAATCGTTTTTCACCCTTGGGGGGCCCCCTTCCATCATCCCTTAGAATGTCCTATACCTAATGCATTAATTTACTCTCTGTCGTACTTGTTTTTCTACTCATCAGCACAAAAACAGCTTTGTTTGTTGTTGCATTAATGCTGACTATAATATGCCATGTGATCAGAGGATCCAGCTTTGCAAAAATGATTGGGCACAACTAAATTATGATTTACAGACTGAACTAATCCACCTTTATACCAGCGTTTAGATTTCATGGGCTCAGCTGGCATGTGAATTGTATTTTTTATCACAATAGAAGATATAGCAATAAACATGTTGTTGGATTAGAGCCACAGTCTAATGGTTATCAGTGGTGCTCAAGCAGTAGACGCATGTTTGATTCTTACACTTATTGTGTCCTCATTAGTTACAGACTGATATATTTAGTAATTTCCAATACCAAAAACACCTAAATCGTGAAAATATAATAATGCATTTTAGTAGAAAATATATTCCCCTTTACTTACTCTTTCCATACTACAACTCTTCTGTCCACTCTCATCTGTTTGCGCCATGGGAGGCGAAAATGTGCCTCCATCTGTCAGCCTAGTACGGCACACACGGCTCCTGTACCAGACAGCCAGGTCATTTCAGGGGCCGTCAGGGCCTTTGCTGGTCCTACAGCCCTTTAGACCATCTCTCTGGGGCATAGACACACTCCAGAGCCCCCGCATGGACCATTTCCACCCAGCATATGGCTGCTATTGATAAAGCAGTGGTAGAGGGAGCATGTGAGTGTGAGCCAGGTCTGTGTACACTACAGTGGTGATGGGCTATGAGTCTGGACGTGCTGGGTCACGTGACTGTGAGTTATGAACCATCGAAAGAGGCATGCTGTGGTGTTGTGATAGAAGTGCGTTACAAACCTTCTGTATTCCTCATTCAGGTATTGAGAGGAACAAGTGAGTTCTGTTTATGCCAAAAGCATCTTCCTAATAGTATTTTTTCTGTTATTGTGTCCTCTTTATGCAGTTGGAGGGGCGTTTGCTTTGGGAGCCTACACCATCCTGTTTTTGAAACTGTACTCATATAAGGATGTTAACAGGTGGTGCAGAGAGAGAACAAAAGTGAAGGCACGCAGCCTCTCCAGATCTCTTTCATGTGAGTAAATACATACACCTCTTATGAAACATTAAGGTATGAGTAGGTAATGCATAGGGGTGTGACGAGTTAATACACTAACTACAGTTTAACCGGTTGTTCATAAGTTAAACAGTCCCATAAGGATTTCACAGGACCTTTTCAGATTGTTCAAACCCAAAATAACTGACTTTTCAGTACATTTTTTGTTACATTAACAGCATTTTTTTGTGTTGTTTTGCAGTGTAATCCTACCAATAATTATGTGTTTATGTAATAAAATGCACAAGGCAATAAGTGACAGTATACAAATATTCTTAATTCAGCAGAATAGTGTTAGACACAGATTCTCCCTCAGGGTAACTTTTTTGCATAAAAAATTGCTGAAATAAGACAATAATGCAAGCTAGTTCACCTAAAAATCTTGTTGTTTTAAACCTGTAGGAGTTTTGTTCTTGCCTCATTCTTTAGCTGAACATTAGGTTTAAATTACTTTAGAAGTAGATTTGTTTATATCTTGACACTCCCTGTCTTCTTTAGGTCCATCATCTCCATCTGCGTCAAGCACTATGCAGTCACACGTGTCTTACCCAGGAAATCTCTCTCTCAGGGGTAAGCTGTGCCTTACAGTCCAGTCATCAAATGTTCATTTCCAATCAGATTTAGTTTTATTCTCACAATATCTAACAACAATGTCAAATATTATGATTTCAGATGATTTAGAACTTGTAACTTGTGTTTTTCAGATATGTATTATTTTGTTTTTGCTCCAACCCTGTGCTACGAGCTTAATTTTCCCCGCTCGGAATCCATCCGAATGGTATTTCTGCTCAGGAGGCTCTTTGAGATGGTAGGCTATTGGCTTAGACATATTTCCTGACAGTATTGACAGTTCTTGCTCATCATTACATTGATAACTTGCACTACCAGATTTATTCACAGTATATTATCCCTTGTTTATTTTGTGAATATTGCATTCTTGCCTAAATCTGCAAATGGCAATAAATCATGGGAATTAGCTTATTGTTTGCGAACGACTGCCGGGAGCCATGGCAGGAATATATGAGGGTAATTTTTATTTATGAAAGTGCTTCTTGTTAGAGCATTACTTCCAGTTATAGCTGTTGCAAATTACACATTTAATTCACACACACATACACGCGCTTCTGTAAATAGCATTGTTAACATTTGCGTTTTATATTTAGTGAGAAATCAAAATCTTTTTTGTTTGTCTCTTGCAGTTGCTCCTCACTCAGTTATTGGTTGGTTTAACGCAGCAGGTGAGCATCACAGTGCATTTGGTAATCAGAGCACACCTGCAATTTTCATGTTTTTGAGACATATAATGTGCTTTCTGTTGTCTTTCAGTGGATGGTGCCAATCATTCGAAGTTCAATGAAGCCATTGCTGGTTTGTTTATGTGCTTGATCTTTAGTTTTTGTTTTTTTCAGTGCCTTAAAAATAATCACTCTACTTTATTTTGCAGGAAATGGACTACAGTAGGATGACAGAGCGTCTGCTTAGACTAGCAGTAAGTAAAACGAATTCCTCCTCAGAATAGAAACGTAAACCTATCTTCAGGGGTTTTTTTGCTCAAATCTGACGGAGCATATGAAGCAAGAAACGAATGATGGAATGAATACCGATTTTTCTACTAGGTGCCCAATCATCTCATCTGGTTGATTTTCTTCTACTGGTTTTTCCATTCCTCAATGAACTTTGTGGCTGAGCTGTTGAGGTTTGGAGATCGAGAATTCTATCGTGACTGGTGGTGAGTGATCTTTACAGTTATTACTTTTTAAATAAAAAAAAAAGCTTTATTTGAGCGGCTAGAGGTTTGACTTCCACACCATACTGCCTTTGATAGGCTTTAAATGCAGTCAATCTGGTTTATATGTGCCACCTCTGCCTCTTCCATTTCCATTTCATATGTGGAGTTTTTATTTTAAGTCTCAGATGGATTGTGACACTGTGTTTCTTTTAGGAACTCAGAGACAATAACGTACTTCTGGCAGAACTGGAATATTCCTGTGCACAAGTGGTGTCTCCGGTGAGTGAACGGAGGTTTTGAAAGAGACCGCAGACAGCTGTTGGGAGGCGAGATGAAATACGACACAGTAAAACTCACAGAGACTATAATGAAGAGAGACTATAATGTGATCTGTCCACAAGAAATATATGGTTATTTACAGTTCACACTGAATGTTAGTTTATGTGCTTCTCTCTCCTGTTTTCAAAGGCACTTTTACAAGCCGTTGCTGAGAAGAGGTGCTGGCAAGTTACTGAGCCAATCAGCTGTGTTTTTCGCCTCTGCTTTTTTTCACGAGGTGAGATGTGCATAAATCACACGCTGTTTTAAATATTCTGTCGGGTCATGGCAAATGAAAGTTAACAGTCTGAGCAGGGTAACAACCTGTGTGAATTATTCTCATTTTAGAAATGTGCTATTTCTCATGAGCAATAGCGAAACAGTGCGATATTTTAGAAGCTAGAGTGTTTACATTCAGAATATTACTTTGGTTATTATTTTGGTAAAATACTCAGCGTAAAATGTATAAACTTCAACCATTGTGTACAGCTCACATAAAGTGAATTTTTAAAAAACACTGTTTAATAACACTGTTAAATATAATCTTTAGCAAAATTGGAGAACATCTAAATTCACTGATTTTAAAAACAACTGATTTGATTTACTTATTTACTTATTTAATTTTTTTGTGTTTTTGCTTTTTAGACATAGCATTATTGCATTTTAACATCAGCCATTTTCCATTTATTGGCCATAACATGACAATATTTATTTATAATTAATTATTATTTTAATACTTAACAATGTTATTTATTCATCTGATGGCAAAGCTGAATTTTCAACAGCTGTTACTCCAGTCTTCAGTATCAAATGATTCTTTCAAAAATAATTGTTATCCATTTTTATCAATATAATAAACGTTGAACAAATTGTGTATTATGAGTAATATTTTTATACCATGCTTTTCATAAATAAAAATTTCTTTACTGCCGCTTTTGATCAACTTAGTGCTTCATTGCTGAATAAACATATTCAAAATATTATAAAAAAAAAATCTCACTGAGCCTAGACTTTTGAATGATAGTATACTTTCAGATGTCTCTGCATATGCATCTGGGAAATAAAGTATAAGTATTTTAACATTGAAATAGTACACTTCACAAGCGAACATAAATGTAGTAAAAAATAATAACTCCTTGGTCTCTTTGGGCTGAAGCAGCTGTGTATTCTAGAATCATTTGTAAAATTCTAGATGTTCTCCACTCCCGAGGCAGTCCTCTCATTTCCCTGACTCAGAAGCAGGTGCCTGGCATTTGGCTGGTAGCCACAGTTCTTCAGAGGAGATGAAGGTCAGAACGGAGGGATGAGGAAGAGGAAGAACGGGCTCCTATCAGGCTGCTGTTCTCTGTGATAAGCTGTGAGCTGAGCTGGGGGGAGGCAGAGAGGGAGAGGAATCAGGGAGGAAGATGTGTCCAATCCGCAGGTGCAGGCAGATAGTATTCTTAACCGTCTTATTAAAAAACATTGACCTTCACAGGACGCCTCAGAACTGGACCCTGGATCACAGTAATGACTCCGAAAGCTCAGATGGAGAGTGAAGTTTCGTCTCACGAATATCTCACACCGGAGCTGTAAAGATACGCTCAAATTTAAAAAAAGGTTTATTTATTTAGAGCTGGGGTGTAATCTAGCCCTAATCTAGCGAGGGGTAACAGGAAGGTCCCAAAAGGCGATATTTTTAAAGAATTCTTACACAATTCTGTCACCGCCAGGGCCTGTTCAGCTCAAAAATGACCTGTTGTTAAATCTTTAAATATTTCTACCTTTGTGTTTACGAAAACAAATACAGCTTTGCATGTGGCTGTGAAGGGGAGTAAATAATGATAGACTTTGAATCGAAAAGTCAGTGAGTCTTTTGTTGAATCAGACGAGACTCATTCTGAATATTGAACTGAATCAGTCAGATGACTCACTTTAGCTTTGATAACTGCAGGTTTAAAATGCAAGAAATGCACAAAACTTGGAGTTTATTGTGTTTAATATGAGTAAATGTCTCTTTCTGCAGTACCTGGTCAGTGTCCCTCTCAGGATGTTCAGACTGTGGGCATTTATGGGCATGATGGCACAGGTATGAATTAACTATTCTTTCTTAGAATTATCTAATTATCTTTCTTTTTTTTGTCGCTACCTTTGTACACACACACAAAAATCTTTGTTTCAGCTCCCACTCGCATGGTTTGTGGCCAGGTTTCTTCGTGGGAATTATGGAAACGCTGCTGTGTGGCTCTCACTCATTATTGGTCAACCTATCGCAGTACTGATGTATGTTCACGACTACTACGTCACCCACTGCCAGGATGACCCGACGATCGCCGAAGATCTGTAGTCACACTGTTGATCATGGACTCGGCTAAGCAGTTCAACTTAAATATTGCTGTAAGACTTCTACATATTGCAGAGGTACTAGTGGGAGTACACTGATACAATTGAAGAGTCCCGGCAGTCAGGTTTTCATAAAGTCTTCAAGTAAACTCATAGCTCTAGGCTATGTTTAAACCTTTATGAACAATTACAACAGCCAGTCTATGCAAATCCTGCCTAGAACTGCCAGTAGAAATGCACAAAAGTCTTTAAGCTTCTGAATGTGACTCTACAGGTGTCAAGTGCTCATTTTAACTTCACTAAATGAAACAGTTTTTATTTAACTACCTTCGTGTCACTCTTTTTTTTAAATTTCATTTAGTTTAAATATAGTGAAAACTCTTTAAACTGGACATGCTGGACTTTTATTATTGTACAAATATATGTTGTTGGGTTTTTGTTTTAAAATTAAATGCCAGTAAACTGAAAATATGCAAGGAGAGTACGTACGGGCACAAATGTCTTAATTTTTTTTAATGAAAATATTTTTCAACCTATACGTGGGCAGACACTAAATGTTTATGTATGTTTTTTTTTCCAAAGGGATACGAGAGAAAATGTTTGTTAAATCCAAAGTTTGTTGCGTCCATATTTAATCAATATTTTATTTGTTACAATAATTTTAAATTGCAGTTTTATGTATCTAAACTGTTGTACGCTAGCCTTGAGATGCCATCTGCGCTCCGTTATCGGCATTATGAGACCTCTTCATCAAAAGCGCGCCACCTTGTGGCGAATGTTGAGAATAAACAACCCTGCGAACGATGCAACTGTGCTGTTATTTGTTTTTTGTGGAGGCATTTATCAAGCGTAATTGTATTCACTGGAGAGAACAGGATGCATTGTAATCTCGCAGTGTGTTATTTTTCACAGATCAGGCCCTTCCAGGGCAATTTGTTCTCACATGATGAGGGTGCCAGATCCTCACAATCAGTGCAAGTTTGTGATAAATGGCTTTAGAGATAAGTCTTATAATAGCCACGGGTCATATTGTATGAGCATCCTATCGTGTGTGCCGCAGTGGCACAGACGCACTTCAAGAACTCATGCTATCTAATAGGCTGATAGTGCTTCGCCGTGCTGCGATCTATTTAGTATACATTGCCATACATAGAAAAGATTGGAACAGCCGAAGAATGATTACATCGCAGAAAATCAATGCTGTATATGTCACTGTTTATTTAGTGAAACGACTAATATCAAGTTTAAAACACCCCCACTTTGGGCTAAAATTTACTAGCCTGTATAGTAAGCTTAGCTAATGCAGGTACAATTACATTTTAAATATAGTATAGTATTTGTAGTATGCAGTTTTTTATTTTTTTTGTTGTTTGTTTTTTTATTATATGTTAGATGAAATAATAAAAACATATTATTGAAACTTTTGAACAGTAGATGTACAGAAAATGTAATAAATATTTGTAAAAAAAATTATGTTATACGTGATGATTGCTTATTGGATTGTTCATGTCTATATTCTTAAGCATTATTCTCTTCTTTGGTAAGATGACTTGAGGAGTGTGAGGGTCATTTGCAGGGCACTGACTGCACTGTCACTTCTGCTGTAACTGCACCAGAAAAGAAACAGAGATGTACGACATTGATGTATTACCTAACAGGAGGAGATGACGTTTTTCCGCTCTGAAACAGGTACCCAGTGTTCAGCTATATGTTTTTTGGTATATTTCAGCACTAAGCAGATAATTGGCCTGTGTTCAAGCCGTTCACTCACAGGGTAATTCTGACAGACAAAACACTGGTTAAATATAAAGTGCTGTAGTTTTAAACCCCCCACAATTTTTTATATTTCTACAATCAAGCCAGACACTGGATGCTGACACTTATCCTTTAATAAGAGTGCTTATCTGTTTTTGGATACATTCAGTGCCTATTATGTGTAAAGGGCCTATTATATTTAAAGGTGTGGTGTAGGCTCATGCTGTAGTCATGAAAACGAATTTCTCTTGAAACAAAACTCAAGATGTCTTCAGTGTTTTCTATTTCAGTGGAAACCCTTTTTTTCAGTAAAAAAAAAAAAAAAAGATCCAGTGGGTTCTTCTTTAATTTATCATTTACCATTTGTTATAATATTATATGGGGTAAGTTGTCGCAATGGAACTTCCCATTGAACAGCCAAAGATTTTTTCAGTAAAATAATTATCAAATTTATGAAATAAGCTTGAAATAAAATAACATGAAAGGTATGTAACAAACAGAAACATCAAAATTGTTTTAGCCAACCAATTCTGCAATAAGCTAAATTGATCAAATTTAAATCATATTTAAATTTTGTGTTTTTTCTGTTTAGTAGGCTAAATGTTTTTACAATACGAAACTTTTGTGTTGTTTGTTTAACATTTTTCTCAAAACATATAGCAATAGATATTTTGTGGCCCTTGTGGCAACTTACCCTGGTCTGATCCACATAGTCTGGATTCTGGACAGACATAAACTCAGATCGAAATTCCACGCTCCGTATTATGTCTGTGACCTCCAGTTGGACTGATATTGATGCATGGAGCTTCATGCTTGATCTAATTCTAACCCGTTCACCTAACAATGACCTTACACTAAACAATCCTCTGGTCTAAATGGTTATGGAACCAGAAAAGGATATGGAAGTGTTAGAGTTAACAGTATTTGTCTGGAGCAATAGAAATGGCTATTTTTGTTTATTTTGATTTTTAAAACAAAATCTTGGCAGATGAACAGAGTTGTTTAGTTACAAGCAGTACTCAAATTCCTATTGAATAATGTGCGTGACTTTCAAGATTTTATGGGCATTCTGTAAATGCCACTTACAAATATGATTCACATACTTCCAATGCTGTTAAACAGTACTGAGACAAAGGACAGCCCACAGTTCCAGTGATTTAAAATCACTCTCAGTCACATTTGAACCTAACTTTATATATTTGGTTGGAGAAATTTCGGAAACATCAGGACAGAGCCTTGGCGGATGGTGATGGATGAGTTTCCAGACAGGAAATGTGGAAAAAGTGTCGACCCGTCCAGCAGTATTAATACATCCTGTCATTTATTTTATCTGTCTTGCTGGCATTCAGGCACTTTTAAAAATCTATACAAAGGACTTCATAAAGGAAAATTTTATTGACAACTAATAACTGTGCATTATCATTTTTACCATTCATTGTGTTTTTTCTAGCCCCCAAAGTGTTATTATATGGTTTAAAGCTAAAATTTCTTTCAAATTGTATTTAAAGTGTGTTGAATTTTATTTAAGAAAAACCACAGAGAAAACAATCGTTGTATGACAAGTATCGTATCCCAGAATCCAGTGTTTGTAATGTCAGGGTTTATCCAAACGCACTCTAACTTCCTGTGAGCGAGAGGATGAAGGGAGGGAAGGAAACAACAAAAGAGTGAAACAGACAGAGAGAGACAGAAAAAGAGACATGCAACATAGACAAGGTGGAGAGACTCTCTTCTTTTTGCCTCTTCAAGGTGAAGATGTTCAGCATGTTTTTAGCACAGGGGATTGGATTTTCATCATTTCATTTTCTTTAAGAGGTTCAGGGGCATTTTAGGGTCCAATTTGAGTGGCCTTTGTTACAACGCTTCTGTTTCACACTCCAGATTCAAATTCTCTTCTGTCTACATGTGCAGGTAAGCAATAACATTTTACTGTGTGGTGTTATTGTGTGATGAGGCAGATTATTATTGTGCTCTTAATGAGACAAAGTTTTTGTGGCTATTGTTTGAATATTTTGTATTTTGGAATTTATTTTAAATGACTAAAATAATATATCAAGAGTTATTTATATACATATACAGAATACACCTATATACCGTTTGTGTGTGTGTGTGTACGCTGCTGTTCAAAAGTTTGGGAACTGTAAGAGTTTTTAATGTTTTTTATCTATTTGACCAAACATACAGAAAAAACATACAAAAAAAATTTGTGAATAATTCTTGCAAATTTAAAATAATATTTTTTTTATTATTATAGAAATTAAAGAACTAATGCTAATACTTATTATTATTTTTATTACTATATTAAGCAGCACAAAGTTTTCAAATCTGATGATAAATCAGCATATTAGAATGAATTCTGTGTTAAATGGATAAAAAATGTATAGTTAAGACCTACATTGTTAGAAAATATTTCTTTTTAACATTTTTAATTCATATAAATAAATAAAAACCTAAAAATATCAGTGTTTATTCAAATTTTATGTTACAATGTACACTATTTAAAATTTTGGGGTCTGTGTGTGTATATATATATATATATATATATATATATATATAAGAAATTAACACTTATTTAGCAAGGATGTGTTAAATGGATAACAAAGGTATAGTAAAGACTTATATTGTAAGAAAATATTTATTTTTAACATTTTTAATTCATCAAAGAAAAAAGTATCAAATGTTGCAAAGAAATATTAAGCAGTACAATAGTTTCAAATCTAATGATAAATCAGCATATTAGAATTAATTCTGAAGGATAATGTGACACTGAAGACCTGAATAATGGCTGAATTTTGTGTTGGATCACAGAAATAAATTATTTTTAAAATAAGCAACCATTATTAGAAATTGCAATGATATTTCACAATATTACTGCATCTGTGTGTGTTTTTAATCAAATATATGCAGCCATGATGAGCATAAGAGAGTCTGTTTAAAAACTAAAAATCTAAATTAAAAATCTTACTGACCACACACACATATATATA
>JAUMHE010000068.1:13056371-13075914 GCA_032359235.1 Enteromius mattozi | reverse complement strand
TATATATATATATATATTTTTTTTTTAAATTATTTTATATAACTACTGTTTTTCAGGGCTGGGAGGTGCTTTAGGTTACATGCTAGGAGGGCTGGACTGGACCAATACCTTTCTAGGTCGAGCTTTTAAGGCCCAAGAGCAGGTCCTCTTTTTCTTCGCTGCCATCATCTTTAGCATTTCTGCGACTCTTCATCTTTTCAGCATCAAGGAGCATCTATATAACCCCAACCAGACAGGGGTACCAAAGGATGAGGATGAAGAAAAGCCTACTCTTATCCAGCTCTATGGCAGCTTTCCATCTACTCGTCTCATACCTCAACTAGAACTGATCCCTGAGGAGGAGCCATTTTCAGTCCATGAGGATGACCGCTCTGAGCGGGATGTTTCAACAGACTTTCTAAACATTGACCTGGTGCGGAGTAAAAGTGATTCTGTTTTAGCCATGCCAGATGCTACAGTAGAGCTTGACCCAGACTTGGACTTCGACATCGAACCCACTTTATTCCAGGACTTCCAGGGTCTACAAGATGATGAAACGACATTGGATTGCCACAGCAACAGCCATGCAGGTCAGTGCACAGACCACCACTTGCAGAATTGTGATAGCAATGGGGAACACATTTGTGGAGCTATCAAAACCGTAAATGGAAGCTTTGCTGTTTCTGAAAATCCAATCACTGGAGCAGCGAATGCCGCCAATCAACCAGGAAAAGTTGGTTTACGTCCATGTGGTTTCCCAGTGCGCCGTCGCACACCTTCCTTCTACCGCCAGCCCTCCTTCACTTTCTCTTATCATGGACGTGTGGGCTTTCAATGGCGAAGGCGCTACGGCAACATGGCTGGGCCGATCAAATCTTCACGAAGCTTGAATGACATCGACAAAATCGATACACGGCATGAACGGCGGAAGTTGCAGCTAAGTCGCATTTCAGCATCCCGCAGGAATGAGGAGGATGAAGAGAGCGAGGATGGGGATGACGGTACGACGGTCAAACTGCTCTGGTTGTCCATGCTGAAGATGCCTCCCCAGCTCTGGCGTTTGTGTGTATGTCACTTGCTCACCTGGTTCTCCATGATCGCACAAGCTGTGTTCTACACGGACTTCATGGGCCAGGTCATCTTTGAAGGAGACCCAACTGTAAGAAGAGTTCCTTATCTTGTCTTGTAATTGAAATGTAAAATAACAACCAGGGATGCACCGATAATGATCGGCCGATATGTTTGCACGTTTTGTCAGTACAGGACCGGCTTTACTGACAAAACGTGCAAACATATCGGCCGATCATTATCGGTGCATCCCAATGTCTTTACTGTGTCACAAAATTATTAGCAAGGTGTTACTTTTAGTCTATATTGTATGCTATTTACAGGCTCTATTTTGCTATATGTAATACTGATTATTCTTGATATCCTATTGATGTTTTTCAAAACCAGGCTGCTGCTAACTCCACTGCCCTGCAGAACTATAGTAAAGGTGTACAGATGGGCTGCTGGGGGCTTGTGATCTATGCAGCTACAGCTGCGCTTTGCTCAGGTGTGTATCATGTTTATGTGTGGTATTTGCATAGAACATGGCTAATGATGAGGATTTCTGTTTCATCTAGTGGTGTGATCAGGTTTCAGTTCTGTATTTAGACACTCACATGATCATGTTATGGAATAAGCAGATTTTTTAGGTTGTGATAGTTTTAAACTGTCTTGTCTTTGTCTTCTATCTATCATTTCCTTCGGAATGTTTGTTTTCGTGCAATTTAAAATTAAAATCATTTTTTTTCAATTTAAACAAATGTTAATTTGTTACACATTTTAGGTAACCTTTTATTTTATGTGAACCTTTTTGTATGCAATTTCTATGTTTGTGTTCGTTCAATTAATCAGAACTTTTCTCCTTTTTTCACAGATGTGCTCCAAAGGATCTTGAACAACTACGACTTAAGCATAAGGATCATCTATATGTTGGGGACTCTAGGCTACGCTGTGGGCACAGCTGTCATGTTCATCTTTCCAAATGTTTATGTAGCTATGGTGATGATAAGCACCATGGGAATCATCTCTATGAGCATGTCATACTGCCCTTATGCTCTGCTAGGACAGTACCATGAAATCAAAGAGGTCTGTATCATTTCATTAACTCATGTAACCAAATATATGAGGTTACCAATAAGTCAATAAGCCAATAAGAATTAATACAATTTAATTATGAATGATTTTCAGTCATATACTTATACTCACCAAGGCTGCCACTGTTTGATCAAAAATAGAGTAAAAACAGTAATATTGCGAAATAATGCATGAACAATTTAAAGTGTCCTACCAAAATGTAATCTTCCTGACCTTTTGAATGGTGCATGATGGAGATAGGAAGATAAGCTCTTCCAGAATTCATCTTCGCTGCCAGTAGCACTTGATTTGTGACAGCAGTTTTCCTCACAGCAGCAGTGCTCTCATTGTTTTTTTCTCACTCTCTCTTTTACATTGTCACAGTACATTCATCACAGCCCTGGAAACTCACGGCGAGGCTTTGGCATCGACTGCGCCATCCTGACATGTCAGGTGTACATCTCTCAGATCTTGGTGGCATCGGCGCTCGGCGCAGTCGTAGACGCCGTCGGGACAGTTAGAGTGATCCCAATGGTAGCAGCGGGAGGTTCCTTTTTTGGTTTTCTTGCTGCGGCTTTCCTCGTCATCTACCCTGATGCGCTTGACGATGAAGATGATGATGACGATGATGAAGACGAGCAAGGCCCAAGCTCTGTTAAGTCAGAGGCTGCCTCCGGTAACAGCACAGAGAAAATCAAGCAAACACCAAGGAACATTTCCAGCAAGCCAGGGGTGGAGTGTTAGAACGTAAAATACTTGAGCTATTTAAGTACAAATCACAGAATGCACTAGCAAGTTAAGACGAATGCACAAGAGGGACATTGTCTACCATTCATACACTCTGACATATATGGAATGCAAATCTGTAGATATGGTACCGAGACAAACCTATTTGAGTCAAATATGTGATTTCTGAGACTTTTCTCTAGTTATTTATTATTTGTGCCCCATTGTCTACATAACTAATGTTTCAGTTTTTAGGGTTTTTTTTATGTCACTACATTTAAAAACATTTCACATTCTAATCATTTTTTCCACACATTATATTTCACTTTACAAAACAATATTTAAATACCGTATGTAAGTTTGCATTTTTTCAACTGATATTTTATCAGTGTAAAAAATTTGTCTGATTATCATTGTATTCCCCTCCTCAGCCTCATATCATAAGAAACACTCAGGGGAAAGCTGAACGACTGCTGCTTCTGAGCGCAAAACGCTCACTTCTGTCTAACTATGCACAATGCCAAATAATTTTGTTTCTATTGATTATAGATTTTGAACAAGACATTGGAGAGTCGCCTTTAGTTCATAAACTTGATTTTCTTAGCTACACTATTTTGAGGTATGAAGAACGCAGAGAGCTGAGAAACCGAGTGAGGAAATGGCTTTGCTTTACAGCAGTGATTGGTGTGTGAAATGAAGAAGTGTGTTTAGCTGTCATGGCAGTTTTTACTCGGTTTCAGGCCCTATCTCAAGTGATGACACTCCAATAGCAGCAGTATTTTTCACAGCCAAATTCGTAATACTGTTCCAGTACTGTTGTGTAGTTTATATACACATTTTTTTTTAACTTGTTTCTTTTTTAAGAAGACAAAAATTTCCTTTATGGTTAGTCACAGAACCCTACTGGCTTAAGTGGACTAACTAAGCTATGGCCTCATATGCTCATAAATGTAGATTATATACATTGCTGGAAGTGTGACATCTGTACAGAGGTCAGTAGGCTGGCTTTGTATCTTACTTAATCAAACAGGAAGTTTTTCTTTGTGTGAGAGTGTGTGCGTGTTCCATAAACAAAGGTAGTTTTTCTTTTTTGTATATGTGGTACTGTTGTGACTTTTTTAGTGTTTGAAGCAAATTGAAAGTTTATAATGGTTCCATGTACTTATTTTGAATTTGTGTTCAGTTTCGATAAAGTGAAAGTTTTACACTTTTCCCTGTGTGAATGCTGGTTTGTTTCTAACTGTAGCACAACGTGGTTGAATCTGAAATGATTTGAAATGGTTTTATGGTTGTTGACTATGCTCACGCACACAGTGACCACTAGATGGCGCGGCAATACATGAATACATGATACATGAATAGATGCAAGAACAGTATTTAAAAATTATCTTAAAAACACGTTATATTGAACGATTTGATGTTTTGCAAAAGAATTTACATGGGAAATCAGTTGTACAAACTGAATTCTTACAAAATAGAACTTGAAGCTATTTTATTGCTATTATTAGTCAGTGAAAGGAAATGCTTAACCTTCAGAAAATGCTGTAAAGGATTTACGATCCTTTTACGTGTATTAATTTAAACTAGAAACTTTTACACAAATGTAAAAATATGAAGCAAATTCTGTCATCGTTTTGTTTCTAATATGTATAGTTTATTTCATTTAAGGAATGTTGGCAACAGTACGCGATATACACAAATACAACTTGAGCAAACTTTCCCTTTAAATAGTTTTTGGTTGTTCTTGAGTACAGACATTGTCTTTATGTGTTTGCTGTTTGATTTCGTCAGACAGCGGCTAAATCAGGATATTTGTGCAGAATAACATCTTTAAATGGAAAGCTGGTTACGTAGGCTAGTCGTTTCGGTCAGTTTCATATTCATCCCGGTTGCTTGTAGTCGTTCCCCAAGGACTATTTTTATAACTTAAGATAAATGAATAAACAATGGTGAAATTGGAGTGGTGGATGTGCGATAAAAGCAGCTTGTTAATGAGTAAATGTTAACTCAGTTGCAATGAACCGAAGTGCGTTGAGTTTTTTTTTATAAATATTGTCATTAAGATTAATATAAGAGTCTACCTAAATTAAAGCTCTACCTTTACAAATGATCCTTTCAAGAAGTCCTAAGATCAAAACATAGGCTATTATTCATCATTGATGTATGATAAAGCAGAGGAGCCAGTGTGTAACGAAAATCTCTAATATCACTGATACTCTGAGGAAAACACCCAAAACCAGAGCTATATAGTCTCTGGATAAAAAGCATCTGTCAAATGTGATGTAGTCCAGTGTTTACAGAGCTGGAAATTGGATGACTGTTCGATGCTACCAAGAGCTGATCCATGAACTAACACTACTGAACCTAATAGCAGATTGAACTATAATGTAATCTTCTTAAGATCTCGATCGTCTTTGGTCCTTTAGTTCTCAGTTCTGGAAAAGAAGATGTAGAAGCCTATGAATATTGTTCATATTGCAATAACACACAATTTCCTGTTTTAGATGACCAGTTCGTTTAAAGATTATTTTATAATGGCAAACATCATTATATAAAAAAGTATGTATTCACAAACCCTAATTTCCTACAAGCTCCTAGAGTCAGGCGCAATCACAGTAGGTCTGTTTCTGTCACGATGCCAAGGGTTGTCTTGTTGGTGAGCCTCTCTTTGCTAAAGGACCGAGACAAAGCTTAGAACCAATATTGCACATTTGTTTCACATCCGTGTGACCACATTTTATCCTTTCAGCATGTTGAGATGGAAATGTTTTTAACCTCTGAGGATCTGCAACAGCCACAACAATCACAGTTGGCAGTCGAAGCGACAACTGCAGAGAAGATGCCGATCAGAATATCACAGGCCACAAGGGTCATCGCAGCCCAGAGAGGCTGAAGAAATTGTGAGAAAATGCACATGGGTAGATAAACATAACCATAGTTAGTTTAGTTTTGAATGGCATAATTAGGTGAAACCAACTGCAAGTTGACCATACAGATGTTACGCAATGAAATATCTATATATCTACTGACCTTGAGTTCAGCAGTATGAATAAAAATAGAAATAGAGTTCAGTATGGCACTGAAAAAGTTCAGTATTTGTGATGTTCTGACCTGGAATAAAGAAAAATCAGCTTTGAAGATAGTTTCCCCCCACATGAATAGTTTATGCACAGTGTATTTTACCATATTGCTGTCATTCAAATAGACAAAATGAAAAACAAAACTGATTAAGATGACTGACCAGACACATGATTGATATGTGTCCCGCTAAGATGGTTACAGCTCCAGTTAAAACTGACTAAAGGGAATGAAAAATAATGTTTTTATGTATTCCAGAATCACTACAGTGTTTTCCTAATGAGAAAAGGAAGAAATACTTACAAAGCACAAGACAAAATAAAACAAGCCACCCCACAATGATATAAAGATCCCCACTAAACCTATTGATATTTCCAGACCCTGTCAAAGAAAAGGATAAGTTGTCTTTGTTTACACAGTATATTCGCCCAGATAATATCAATATTTAAAACTTAGAGATGGAAAAATTTTGTATTACCCCCAAACACTTTGGCCAGACAACCAGAAATTCTGACTTCCCTTTTAGGTGGCATCCAGCCCTCTTCAAACACTGTGGACATGTGAAAATACAATCTGTTAACACAATACATTCATTACATTCTCATTCCTGTCAGGCGAAGGTTTGCCAAGAACCAAATGTCACTGTTCACTTTTGTTCTTAGGTGACGTGAGAAAGTAATGAAACATTGTGGACTAAATAAACTGTTGATTCATTTGGTTGTAATTTTAAATACAATTCACAGAACATGCTAGAATTAAGGCTGTAGTTTGAGTGCAGTGATGACGTTCCTTTATAGATTTGCAAAAATGAAGCATGATCATCTGATACTGCTAAATTCCTTTTATATTCCACAAAATGTATAGTAATCTTATTCTCAATTTCCAGTCTACTCAGATTAGCAGTAGATCTGTTTTACAATCTGAGGAAAACAATCACTGTATTAATAGACTGCTTTACCTCGATGCTGCTCATCTTAGGTCGTGCCATTTTTGTTTTCTCTTTCTTTTTCATGTTGTGATTTAGATAAAAAGCAGCTTATGAGACTCCACCTCCAAAGTGAAACTTATGTAAAGAATGTTTCTGGGCTGTCTAACCTGTACAGTACACTACAGTAGGCAAAATATATCTTTAATGCTCTTTGCAGTTGCTCTAAAATGTCATGAAATACCAAACATTTAAATGAGCTGGCTATGTATAATGGATAGACAATAGAGAAGAAGACCACCGGAGTATCACAGACCATCAATAAAATGCGAATCACACCCTGGGTGAATATTAGACGCAGGAGGATTATAAACAAACACACATTTTTGCATTAAACTTGAAACTTACATTAGTAAACCTATGAAATGAGATGGAGAAAATAGATGTTATGGCATTGAGGTAGTTTAGAGATTGTGAGGCCCTGATTAAAAAAATAGAATAATAAATAAATCTAAAATATAATGTATTGTATGCTGATATTATTGCTCTCGTTTAAATAAAATGAAACGTAAAACATTTAAAAGACTGGCTTAAAACTGGTTTTAATATTTGCTTAATCCCCCAGGGCCTCTTGCCTGATATTCAGGAATTTAGATACCATATACTGGTCAAATTGTGATGCATGGCTGCTAAAACAATCATAATCATGTTTAGACAATGCACTGAGAAACATGTGTCGGACTGGGAATTTATTTAGATTTCTGTTACTTAACAAGTATATTGTGGTATTGATGTTCATTGTGGTCATTGGAAACAGTGCTAATTTTATCATCATAATGTTGTTACTTTATATAAAATGCAGTATTAAAAATATAAATTTCATTCAGTACAAAAATGACAGCATATTCAATTTATTGAATACAGAATTGACTGCATCCTCATGTTCAGTCGAATGTTAAATTGTATGCTTAAGTGCACAATGTGTGTGTGTTGTTAATTGAACATATACACATTAGTTCAAATTTGCTTTATACATCTTATAGTTAGTACATGCCCCTCAAACCCCAGCTACAGCCATGCTCACTACAGCTAAATCAAAAATTCTTTCAAGATAACATAGAACGTGTTTTTTGATTTTAGATTTCCAATTGTCCAGCTCAGTTCTATGGATTATGGCAGTAAATTTAGCCTTGTCCGGCTCTTCCACTTTCCACAGCTCGTCCTCTTCGGTCAAACTATTTGAAGCGTGGACGTCCTGATGTTGGAGGATGTCCTGCTCCAGCTGTTCTTCAACAGCATGGAGGATTTCAGAGGCTGGAGGTTCGTGATTATCTAAGATCTCTACAATAGGGATGTGTTGTAGAGAAGTCTGATCTAAAGAGGAAGTATTAATAAAAAAAGATTAAATAAAAAAATTATGGTATTTGAAAAATTTCTTTAAAAAAAATAAATAAAATTTGACACATAAATCTATTTCTGAATTAATATTTACAGTATTGACTGTATTGGTAATAACGCCTAAAGCTATCTTAAGAACCAGTGTAGTTTTATTATTATACTGATACTATTAGGCTTAATAATTTACCATTAGTTTAGGCTTCATTTAAACGTAACCTTTTTGACGCTATTATTTTGTTTTTGAATATGAATACATAATATTATTTTTTGTTTAAATTTAGTTATTTTAGTATATTGAGTTAAACTAAATAAAAATGTTGTTTTGACTAGTTGCAATGATTTTACTGTTTTAAAATATCTGGTTTTATTTCAGCTGACATGTATATTATTTAAAAATGGCAAATTTTATTTTGTGGATTTAGTTAAAAGTCTTTGATTTATCTCACTCTAAAATGTTTGGTGTGATATTATAATGTCAGTATCTGGCCCAGTGAGTTTGTTGTTGTTGTACATGAGCAAAAGAACAAAAGACGTTTCCCTAATTATAATGTCGCTTTAATTAAAAGTTCTATCGTCATCATATGTGATTTTACAATCAGTGAGTCTCAAAACCGATCCCTTCTCACTCTGGTTCCCTTTCTCTGTCTTAGCCAAGTTGTATGTTCCTCTTTGGCTAAAATAACAGCAGAAGTTTTTGCGTTTAGTGAACTTTTTTTTCCCCTGAATACTTACACTACACTAAAACGTGCCATGAATGAGTTAGGATTTACAGTATACTCTCTTCTCACATCAAAATCCACCAACATATTCGATGAGTAAATTTGAACGTTTTAGTAACTTTTGCGGAACAAAACGCTTTGAACGGTTGATGGGAATGCTTCTAGTTTAAGAATGGTTATTGAAATAGAGACTAAGATGTCTTCCTGCCCCTGCTTACAGTCACTAAACCAAGCAGATCATTCCAGACTCTGGGCATCTTACATAAACAGTCGAAGTCATGGAGAAAGAGTGACCTCCATCCCGGAGAAATTGCTCTTTTCGTGCAGTCTGGCAGTCTCGTGACTTCTCAGTTTCTTTAATTTAATTTATTTTTTATTAGGAACATGTAAGTAACACTTAAACATAATTACGAAGAAACAGGCATCAAAACCCCAAAACAGAACTCCATAAATTCAGAGAATAGCATGTTCGTTGGATAAAGTTTGTGTAAAATCTTCTTTTACCTTGTTTAAAATACAAAATTATACGCCATGCATGTGTTTTCTTGACATACAGCAGTGTCAGCGACGTAGTGGCTGTTGACTGTAGAGCGCATGCGCAGATCACGCTCCTCGCTGGAACATGTGGAGCGTATCCTTTTTTTCTCTCCACCTGTCCCGTCCCTAATTTCACTTTCATAATACCGGTGAACGACAAAGGTGCGTGCATTCTTATATTTCCAGCATGCTATCGCCTAATGTAACAACTTTAAAAATATTTATCTATTCATAGAGAACGTCAGCAACTCGTCGATTTTTTTTGCAGTTATCGTGCTAGAATTAGTAAAAAACTATTTTATAGCCTAAATTCAGACAAAATAAAAACAGTGACTAATTATCAGAAGGTGAATGCATATTTTATGCTTCTGCTTGCTACATTAAAATATTACGATTTTCTTTTTTTTCTATTCACTTACAGCTCGTTTGTTATAGATTTTTTTTTAATTTATTTTATAGTTCAATATTTATATTTAATGTTTATAGTTTGGCTTGCAAGTAGTTATATTTTTACAATGTGTTGTATGTTTCAGTTGTGGATTGAATGTGTGTTTAAAATAGTGCTTCCCACTTCAGCTATTAAAATATTCTAGCCTAAACTGTCCAGAAAGTGTTTTTTTTTACACACACACACACACACACACACATGAGTCAAATTTAACCCTGGAACTTCCCAGAGCAGGAAAATGAGATTAGTGACACATCTCTTAGCTGTGGTTTCCGGGGTGCCTGGGTATCTTTTTTTGTTTCTTCTTTGTTCCCACAACCATGCTGTTGTGTTGCTGTTATCCCTGACTTGAGGTGTTAATAGAACTTAATATTGCATCTTTAAAGTTTATCACACATAATCTACAATGTTAAGCAATGTTTAGTTTTACTTTATTCAGATTTCAGTTTGCAACCCAGGAACTAGAAATAAGAAATTTTTACGTGAATGTGAATATTCACATTTTCTTCACTGATATCTCTGTTCACAGATCTTATGAGGAGTGCCAGTCCTGTTGATTCCCAATGGCAGACGGTCTGCCTTCAGGATTACTAGAAGCATGTATCGTCATTGGTCCTGCATATGACAAACTGAAGGAGCTGTCCCAGGTAAAATAATTTTCTTCTGTGAGTCTTTATTAAATTGTTATGAGGAAAAGGCACCACCTTAACAACATCTCTTTATTTAAAAACTTGCCGTGCATCAAACATGTTGGGACAGGCTCAGAGCTTTATAGTCCGTGATAAAATTCCTGATGTGGCTGCATTTTGTTTCCATTTTCAAGTTATCCCTTAAAAAATAAAATAAAATCTAGTTGTTGTTTTTATTCACAGAAAATAAAAAATATTATTTATTACAAATTTGAAATGTATATATATATATAGATATTGTTTGTTTTTGGTTTTTTTGGGGGTTTTTTTAATCTTAGTTTATAGGAGCAGTTTGTGAAGGTACATACAATCAAACAATTATTTTATTTTATTATAATTATTATTTGTATTATTTATTTTTGCACCTAATAAGTGAATTTTTTTTAAAAAAAAGATGATATTTACATTCTCATCAGATTAAGTCACCAATCATATCTGTGGTCTTGAAAATGTCCAGTCTTTGCTGCAGGTGGATGAAAGTCCTCTTCTGGATCCTGAGGTCCTACAGGTCCATGCACCTCCATTTGTGTATAAAGAGAGTCTGAGTGAACCAGCTGAGAGAAACTTCAGTCAGACCCAGCAACAGCGCTTCTTCATTAAGAAGAAAAATGATAGGCCTGGTACTAAGGCTGGAAACCCCAAAGAAGAAACCACAGAGAATGTTAATGTTCCCAAAGACCTGGATCTGGTGGCTCTGCCACAACTCTGCTTTCCAGGTGAAACTAATTTTAATGCAAAAGCTTTTCTGATTGTTGAATCACGCCAATGCAACTGCTGCAACCCTCTTCCATGCAGATCTTCATACATTACACAGTGTAATACTTAAGAAACTGTTTCAAATCTCTGTAGAAATGGCAAAGGTCACAGTAGTAAAGAGTATAAAAAAAAGGTGTTAACTGACTAAAGAGCAATTCATACTATAAACGTGAAATAGTGCACAGTAGCTGCAACATTATTTTAGGATGATTAGATTAGACTAACATTCATTTCTTTCTTTTAAAACAGGTGGACTTCAGATAGCTAAGGAACAAAAGGATGAACAATTTCACTTCCTAGTCTTTACTGACATGTTTGGAAACCAGTCTCATGGAGTAGTTCTCCAGTACTATAGAGCAATACAGGTCAGATTCATTTTTTATTACCTAGCCTCTCATTATGGTTGTGTATTGACAGATCACCTGTGCTGAATTTTAACCGCTGTTATCCCAAATAACTAACTGGAAAGTTTATTATATATTTACATATACTATGTGTGTGTGCATATAGTATAATTACAAATAATCAGAAAGGGTGCATGCATCCTTATCTTTATCAGCATTTGCATGGGTACAATGCTGAAGAAAAACTTTAAATTGTTAACATGTAAGATTATTTATCTGTTTATATACAATGTCAGCTACTTGTCAGTCTTGCAGTTATTCCTATATTCATTTTAATGTTCAAATTATTTCAGTTATTGTGCTTGAATTAGCAGAGTGTATGTTTCTGCTAACTACATTGAAATATGCAAATGTTCTTCTATTGAATTTTAGGCAATTGATTTACAGCTTTTTTCTTACTGTTTTGCATGTTGTGGATTGAATATGTGTTTAAAATAGAAACATTTTAATATGCCCTATTTGGTTATTCAAAGTAAAACATAGGTCATTTTAGGACTATGAACATATTAGGACAAAGTAGGACATTGCACATGCAGGAATCATGAATTCTGTCACATTATATAATATAACTCTGTCCAATCATTTTCATACACGCACACAAATGAACATAATTTGTTTTAGGGTCCCAAAATATAACTAAGACCAATGAAACTGAAATTGCAGTTTGATTAAGACACTGACATGTTCAAATGTTTTAAACACTGTTATACAGGAAGAGATGAAGAATGGACATTGGTCCATGTACAAGTCTTCGCAAATCTACATTGCTTATGCAATATGTGTTATATCAAAACACCCATATTACAGTGCACTCAGGGACTGTCTGTCTAGGTAAGATTACCACAGTATTTACACTTTGTATTCATCTTTTTTTCCATTTCCTGAATTTTTACTTTCTCATCCACAGCCTCTTAGTTCAGCTCAAAATCTGTCAAAACGACTGATATGGAGGGGCAAGTGAGGGAGTTCTCTGCTAAATTGGCTCTAGTCCCAGTTCCTCCTCCTGGTCAGCTGTATGTGGTGGGTTATTTTGGGTATCTTAAGTTTAGCAAAAGTTGAGAGCTGAAATAAAATTGTAAGGTGAAAAAGTTTATGATATGTTATAATGTAAAGACAAAATACATAATAGATGGGAAGTATATTTACATTATTTTTCATGTCAGATGTTCAACTTAAGACCTCTGACGATTGTCCTTCCATCCAGAGAAGATAAAAACCATCCTGTTATCGACCTGGACTTACATCTTCCACTCCTCTGCTTCAAATCCAGAGAGCTGCTGCAGGTCAAAAATAAATGCTGATGACTTATGGAAGCAACAAAAAAAGTTTTATTTTAAATGGATGAACATTTTGATTTAACCAAAATGTTACTGAAAGTTTTGGTCCATATGATATTGAAACAATGCTTTATGTATCTGTTTCCCTGCAGATCATAGCCAGTATACTCACAGAGCAGCGTATGGTGTTCTTTTCCTCAGACTGGGCCAAACTGACCCTGATCATAGAGTGTCTCATGCTTTATATTTGGCCCCTGCACTGGCAGCACCCACTGGTGCCGATACTGTCCCAACATATGCTTGACTTTGTTATGGCACCGACTGCCTTCCTCATGGGATGCCACATCAGCCATTTTGAGGACGTTGCCAAGGTAAAGTCTAAATAATGGTCCCTATTATCTCATTAGGATGTTCTTTAGTTCAGGGTTTTTCAAATTGAGGTCCAAAATGGGGTGATAGAGGAACTGGGGAAAATCTGAGTGTACAAAAAGCTTTTAGTGATTTCTACTGGTGACATTTTTATTATGTACTAAAATATTAATTCATAATAATTTATAATATTTGATTATTTCTTTTAGCTTTAGTACAATACTATTAAATTTGTACAAATTATTCATTTTAAATTATTAATGTTAATTTAATTAAATGTTAATTAATTTATAAGAAGTTTTTATTTATTTTTTAATATTATGATTAATATTTTTCACACAGCATAATTGTGTATTTAAAGATTCCTTTATCTCAGTTCCCTTTAGGAACATAATTTTCCCAATTTTAGAAAACTTGAATTTTGAATTTAAATTTGAAATAAAGTTATTTAATTTTTTTATTTCAATTAAAACTGTCCCTATCTAACTTTAATATGTTGAGAAATTCATCATTTTTACTTAAATCATCAGCCTGTCAATTTCTGTAATTTCTGATCTGTTTATCAGTTAACTGATGACCTGATTCTGATCGATATTGATGAGGGAACTGTGTCCTGCTCTGGCTGTCATTACGTTGACGTCCCTGACACCCCACAAGCACCTGCTCAGTGTTTCAAGAGTCGGTAAGACACATTTAACCATTAATTGTAGTTTTGCTAGCTCTAAGAATCTTAATTTTATTGGAGTAATCAAAATATATGAGATAATACAATATAAACTCAGAAGTAGTAGTTGAACAAACTCAGGTTTACAGGATTAGTTTTGAGTTGTCAAATCCCAAAAAATTCAATCACGCTTTTTTGGTACCAATGGATTTAAGGGTACAGTAATTATACAAATAATGGTGCAATCTAAACTGGCTTCATGGTATATGTCCCAGGGCCCTTTATATAATTAACGGTCCTGTATTTGTCAGATTTGTAATTGTTTTTCTGGATCTTCATGTAGAAGGAAAGGTCTTCAATTACACTATGACCTGGAATTGGTTCATCAGAAAATGTATAGCAATATTAATGAGCTGCGGATGCAGAGACAACGCTGGCAACACAGGCTCAATTTGGAAATACAAAACATCACCCTGGAGCTTATCGTTAACATGTTTAGGTCAGTAAAGACGCTTGTGCACAAAACTACAACTGACGTGTATAAAACATGTATAATTAAAATAATGCTTCTTTTTCAAGAGATGTCAGTGATTACCTTAATGACGAACACAGAGTTTTTAACACGGATGAGTTTCTGAAGACCAGGGAGCCAGACGACCAGCCATTTTATAAAAAGGTGACTTTACAGTATATTTAAAAATGGGTCTGGTCTTCAACCTTTACAAACAGAACTGTATGACTGATGGCTTTTTATTCATGACAGGTCTTGGAAACACACATTTTCCACTCCTTTTTGAAAGAGCGTTTGAATGGAAAAACAGATAAATTTACCCAAATGGAGCTTAGTACTCAGACAGAAGACCAGAAGTAAGTTGTATAGAATGACATTCAGCATTATTAATGAACTAATACTTTTATTCAGAAGTGACAGTAGAGTCATATGTTGTTTTTTTGTTTAATAATTTATCAATTTCTGTAGATTGAGTAGATCGATAGATTACTCACGCAGACCCACCATAAAGGACATACTTTCTCGAAATGGTTCATTAGACAGCGGTTTGAGTAAACGCTTGGGCTCAAGTCTTCCTGACCTGGACAACAAGAAACACCTGAGTGTCCTCAAACAGACGTCTCCAACTAAGATCATTCCTAATAAGCGTAAGAGAAATGCTGTAATGCATCGGCACAGCTAGGTTTTGTGTTTAGATTATCATGATGTATTTATGTTACTAATCATCCTTTAAAAATCCTTATCCCTAAAAAGCTATGAATATTACAGTCAGGCCAATCAAGATGTTCCAGCTTCCAGAATTCCCTTCTCCATTGAGCTACCCCAACGTATTCCATTACTTTGGAGATCTTATCCTCCAGCTGAACAAAGCTATGACAGCCACAGAACCTCAGGATTCCTCCCTGCTAGCAAGATACTTTTACCTGCGCGGCCTCATTAACATGCTGAATTCTAAGAGATTGAATGCCCTCAGCGACTTCCAGAACCTCTACAAAACAGATATTGAGATTTTTCCCAGAGAGCTGGTGAAGACACTGGTGGACTCTCTGCAGAATGAGGAGAAAGTCCAGGCAGAGAAGAGATGTGAGCTCAAATGGCTCATCTGTCAGGTGAAGAACAATGACAAGATAGAACACGAGGAATCGGATGATCACGTGAAGAAGTTCGAGCTGCCCAAGAGTCCCATGCAGCTGGAGGAGTTTGTGAAGTGCACTCAGCAGTCTGGTATTGTGCGGGACATGGCCACTTCACAGAGATTGTTTGAAGCTCTCACTGTCAGTAAGTTTGAGCTGTGGTGTGTCATTAGAGATACACAATATTTTAGTATCATATCAGTTGGTCAGTATTTGGTATACAATGCGGTTTAAAAGTTTAGGATCAGTAGATTATTATGCATATCAAGGATATATCTATTTAATCAAAAACACAGAAAAACTTTAATTGTGTGAAATGTTATTGCAATTTAAAATAACAGCTTTCTATTTTAACATACCTTAAAAGATAATTTATTCATGGGAAGCAATACTAAATTTTCACAATCATTATTCCAGTCTTCTCAATCTCACATGATCCTTCAGAATCATTCTAATATGCTATTTTATGATCAGTGTTGGAAATAAATGTGCCGTTTAATATTTTAGGGGTTTGTGATATTTCTTTCCAGGACTCTTTGATAAATAAAAAGTTTTATATATTTTGTGTTATAATATACACTACTATTCAAAAGTTTGAGTACATTTTTCCTTTTGTGTAGGCAATTAATAATTTTATTCAGAAAGAATATGTTAAAGGTGATAGTAAAGTAAGACTTATATTGTTAGAAAAGCTTTTTATATTAAATAAATGCTATTCTTTTTTTACTTCTTGTTTATCAAAGAATCAAAGAAAAAATCACAGGTTCCAAATAAATATTAAGAAGCACAAGAGTTTCAGCACTGATAATATTTAAAATATGTAATAATATTTCACAATTTTACTATGATATTTACTATGATTTTCTGTATATACAAAAAAAGAAAAAGATTAAATACAAAAAAATATTAATAAAAATTTTGAAAATCAAAATATCATTATTCTGCTATTTATTGTGATATTATGAAAAATATTTTGTTATAATATGTTTGTTCTTCTCAGGTGGGCCGAAGCATATTCATCCAGAGATGTTTAGAGTGTTTTATAACTTCTGGAAACAGGCCGAGGTAAAAGCCCATGACATTGATCTGCCTGCTGAGGTCCTGGAACATCTAGAAAACAGTGAGTGTGTGTACAAGATGTCCAGCTCTGTGAAGACCAGTTATGGCGTTGGTAAAATTGCCATGACTCAGAAAAGGCTCTTTCTGCTGACCACAGGCAGATGTGGATATGTTGAGATTACCAAGTTTAGGGATATTGAGGTTTGTAAGCCTTTATACCTGTAATATTACCTTAATGTTTTTGTGGTAACTGTATGAATCCTGTGAACCCAGGAAGTAAAGATCTCCACTGCTTCGTTCCCGCTTTTGAGAATCCCATCTCTAAAGATCAAAAACAGCCTAAGAAGAGAGATATTTGAGGCTAATTTAAAATCTGAGTGTGAACTGTGGAACCTGATGGTCAAGGAGATGTGGGCAGGGAAAATGATGGCAGACAACCATAAGGTAAAGTTCACCCGTACTGTGAAATATCTAAAGCTGGAATCAAAATGAAAAATAAAATCAATCATCAACTATTATTACCAGCCTAATAATAGAATAAAATATGCATACTGTATAAAGCAGGGGTAAGCAACGTCAGTGCTGGAGTGTCGATGTCCTGCAGTTTCACTCCAACCCTAATCAAACACACCTGAACAATCTAATCAAGGTCTTCAAGGCTACAGGCAGGTGAGGTTTTTTTCAGGGTTGCAGCTAAACTCTGCAGGACATCAACACTCCAGGATCAATGTTGCCTACCCCTGGTATAAAGGATGGGATTCTGTTTTCGAAAGAATGTTCACAAAGGCTTGATTCGCTTTATTTGTTTAGGCTAAAATACAGTAAAAACAGTAATATTGTGAAAAACAATTATTCTTTAAGTTAATGCATTTTAAAATGCAATTAATTCCTGTTATGGCAAAGCTGAATTTCAGTAGTCTCAGTCTTCAGTGTCATATCATCTTTCAAAAATCATTCTGATATGCCGATTTGTCACTGAAGAAAATATACTTATTATTAATACTCAAAAGTTTTGCTGCTTAATTTTGTGGGTTTTTTGTTTAGTTTCAGGATTCTTTGTTGAATATTAGGTTAGCAATAATATATTTTGAAATACATTTAAAATTAATTTAATAAAATAATTAATTTAACAAAAATAATACTGACCACATACTTTTGACTGGTAGAGTAAAAACATTTCAGGGTGAAAGCTTATAAAGTATTAGAGATTCAACAGTGATCTTTTGGAAACTTGATTTTTATATTTTAAAAAAGTATTAATTTATTATAATTAATTTAATAATTAGTTTATCATAATGTATTAATTAATTAATTCATACTGGTTCATAAATATCTCCTGCAGTAAATAGAAAATCAAAAGAATTTACATTTATTTCTAACAGTAACAGGGTGTGTTTAGGGTGTCTACCGACAGCTGTCGAAATTTTCACAATCACATACATGCTTTGATATGCCCTACTAGTTCATTCCCATTTCCTGCCATGATAAACACACACTTCACTATGTACATTGCTCAATGTGTGTTTTTTCATTATATTTTCAAGTTTCTGTTTCTGTTTGTTTGTTTGAGGCCATGAGTGTTATTCCTTTTCTAGGTCATTGCACGTTAAAAAAAACACTAATGCACAAAGTACTTTAGTTTGTGGTAAGTGAACTCTTCTCTTTATCAGGACCCCCAGTGTGTGCAGCAGGCACTGACCAATGTCCTGCTTATGGATGCAGTGGTGGCCTGCTTACAGACACAGAAGGCTGTTTGTGCTGCCTCCAAATTGGCCTATTTTGAAAAGCAACGGCAACAAGGTGTGTCTCAGTCCTACGACGGCGTTTTAGTGCCATCAAAAAAAATAAAAAATCTAAAACTACGAGATTAAAGTCGTAAACTTTCGAGAATAAAGTCGAAATTACGAGAATTTGAAATATTTCGAGATTAAAGTCGAAATATTACGAGAATAAAGTCAAAATAATTCAAATTAATGTGTTTTTTTCCTCTTTGTTTCAAGTGTATAGCAAGATATAGAAGTGAAGGAACATCAGAAGGCATGGGAAAACAGGCTATAGACTAATTTATAATGAAGTCTCATTGTAATCGGGAAAATTATTGATTTACACTGCAGATTAAACTGGCAGATTTTGAAAGCTGAGACTTTGGAATATCTCCAGGTGCTCCCAATCTAGGCTGACTTTATTCTCGTTATTTCTCAACTTTAATCTCGTTGTATTTCGACTTCAATCTCGTAATATTTAGACTTTATTCTCGAAATATTACGACTTTAATCTCGTAGTATTTCGACTTTATTCTCGAAATATTACGACTTTAATCTCATAGTATTTCAACTTTAATCTCGTAGTATTTCGACTTTATTCTCGTAGTATTTCAACTTTAATCTCGTAGTATTTCGACTTTAATCTCATAGTATTTCAAATTTATTCTCGAAATATTACGACTTTAATCTCGTAGTATTTCGACTTTAATCTCATAGTATTTCAACTTTATTCTCGAAATATTACGACTTCAATCTCGTAGTATTTCGACTTTATTCTCGAAATATTACGACTTTATTCTCGTAGTATTTCAACTTTAATCTCGTAGTATTTCGACTTTAATCACATAGTATTTCAAATTTCTTCTCGAAATATTATGACTTTAATCTCGTAGTATTTCGACTTTAATCTCATAGTATTTCAAATTTCTTCTCGAAATATTACGACTTTAATCTCGTAGTATTTCGACTTTAATCTCATAGTATTTC
>JAUMHE010000068.1:13036925-13056271 GCA_032359235.1 Enteromius mattozi | reverse complement strand
ACTTTAATCTCGTAGTATTTCGACTTTAATCTCATAGTATTTCAACTTTATTCTCAAAATATTACGACTTCAATCTCGTAGTATTTCAACTTTAATCTCGTAGTATTTCGACTTTAATCTCGTTGTATTTCGACTTCAATCTCATAGTATTTCGACTTTATTCTCGAAATATTATGACTTTAATCTCATAGTTTTAGTTTTTTGGTTTTTTTTGGTGGCACTAAAACGCCGTTGTACAGTCCCTACCTGTATGATCAAAACAAAACAGTTGTATGAAAGTCTCTTGTCTTTATTCCCACAGTCCCCATGATCATCCCCAGACCCACGGCAGAGGCTCTGAAACACAAGATCAATCCGTCCCAGAACATGACAAACCCTCAGTCTGTTGATGTCTTGCTCTACACTCCAGGTCTGCAAACAGAAGTATTTGCTGAAATTAAACTATTAATTACTCGACCGTATGTCATTCCAAATCGTTTTTTGGATGAACTATCCCTTTAAGATATATTAATTGTCTGGATTGGTCTAATCTGCCCCCATGAGATTTTGTCAGTTAAAAAATTCATCATTATGCACATTACTTGATACAGAAAAGTTAATAATACTGGACAAAGCTACATATTATTTTGAATTGAGCATATGTTGTCGAAACGAACGTTTTCCAGTGGCATGTGAATGTGTTCAATTCTTGGCCTGTTTGTTAAGGCAGTGTCACATGACAATTTCAGTGGTGCAGAATTGTCCAATTAGCATTTGTGGAACTATTGAGCAGGAACAAGGGGTGCAGTGTGGAGATTTGACCTAAATGTTACTCCACATGCTCCCCACTTGAAAGCTTCAGATAACCCATATTTAAGCCTCAACTTTGAGGATGTAGCTAATTAAATTAAATTATGTAGTCAAGGAATGCTAATGCCGTTGTGCTTAGATCCAAAGCAGAATAGCAGAATCAGTTTAAAGAGCCTTTATAATGGGTTATGAAAGGTTCATATGTTGGTTTTAGGAGTCCCAAACAACAGGTTGACATGCATGCAAAGTCAAAAAACACATAATCCCAGATCCAGAAACGTAGTAAAAACATGAGTAAAACAGTCCATGTGACATCAGTGGCTAAACTTCAGTTTTGCAACGATAGGAGAATACCTTTTTTTTGCGCAAAGAAACCAAAAATAACACTAAACCAATATTCTCCCCTGACTTAAGTCTTCCACCATTTTATAGAGCATCACAATTAGCACAAAAGCAGCACCTAGTTGTCGTCACCATGAAACGGCTTGGGACTCTTTTTTAAAAACGACTCCATTTAATGATACAGAGTCTCTTTTGAGAGACAATAACTTCATACACAATGCACTTTCAAAAAACTTTGCAGGATGTTTTCATTCACTTTTAGCTGTATTACTGCATGAAAGGTAATTTTCAAAAATCCATAATAGGGGCACATTAAATTATTGTTGTTATTATTTTAGAAATCAAATGAGTCTTTTTGATTTATATTTTGGAAAACACCTAAATGAGAATTTTGAGTTGAGTTATATTTAAACTGTGTTTGTGTAAGATTTAATCATAAATAACTCTTTTTAACTTCTTCCAGGCCAGTTAACTTTCCCAGACAGAGATGTGGATGGAAACCCTAAGCTCTGGTGTGCTCTCAGCTGTGGGAAAGTGGTTGTGTTTGATGCTGTCAGTTGGTCCCTAAAGCTAAACAGCATTCATTTAGGAGAATCTCGACTGGTAAGATATGCTGCTATTTGATTTTAAGATTATGCCATTTGATGTAACATATTAAAGATGTTAAAAAAGTCACTGATATCAGCATGTTTTCTGTATTTAATGACACTGCAGTCAGTGAGAATTTGTTTTTCAAGTTACAGACCTTCATCTTTTTCTTGTTGCCACAGTAAATTTTGTATGATGCCACCTTGTGGATTGGAATATTGTTGCAGCTTGGTTTTCCAGTGTCTTATACTTCTGGCTGTAGCTTTTGGATCTGTGTAGGAGTGAAAATTAAAGTCTAATTCTCAAAACAGATTTAACACAGCAGTCTTTTTCTGTGCCCAGAACTGCATG
This sequence comes from Enteromius mattozi, assembly GCA_032359235.1. Taxonomy (NCBI): domain Eukaryota; kingdom Metazoa; phylum Chordata; class Actinopteri; order Cypriniformes; family Cyprinidae; genus Enteromius; species Enteromius mattozi. Next base: position 13,054,201 of record JAUMHE010000068.1, on the reverse strand, counting down.
ATGGGATTGGACCAGGAGCAGGTGTGGATTGGTTCCCAGGACTCCGTCATTTACATAATCAACACTCGCAGTATGCTGTGCCATAAACAGCTGACTGAACACCGTGGAGAGGTCACAGACTTTGCTCTGGAGAAACTGAACTCTGAGTACAGATCAAGGTGAGTATTGGGCAGTAACAACATCCCGGCTGCAATTGGATCAGAGTGACTGCACTGTGAACATAATTTATGTATATATATATATATATATATATTACTACAATGTATTATAATATACATATTTTGTATTATCTATACTCAGTACATTTTGTTTATTATAGATATATCAAATATAAAGATAAATAATATTTACTCTAATAATACAACAAACAGTGTCACCAGCAGGTGGCAGCATTGTTTGTAAAATTTGCTGTATATTTGGCAGCTGAGGTTGAGAAAAGAGATTACAGGAAATGACATTTTGATGTGTTCTCCAAGCCAAGCGCAGGTGTATTCCTGTAGTGCAGATGGCACTGTGATCATTTGGGACGTCCCTTTTCTGAAGGTCAAGAGGCAGTTTAATCTGTCCTGTGACAGACTGCAGTCCATTCAAGTTTACGGTGATGCCTTATGGTGTGGTAAGTTTGTCATCAGTCTGGTAAAACTGTCCAAAACTGTTGTTAACTAGAAGCTGTAATTCATATTGTAGAGTTTTTACATATATTTTTACAAAAGTGTTCAGATGGTCATTTTTCTTTTTCTTTTTTTTTTTCTTTTTTTTGGGCAATGGTTAATTATAATTACATAAACTCATTAAATGATTAATGAGGTTAATCTGAATATGTACAATATTTTATTTAAATTTAGCATATGTTTGTTATTTGTGAAGGTGCTAGGGATTGTGTCATGAAGCTGAGTCCCAGTGGAGCTATGCTTTGTAAGATTTCCCTCCCAGGTGATGTGAAAACCACATCCTTCAGCAGGGTCGCACTGCTCATAGAGGTTTGTATCATCTTTACAGTCTTCTCACAGTATCAGCTGTAACCAAATATGACCCCTAAATATGATCCCCCTTCCTAAAATACATAAACATATACAAAAAAGTTCCATTAATGCTGTATAAATGGGTCTTTATACATAAATACAAAATACATGTTTTAAGTTATAAATCTTTATATATAATAATCTTTATATATAATACTAATAGTATTTATAGTGGCTCTGTGTTTGTGATGTGTTGAAGCTTCATGTTGTTTTAGTGTGTAGTTTTTCTTTGCTGTTTACACAAACACATTTGACAGCCAGACAGTCAAGAGGTCAGCCATGCCACTAAATGGTGTGAATTGCATAAAATTATAATGTGCTCAGACATAATCAAGGATTTCAGGCTCTTGTTATGCATTTTTATAGAAAAGACAGATCTGGACAAGTTTCACAGACTCAGCAGAGCTTTGTGTATGGGACTCCAGTGACCCCGTCAAACCACCTAAATGGGTCACACTCCCCAACTGCAGTGGGGTCATGTGTATGATCAGAGTGAAAGATCAGGTAAGATGTGAGCTTTTCATGACATTTCCATGGTCATACCATATATACATATACACACGCACACACAAGACGCGGTCTCCTCTTTCTCTTTCTTTAGGTCTGGATTGGTTGTAGTGGTGGGTCAGGTCAGATTGTGGGGAAGATCTTGGTGTTGGACTCTGAGAGCCTGATGGTTGAGAAGGAGCTTGAGGCCCATGAAGACACTGTTCAAACTCTCTTCTCAGCAGAGGACCGATACATACTCAGCGGCTCTGCGAAATGTGATGGCAAAATTGCCATCTGGAGAGTAGATTAAACAAGCTGATCAACTTCATAAACTGGTGAATCGGGATATGTGACATGCAAGTTATTCTTTAGCTGTTTCAACATAGGGGAAGAAATGTATACATAGTTGCCCTTAAAACGTGTCATGTAAAGCTTTGGTGAGAAGAGATGTTTATATTGGTTTTGAATGGAGCCAGTGATGGCACGAATATCCTGAAGGTTGCAGAAACTTATCATAAGGGAGTGAAACAACTACTACTAGGTTTTTTTTTCTACAAATAGTAAGAATGCTAAGATCTCAACGGTCTCTGTGGAAATATATTTTTGTATTGCCTGAGTATAAGCAAAGCTTGTAGATGTCAAATATTTTTTATATCGTTTGGAATTATTTTGAAAGCTGTTCTTATTCCAAGAAAGCTGAATATAGAATCGGGTGAGGTTTGTGGAGCTGCCATGTACACAATTTCCTGAAAAGCCCTGGATCAAAAGGAAAAATCAGCACTGCCTGAGGATGGACTGCAGCCATAATGAGTAGATTGTGTAATAGTGTGCCAGTCCTTGCGGTGGAGTCTCTGGAGTGGCTTGAAAGATTGTATGAAACCTCTTTTGATAGACACTACTGTCTCGGCTTTTGTTATTGTAGATCTGTATTTATTTTTTATCTGAAATGTTTAGGGGGAATCTCACACTGAATTTTTTTTTCACTTCTTCTTTTCATAAGTGCATTAAACTAACAAGTAAAAACCAAGTAAATATGTAGACTTTTTTTAGATACATTATAAGCCTGACTTAAATTGTGCTTGCATTTTAGCAATATGTGACCCTGGACCACAAAACCTTCTCAAGTCACACAGTATTTGTCGCAATAGCCGATAATACAATATATGGGTCAAAATTATGGATTTTTCTTTTTTTGCCAAAAAATAATCAGGACATTAAAAAGATTAATATTTATTTTTCATGAAGATATTTTGTAAATTTCCTACCGTAAATAAATCAAAACTTAACTTATAATTAGTAATATGCATTGCTAAGGATTTCATCTGAGCAACTTTAAAGGTGATTTTCTCAGTATTTAGATTTTTTTGCACCTTCAGATTCCATATTTTTAAAATAGTTGCTTCTCAGCCAAATATTGTCCTGTCGTAACAAACCATAAATCAATGAAAAGCTTATTTATTCTTTTACATCATTTATTTTTTCTTTCAGCTGAGGTATAAATCTCCATTTCAAACAAATTGACCTTTATGACTGGTTTTGTCGTCCAGTGTCACATATTTTATTTACATTTTTTCCTAAAATTCTCATTACTGCATGCAAAAAATACTATTTCTGTAGTAATGTAATTATATCATTCTATCTGTCGTACTGTTTTTGTGCTAAAATATGAATAAATCCAGTACAACATTAGTAACGATGCCCTTAATTTTATTGGATTTACGAATAACGGTGGTACATTTATATTTATTAAAAAAAAAGAGATTAATTTAGCTCTTTACCAGAATCTCCTCCCATACCAACCTCTTTTTTCCCCTTGAAAACACAGATTATTTAATATCACGTCTTAAAATAGCAGTACTGATGTGAAGTCTAAGTTTACCTTTAATATTCAAATAAATATGACTAAATAAACATGGAGCTGTTCTGCATCAGGCCCTCTCGCTCTGGAGGTGTTTGCAGAAGGGGCCCTTGGCTGAATTTCTGCCGCCCATGCAGAGGACAGTGATTGGCTGGTGTGTAACTTTCTGACCCTGGGGTCAGCCATCTAACTGTCAGACGTCATTGGAAGGAATTTTGGGGATGTGTCTGGAAGACAAAGCAAGCACACATCCATCCTGTCCCTGGAGTGTGTGTGTAGGCGTCCAGCATATATCAGCGCTTTGAGAGCTGCTGTGCGTGGCATAAGAATGAATTTATATAATTGAGAAGCAAAATAACAGACCAGTAATTCATGGTACTTATTAATTTTGATGTCAAAGAAACATTTTGTGAACACATTCTTGGATGAAGTTGACAAGTACACAGTGGTGTCATACTGATGTAGTCAAGTGGGTGTGATGCAATTAGGTATTTTTCTTCCCCGTTTCCAAATGAATCACAATCAACACCACATTCAGTACCCTGTACCAGTTAATATGTTTAGCTTATTTTTTCCCCCGAAATTAAATTACAGTCACTTAATATTTTTATGAATGCTGGGCAGCCTGAGGTCGAGTCAGCCATATTGGAGCGAGCAGTTCAGATCTCCAGCAGCAAGCGTTGGAAAGCACGATTCATTCAGCAAAACGGTTCGCTTGAGTCGTCGCTTCAATGAATCGATTCACTGATTCTTTTGAGTCATCATTGCACGGTTTTTTTTTTTTTTTTTTTGCAAGTAACACTGAATTCCTTTATATCGCTATCTTTTATCGAGTTAAATGTGTTTGATGTATTTAAATTTATAAGCATTTGCATTTGATGCTTCGCTGGAATCAAGTCTATGAGTTTTTTTTTTTTTTTTCACAGATAGATGTTCCTACCTGTCACATATGTACCGTTGTTTAATAGTTATTATCATGCCATTCACATACGCTTTGCGAATCGGTTCTACGGAATGATTCAAAGGAATCGGTTCAACAGCGTGATTCACTCGCGAATCGGTCATCACTAGCAGCAGCGAGAGTGAGAGCAAGAGGGAGGATTCCGGCTTCAGATCCACTACAGACCCCACGGAGCCTGGACGGACCCACAAACAGCGCTAGCACGGGACACAAACCAAAGCCAAACACTGCGGATTACAGGGTGTTCATCAAGAAGGCGCGTTTTTGGAGACACTAGATGATAAGAATACGGTAAATATTGCTCCTTGTCAAGAATGCATATTTTATATTTGCTGTAATAATTGCAATAACTGTGTTAGCTTGGTAGCATAGCGTGAGTGAGGGGCTCGTATTTGCACTTGGACCCGGAGAGTGGGCTTTCCTGGGCCAGCCTGACATGTTGTGTTGCGTTAGATTGTGAATGCGAGGCGTGTTATTGTATTGCAGCGTGGTTAGGATTCCCATATCGTTATGAAATTGCTGATAAAAGTCAGCTGTGCACGGTTTTGCAGGACTAATGCTCCTGGCAATGCGAAAGAGACCATACCCAGTAATTTCAAGCCATTCTCGCTCGCTGCTGGATTGTTATTTAGAGTTAAGTGTGGTGTGTTACGGGCTGCGTTTTGTTGTTAGACTGTTTCTGTTCACATGGGGAACTGAAAACAATAACAAAAGCCAAACAATGCCACCAGTTTAGTGAGCAGGCAAGATTTATTATAGCATCATTCGTATATGATGCTTTCTACCAGTATTGTGTGTCAAGTGCATGTATTTTGACTTAATAAAAACTAGTTTATTACAATAGTCTAGTCACCTGCTTCAGGTAGCCTGATATTTAGGATGCATGGAGGTGGTGCTTAATATGATCCTAATTGGGATGGTTGAAATTTTATCAATTGATTTGATTTCACAAAATGAAAAAAACTCAGACTGGAATACAAAAAATGAGCAGGTCAACAAGATGTAAACAACCGTATCACAATAATAAACTGTTAACAAGATTTTATTCTTTGTTCTGCTGCTTTTTTTCTGATTTGTGTTAGATATTTCTGAATAAATCGTTCTTTTGAGGTGGTTCTTTCTACTTAATCTGTTGAACCGCCTTCCACAACTTGTCTTACGATATCGCAAATCAGATTTTTAGAAACCCACTATGTTTTAAAACGTCATTTTATAGAAACATGCCAAATCAAAATGACATAACTTTGATGACACAAAAACCCCCAGCTGATTGGAACAAACTGTTCGAGAGAACCGAATCACGGAAATGAGTCATTGGTTGTCGCTAGTGAGTGTTTGCGGTTCACCTGCTTTTCATGATGTTGACCAATCAGAGCAGTGTTATATGATGGGTGGGGCTTCTCTAGGTGTGTGTATGTGTGGGCTTCAGGAACCTCTGCAGGTATTCTGTAAGGTTACGTCATTAGCACAGGTAAGGAGCGCTGAGGAAAGAGTACATGGAAATACACCATGCAGTTCTGGAGTTTTCTAAGCTGTGCCAGTGCAGGTACGTGAGTCTTTGTTATAGTGCTGGCATTAATCAAGGTCCGTTGTGTAATGGTAATCATTCATTATTTAGAAGCTGCTCCGAGACAGGAAGAGAGTTTCTGACAGGCATTTTAGGGTCAGAGAGCTCATGTCACATAAAATCCCATCCAGGTGAAGCATGTCACTTGAAAACATTACGTTGTGTACTCGCATATGAGATCATCTATTAAACAAAGGGCATTTTTTTTTGCTACAGGGTGGAGTAAAGGCCACCTAAAGCCATATTTCATATTTCCATTGCAAATGTGATCGGAAGAACTCCAGGAGGCTTGGCTTGGTGCAGAGCTGCGCTTGAGGCTATGTTTTTATATGGTGGTGTACTTTCAGTCAGTCTTAAAAATCTGTCCTTAAACACTAAATAAAAGAGCTGTGTTTGTGTGAATAGCAAATTTAAACATAATTTCTTAATGTAGATAGCCATGCAGTGTTTTAAAGAATGTTCTGGTTTGTTATTTAGGTTTAGGAAATTATATTATGATCGAGTCTTTAGCTCACTGTGCTCTTTTACGTGTTGTTTTGTTGTTCTTCATCTGGTGTAATCTATTAGGTTTTGTTTTTAAATGTTGTCCGCCATATGTAGGTTATGTGTAATGCATTGCAACATTTGTTTAGGACAAATTCCTGTGTATTTGACAAGTCTCAACATAGCTTTGGTCTGCTGCAGGTATTGGAATGATCTACCATGCAGGCAGACACAGCGAATGTTGCTTATACGTTAAACAGCATTGATGTACGTTGTTGAAAACTATACTGTTGATGATCTGAGAGTTCAGTAACCTTACAACCAACTCGCACTGAAGAATAAAGACGCAATTAAAGCTCAGTTGTTGATTATAAAAATTTTGATTTTGATCCTTTGCAAAAAACAAGGCTACATTTAGGCACTTACAATAGATATGAAATGAATGTAGCCAGTTTCTGGAGGTTTTAAAACACAATTTGTATTATTTGGGCTGTAGGCTGTTTAAATCATAACTGTAGTCATTTTAGGATGTTTTGATCTTATGGCAATAGTTTTGTAAAACTGAAAATAATTTTATAGAGAAAAGGTTATCAGTTTATTAACACTAAAGTCCACTAAGTTTTTCTGTTTTAGCTACATCTTATGGCTATAATAACCCTCTTTTATTCTGTTGTAAGGGTTACACAGAAACCAATTCTTTTTTAAAAAAAAGAAAACAATGGACAAGTGAAATTAATTTTAATCAACATTAGGCCACAAATGCTGTTGAGAGTGTTTTTTGTACTGAACCTGGAGTGGTGTAGTGTTGGGGTCAGTAGCAATATTTGGTGTGGTTTACATCGAAATATTAAGCAACAAAATTGTTTTCGTCAATCATATGATTTTTTGAGCACCAGATCAGCATATTCATAAACCGTCACAGGAATAATAAATTTTTTTCTTAAAAATTAAATTAAAGCAGCAAACAGAATGTTACTGTTTTTACTTTTTTTTTTAAATTAAATAAATCCAGCATTAAAAGATTTGACCCCAAGCTTTTGATGGTAGTTATGGAATAGTTGTTCATTCTGTAGCTTAAATAGCCATTTCCCTGTTATGCTTTACCAAACATTGTCGATGTGTATTTATGTAGTATTTATGCACTTTGATTTGATAATGCAGCTTGAATCATATGTATTCTTCAACTCTATTGTATCACCTTTACTAAAATCTGAATATTGTCAGTCTTGTAATCTGATACTAATAGACAAGTACTGACTGTGATGACTTGTGTAGATGAATGCTTTGCCTGCATGGGTGAATATTTGTTTGTTACCATGACTCCGTCAAGAAAATTTGGTCCAGTTTCTCCTACCTGAAGAGCAGTCCAACCAGAGCACTGGAATAGTGAGGTGTATATTATTAAGCCTGGACATGATGAGTGAAATGTGGATTTATTCAGCTCAGCCAGGCCTCAGGATCTGTCTCCTCTGGGCTATTCATTAGAGGAATTATCCTGGACCGATTTTAGGCCCCAGTGTGACATGGTGACATTTTTCCTTGTATTATTACTATTGATTGACAGAGGTCTGCGCTCCTAACTGCTTTAGAACAGCTGAGGGTTTCATTGTGTTATAGTAGAGAGTGACAGGGGTCAACACATATAGCAGCGATGAGACATTGCTGTCTGACTGATTTCTTTTTAATGGTGATTCTTACTTTTTGGGAGATAGCCTAGCGTTTTTATAGATATCACACCATCCAAGGTAACACAGGAGCAGTGTTATTCTAGTATAATTGATGTATTATAGTCTGAGGTAATATTTAGATTTTATTTTTAAATGTTGTTTTCACTTTTAATATTAATTATAGGATTTTGTATAATTTGTATTATTTTTCTATGTCTGTATTTATTTATTAGTTTACTTTTTTATAGTAAAAATTAAAAAAAAGTAAAAATGAGAATTGTCGACTTGGCAACAAACAATTTAAAACAATTTAATTTTATTTCAGTATGGTTCTATAGTTTAGTTAACGAAAGTAACGTGTCGAAAAGTATCTTCTTTTTGTTTTCCACAGAAGAAATAATCTCATACAGGTTTGGAACAACATGGGGTTTTTTTTTGAGTGAACTGTTCCCTGAAGTCACCAACTGTAAAGCTGTGTCATCTTGCATTGATTTAAAGTCCTCTTACCCGAATCTGCACCTAAAAACTGGTCTCAGTTCAGCATCTGTCAGTCAGCAGCAGCGTGATGAGTCTTTATGGCAGTGTCTCAAGCTCAGCGTGTGACGGCTGAGAGGAGAGATAAGAGGTTAAGAAACGGGCGAATTTGTGCGCTGTAAGCAGAGGGGGGCTTAGAGAAGCGTTTGAACTGATGGATGTCTTTTGTAGATGCTGTCGAGAGGGGTCAATCCTCTCCTCTCTGTCTCTCACTCTTACTCTTCCTTCTCCCCTGTGGGTTACAAGCCCTCCTCTGCTCTGCCCTGATTCAAACACACAGACATCTGTCTCTGTTGTGTGTTGTTTTTGACTCTGCTTGCTTTCAAGAAAACAGAAAGGATGCAGGATAAACATTCTAATCGTTGCTTTTTTTTTATGACTGATAACCAATAAATGGCTTGATAGATATAAAATGTACTAATTTGTCTTGAATATCAGACAATAACTGATTTGGTGCTGATATGTTGTACCTCAGAAATCATATAGATAGATTTTCCAATACAGCTACCTGTTTGCTTTCATCCTTAATGGCAAGTAATGGAAAAGATGTGATTGAAGATGTTAACAGTTAGAAAGATATTTTCCAAGCAGGTCATTGTGAGCGTAACATTTAGCGAATTTTTAAATCTTAGTTTTCAGTTTATTTCCTAGATTTATTCTTTGTATAAAATGCTTTGGGTGTTACAATAACTTGGCACCAGCGTTTCATAACAGCAACTGATGTTCTCAGAAAACTTGTGCAAGATCATTTGGCTGTTATTCAATAAGCAATAAAGGCATCGTTGAGAAATTTGGGTGGCATTCTTCTTTAGCCTGCATAATTTTACTTTAAAGATTTTAGTTTTTTATTGGAAAATCCAGTTAAAACCTAATTCTGATGGTAGTTATTTGCATAGTTTCTAGTTGGTCCAAGCTGGTCATTAATTGTCCACCTTAGTTGAATTAGATGGTTGGGATGGCTGAAGGGTGGTCTAGACCACCTTGTTCCATCAACAAACCAGCTGATACATATAAAAAACCATTTAAGATGGTATAAAATGTATTTTCCTTGCACAGCACGAAATGTTTTTGTCTTATGTTTATTTACTGAGATTTTTCTGTCCTGTTGAACACATTGCCATACGTGACTGGCAGTTTGTGGGATTGTATACTGTCTCGGGTTGGTGTGATGAAGCAATCAGGAGATTATGTGAACGATAACATCGCAGCCTCTTCTCCTGCTCTCACATTGACAAATACCTGTCAGTCTTACTGTCAGGCCTGGAGCTACAGCACAGCCTATCACAGTAGATGAATGCTCGCTGCTTGTGCTCAGTTGTGACAATTTAGCGGTCTTCTTCTCTAAACCCGATGAAGGATGGCTTCAGTGTTTGTTTCTCAGAACTCTCTCTTCTTCACAATTACTGTCTGTTTTTCATGTTTTTTTCATTTGTGCTGTGTGAGGTTTAGATAGATTGCCAGTTTGATAGCCGCCTGTGTTTACGAGGAGATCTCACTGGCGTTAACTCTAAAGCTGAACATAGTTCATAGAGTGAAACTTACATGTAGTAGCTGGAAGAGAAAAATAATCCACACTTTGTGGTTTTATAGGTTTTGTAGAATACCGCAATGACCTTTGAATTAAATGCAGTCTATTTTATACCACCATTTTGCTGCAATCCATCACAGAATTACAAAGTCTGGCCAGCCGTTGTTTATTCACCTTTTCAATGGCATGCAGTGTTAGATTCTAATGCTTCAGCTAGCTGAAATCCACTGTGTTCCAGTTAGAACATATTCAGCATCTAAAAGATTATCTAGTGTTCCCTGTTTAATAAGACAGACTTTTCAGCAGTTCTGATTGTCGCTCAGCCTCTGGCTGACCTGCTGATAGAGTCTGAGTAAGCATAGGGCTCAGGAATGACCTCATTCTGAGCTTTTTGCATAGCACTGTCCTTTCTGCGTGCAATAGTTTCATGATAATGCTCTCTGGATATAATTCTATTCTGTTGTGTTCTGCGCTATTCTGTTCTACACTATTGGACAGAATAGTATTCTGTTTTATTCCAGGCACTTTTTTCATGTATATTAAATAGCTTGTCTGGTCAATTCCAGACACAAAATAAATTAGTTTAGTTTTAAGTTCTTGACCCCTTCACAATGTTCTGTTCTGTTCTGTTCTATTCTAAACAATAACATTTCGAGTTCAAGTGCCCCTATTATGGGTTATGAAAGGTTCATATTTTGGTTTTGGGAGTCCCAAACAACAGGTTGACATGCATGCAAGGTCAAAAACACTTTCAGTTTCTTATAATATGCATTTTATTTTTACCTTATTTTTTCAACGACTCCCAAACAATCAAAGATTCATTTTTTCAAATTTTTCTAAAGCAGTGTTTGTGCGCTTTTATCACTCCAAAAGCGGCACCTAGTGGGATAGAATGAATTTGCATGTTCATTCAGACCAAAGTGAAAATCAAACTTTCCCACGTCTGTGTGCAACATTAGAGGCGATGCTTTCTTTTGAGAAACAATAACTTTATACACGGTGCAGGATGTTTTCATTCACTTAGAACTGTGTTGACAGATCTGAAAATTTGCGCTGTACCTCCTATGAATTTAAAACCAATAATTTCTTCTTATGTTAATAACAAATGGCGAACAGATTGGGATCTATATACAATGAATAAACTCCATGAAATAAGTCCCAATGTTGGAAAAATAATTTCCTATAAACTCTCAAACCGATGGTACCGGATTGTTTATACCCGCTGTAGAATTATTAGATTGTGCTAGACTCAATTTACTGAGGAAATTTTATTATTCAGTTAACATGATATAATTCAGTTGGTATATTTCTCGCCATGAAAATAGCCACAGAATCTGGAATGGTGTTAAACGCAAACAAACAAACAAACTTAGAGCTGTGTTATACACTTCACGAAATCCATAATAGGGGCACTTTAATAATCCTTGTACAGAATATTCTATTCTATTACAGACACAAAATTTGTGCTAATGAAGTCTGGAATATTCTATTTTATTTTATTCTATTCTATTTTATTCTGTTCTGTTCCAAAACAAAAAAAAATGGGAACCTTGAACTCCTGAGATTACTTTGAGTGCAGTTTTGTGTTTTGTGTGATATTTATTGTTTAGTAAGGAAGTTGATTAGTTGAATGTTTAGAATACCAGAGAAGTTGACAGCTAGAGGGCCCTCTAAACACACACTGGTACACATGCACAGACAAACAGTACTTTAACATAGCAGTTTCAATACTGAGAATCTAGATCATTTCTAAAACTGTAAACTCTAACATGATTCTGTTTTTTTTTTTTTTTTTTTTGCAGATATTTCAAGGATATCATATTATGCAGGTAAGACAACCTCCCATACTCTCTCTCTTCCTCTCGGAAATGGATTTCAAATTGATCAGGGGAAATGTCAACCTAACCTTAATCCACCATTTACTGAATGTGAATTGGGCAGAGCGTGTTCTCCTGTATAAAGCAGATCAGTACACTCTGTTCCAAAGCCTGTCAGCTGCCTTTGGGCTGCCCATATGACAATGGAGCTGAATTTTAATTCCTCCCATAACCAGCTTTTCTCATTTGATGTATTATTCATTTATGTAAAAATGCTTTTTAATGCAGGAAGAGTTTGAGTTTGGGTTATAGCTGTAATTTTAGGTGATTTTCTTAGTGGTGTTGTGAACGTTGTTGGAATCTAGATGCGTAGTTTACTAGTGCATCCTCAATTCATTCATCGTTTTCTGAGAAACTGCAACATTGTCCAATCACATTCAAGATGCCCAACCTATCAGCTGATGTTTCATATTTTTAACCTTGATTTTTTTTCATAGCCAAGGGCATTACTGTTGGAGGGAAAGAGGGAATTTTTAGACAGTAGGGTTCCTGTGTGTCTGTATGGCATCTATGGAGAGCATTATTAAGCACAAAATGGGGCCTATTAGCTGATATTTGAGAATGCGGTTTGTATAGCAGGAAGTGACCTGTTTGCCCTCCCTATAGGGAATGAGTGCTTGGAATGGTAATGAATATCTCTGGCAAACATGGCAAGGAGAAACTGTTAAATAACAGCAAATCATTTTATGTGTTAAGCTTTGCAATCATACGTAAGTTATGCCTCCAGTTATAAGCACAAAAAAATGCACAAATCTGCTGGTATTGAAAACTGTTTTTCCTGTATTGTTAATCATTGTATTTATCTGTATAAAAAAAGAAAAAAAAAATTTAGTTCAAAGATGTAAGACAAATAATAAATTAATGAGATGAAACAAAACTGAAGAAAAGTGAAAAAATAAGCTTTTTTTTAAAGTTGTATTTTAATGTGAAAGTTACAGATTTAATATTTTTGAAGTAGATTTTAAATTAGTTTTATGTAAACCATTTTTTAAACAGTTAAAAATAAGTTAGATTTTTATTTAGGTACACTACTTTCTGCAAATTCTAATTGATACAACCACAATTGCTCTTTGTGTGACTCTATTTCTGCTTTATATTTCAGCCTATTTTAGCAAAACTTCAGATTTCAGTGTCATTGCAGACTGAATTATAGTACATATGTAAAGTAATTTCCCATAAATGTAGTAAACCAGACCGAACAAAGACTTAACTGTAGTGACTAAGCTGAAATGGCATGTTTGGGATTACACAAAAATGCTGAAATATCCAAAGTACCTTATAGATGGATTTCTTCATGGTCATCAACATAAAGAATGATGCAAGTTATGCAAATGGCAAAGGCTGTGCTCATTTGCGAAATAAGCGGTAGCTTTGTTTTATGTTTCATAGTTTATTTATGTACATCTCTGTAAGTATTGGCTGTTGTCAAAAACAGGAAACTCACTTCCTTCCTTGAGCCTTTGTCAGGTAGCTGACGGACATTCCTTCAGTCCCCCTCTACATGTATCTCCACGAGCAGCCCACAGCTGTCCACAGATATCCTCTTTCCACCATCATTCATAAGGTGATTAGGGCTTTTTAGAAATGATAATGCTTTGTATTTAAATATGAGACACAATCCCAGGAATGTAAACAGAAGCCGGACCGCCCATCTGAATAATCCTGGTCAAACACACACCCAGAAAAACCTGATCAGCCGCTTCTTTTGGTTTGGTGGTCTGTGTTTTGTAAACAAGAGCTGGTCAGCCAATAGCAGATGGATTCACAGAACTCATTAGCATGTTTAAAGTGGCCCCTCCTCTTATTTCAGTTGGCCTGATTCTTTCTCTCTCTTTCATCCCTTCTTCGTACGCACACTTTCTCTCCTGACACACTCTGCCGGATTGTGAAAATTACACACGCCGTCACTGCAGCGTCTCTCTTAATCTGGATGAACTTCAGAAAGGCAGCTAAAAGGAAGCGTTTTAGCATGTGAGGATTATTCTTGTCGACATTTCTGCTTTTGTTCCAGCCTCGCCTGCTGCATCCATTCTTTGGATTACTCCGGACAGCTGTGGGATTTCCCTGTCACTTCTGGATCTTTTTCCAGTGCTCTTGCTGGTGCTTTTCAAAAGGCGCTTCTTAAGGAAACGAGACCGATATCTACCTGCCATCTTCACTCCTGTAGGCTCTCGTCTTTTATGTTTTCGCACTCTTGGATTAAAGCTTCAGTCAGCTGACCAGTCACCTTCCTGCAACCTCACACCACGCCTCGTCCCAGGCCTTTGAGGGCCATCCCAGGTGGCCTGGTCACAGTGCGTTGCGGTGGGCCGGGGTCACCCCCTGCTCCCTATGACTGTGCCAGGGAGGCGGAGAGCCGCTGGGCCTGGGAGAGAGACGAGAGCGGAGGCCAGCGGATGGAGAGCAGCGGCTGCAGTCCCTTCCCTCTGTGCTGGGCACGAGGAGCCTGCGTCTACTCCTACCCTCCCCCTCTGCCAAGTATGTCACCCAGATACACCACTGAAGCAACCCGCTTCCAGAAAACCTCCATGATACTGTTTCACACTTTATCTGTCTTACAGGATGTGGTGTATTGATTTAAAGGCGGTTTAGGAGAAATGAAAGCTGCTCTGATATGACTTCTCAGTGGTTTTCGTCTCTAGTTTTCTTTAGTGGTTTTGTATCGGGGTTAGTTTAATATCTCTGCAGATGACTGCTAGCACATTTTCTGTATTACTAGGGCTGTGGCGTTACAATGCTACGTTCTTCACAATATTGCATCAGTACCTCAGGTCTTTGAATCAGAAGTTGTTGTTTTTTTTCTTCTTTATTAGCCCCCTAATCATCAACATCTCTCATGTTTGGTGAAGCATCCTGATGGTCAGGTCCCATTTGTCCTGATATTTTAATCACTGTGCCGTATCATACCACGATACAGAAAATATTATTATACCGTATGGATTATACTACCATTTAAAACTTTTGGGGAGTCAGCAAGATTTTTACATTTCTACATTTTATTACTATAAAATATGTATTTCTTATATGCTCATAAGTGCTGTTTTTAGATTATCAAAAATGCAGTAAAAACGGTAATATTGCGAAATATTATTATCATTTTAAAATTTTCTACATTAATATATTTTAAAATGTAAATTATTAATTTGATGGCAAAACTAAATTGTCAGCAAATATTACTTCAGTGTTTGGTGCCACATGATCCTTCAGAAATATTTCTAATAGCCTGATTTGTTTCTCCAGAAACATTTTTGATTGTTATTATTAAAGTTGTAAACATGGTACAATCTTTGACTAATAGACAGTTCAAAAGAACAGCATTTATTTTAAATACTTTTAAAATAATTTAAAGTTTTACAACTTTTCTAACATTATACATGTCTTTTCTTTCAGTTTTAATCAATTCAATTCATCCTTGCTGAATAAACATTAATTTAATAGTCTTATTTGAATCACACGTTAATCTTATTAGTCATGTTTTATTCACTTACCAAAGACCGTTTTTATTTTCATTTGCCTGTGGATGAGTGGTCTGTTTGCTTATCTTTATCCTTCTTTCCAAAAGGTGCAGATTTATCCTGTTATCCTGTGTGCAATTCTGGTTATTCCAAAGTTATTCAAATTGGCTTGTTTCATAATGATGAATTCTTTTAAATATGGATGGTTTCAATGATCCCCACCAAAGGATCTCTTCTGTAATATAGGGCTGAGAATTCAACTCTGTCTAAAAGAGCTTCAGCTCATTAGGCTGAGTTTAATGAACAATCAGAGAGCGGCTGTCAGGCTGATTATCTGTCCGCTGACATCAGTGCAAGAGCAGTCATGTAGGTGGAGTGTAGCTTCATTACTGAGGGGTGAATTCCCATCGGTGCTCAGCTGAGTGTGTGTGTGTGTGGGAAGCTAGGCGCTTACTGAATACAAAATATACTGATCATTATTGTCAGTAAGACATCTGTGAATTTCATTGAGGGGATGATATATAGTACTTTTTATTTTATATTATTATAATGAAAGTTGCTAATTTAAAGGTGCTGTTAGGAATTCTGATATTAGCTTTCCTATACAGACTCATTTGAGATTACTGGACTAGCTAATTTAGGTGCTTTTCTCACATTTTTGTCTTCGCAGTTTCACCTTATTTCACACAGTGACTGCAACTTACAGTGCTTTTTTTAATTTTTTTTTTATTTTTACTGTGTCATCATAAACACGGTGTGTGTGTTAAACTCATTCCTACCCCATGTGAGCACCCTTTTGTTTCTTCTCTAACCATCCAGGCCAAATAGATGAAATCAGATTTCCTGCATGGCTTGCTTGTCTCCACCACAGTCAGAGTGCTTCGTTTCCGTGAACATTTTAATGATTTTATAGCCATTAAAAGATGAGAATTAACAATGTGTCTGGAGGGAGAATGACAGATACTGTCGCCATAAGATGTTATATGCATAAAAAAGATTGAAAAACTGACATTTTCTATAAGCCAAGAACAAAAGAAATGAGGACACGGAGAGCAATGACAAGGCAAAAGTCTTGTCCAAGGTTTTATATCTAATAGGCCAAAGAAATGTCAGACTCTCTTTTTCTTTTTTAATTCTTTTCACCTCCTGTCTGACCAGAAATTGAGTGTGGAATCAGAATAGACTATTCCAGAGGCACAGAACCATGCAGTTTCACTCTCTCTGATGCCTATTTGACGTAAAGAATCTGTATGTCTGCTTGGGGCTGTTGGTGTTTTCTTGTGAGAGACTGAATGTGTCTTTGCAGAATTACCCTGTGAAAAGAGCCCCTCCACTCATCTCCATTTAACCTATTGCTGCAGAGGAGCTAAAGAAAGAGATCTTAAGTGAGAAAGAGACATTGAGAAAGACCTCTCTCGCTATCAGATGTCTCAGCTTACGTTTCTTGAACTCAGATACAGGAGCTATTTGTGTGGTTTCCAGTCTCCCTGCACTGTAAAATCTAATTAGTTAACCTAAGACTTAAGATGCAGTACCATATGTAAATTAATGAAATATTTCTTTAATTTTTTTTTTTTATTTACTATTACCTTGTTTGCTTTACTCAAATCGCATGCATGTCCAGAGAAACTGTTGGTTAGGCAAAAGCCAAGTGACCAATCCTGAGCAGCGACATCACTCCAGGCGTTCTACAAAAAAAGAGAGTAATGGCCTGGCCATCAAAGGTGAACTGGAGTATAGGAAAAGAACAGATCTGGCGGGGGTGCCAACAAGGAGTCCCTCAGTTTTACTGCTATTCAGCTGTAGAAAATTGCTGTTCATCCAAGCCTTTATCT
>JAUMHE010000068.1:13017666-13036825 GCA_032359235.1 Enteromius mattozi | reverse complement strand
TGGACAGCCTGGATGTACATCCTCCCAACATGACATGTTCAGTCCTGCCAGACAGGTAGGACTGGAACCACTGCAACACAGGTCCCGAGAGTCCAACTGTACGATGGAGGCGCTCCAGGAGAATGGAATGGTCCACTGTATCAAAGGCCGCTGTTTTGCTTTTCTTTGCTTTGATTTGTCTTTTTTGTTTTGTTGTATTTTATTTTATTTTGCTTGTTTTGGCAAGAATGTTTGCTTTTGTTTTGCTTTAGTTTGTTTCTGATTTTGCTTTTGTGTTTTTTGCTTTTCGTTTATTTTTTCCTTTTTTTCTTGTTTTATCTCGTTTGTTTATTTTTGTTTATTTTTGCTTCACTTTGGCTTCAGCTTATAACATAGATTGTTATGTTGTGATCAGAGCACCAGTGTTCTGTCTCATCATATGCAATGATCTTTTGAGCCACTATACGTCGGTTCAGTAAAAAGAAACAAAGGATTTGTTGGGTACACATTATAACCATTTACAATTTGGCTGAGATTTTGTAAAATCCTACCGAAAGCAATGAGTACAGAATCAAAGCTTTTCTTTTTTGCCTCTGGTTCAGTCAAGGACATTCATATTGAATAATTTTATGCACAGTCAATGAAAGATCATTCAGTCATTTATTTTTTCATTCATTGTAATGCCACTGGACCTATTTCCTCTATGGAAATAGCACAGCTAAATATAATACTCTCAGGTGTTACTGTGCAAGCCATATTTAGTGTCAGGATTCATAATGTTTTAAGATCAAGCAAAGGTTCTGAGTTGAGAGTGCAGCTGGCTAACGAAGCCCCCCTATTGTCCAAGACAATATTAAAAGCCCCCATGTATTTCCTCTTGTATATCTTTTCAAACAGAATTTACAAAAACTAGGATTGTTAATATAGTAAAATAATTAAAGTCAGCATGAAACGGAAATAGCAATGGTCTTGTCTTCACTATTGTGTCATGCAAGGGAAAAGGCTTCCTAAATGAGAAAAAGTGTGGGATGTAAATGGGTCTATCAATCAATCGCTTGCGCTGGGACAGGTTTCCCACACTTGCACTGGTGTATGTGTCATCAGAGAAGAGAATGTATGTCATTGCAAGAAGGAGGGGAAATTGTTTTTAAAGATTACCAGGGCACATGAATTAAAAATAATGGTGTGCAGTATGGACAGATAAATCATTTACAGTTTATTAAGTACTGCAATATTAAAAGTTAAATTCATGTTGACTGAAATCAGTTCAGTGATTCTGTGATCAATGCAGAATTTTGTGATTCTGAAGAGGAGCTTGTTTTTCAGTAAAACAACAGTTGAGTTCAGAATATTAAAATTAATATGATACTAGTTTGAAGCCACATTTTCTCTCTTTAAAAAAAAGATGTTGTAGTCACAACCTAGCTATTTTATGATGTGTGTATATATAGACATTCTAAATATTACTCTCTTGTAATCTGACAACTGAAATGGCAAACAAGCTGTTGATGCGATGTATATTTGTTGTTCATTAGAATTAAGATTTTTTTTTTTTTTTACTCATACCAGAATTTGGTTGTATTGTAAATGCTAAGCTCCAGTGTTTTCAATCAGATATGTGTGTGTGAACTCCTCCTCCTGGCCAGAGTCCCATTTAACCACGTGTGTTTACTTGTGGGCGAGTTCAGTCGTTCGGTGCGAGTGCTTGCAGTATGTCAGCTGGTTTAACCCAAGTGTTGTGAGTTTAGTGCTCTTGAATCTAGGTCTTTGACTCATGACCGTCTTGTGAGGAAGTGTTGTGTATTCTCCTGGTCTCCTCAGGACGAGCAGGACAGGAACTGTATCTCTGGTTACATGAAGCATGGTCCAGTTTGGACACATTATGAAAAGCAGGATATGATGTCACACAGAGGAAGCTACTAAAATGTATTGTCTGTTTGAATATGTGTGAGAGGACATTTATATCTGAAATGTGAACCATAAGACTGAAAGTAGTGACAACATGGAGTTTACGTTTTGTTGCTGACGTCCTTCGGACCCACCAGAGTGCATGTGTGCTTTGGACTTAAGTTGCTTCGCAAGCTCATTGTTTGTGTTTTTAGAGGGCTGTTTAAGCCCTGAGCTATCGAGATCCACGCTGGCGTGTACCTGCTGGCCCTTCTTCCGAAAAGGTAGGAGAGGGGCTGAAAATATACTAAACTAACTAAAAACTATCAAATGTGTTCTATACGCTTAACGATTGTTTCACGCCAATTTAATTTCCTGTTTATTGCATATTTTACCCTAATTTTGTTTGTCATCGTACTTTTTGGTATCATATAGATATAAATTAGTTTGAGTGAGTGTAACAGCAAATATTTATTACATTAATGTTTATTCCAGTTTTCTCTGCTGAGTATTTGATTCTGATTGGTCAATAATGATCAACGTCCAGTGCAACCAACCACTCATCTCCTTTGTTCTTGGTTTATTTTATTATAATGACCTTGTAGGGTTATCTTTACCTTTATGCTTAGCTGTTCATCATCTAACCAGAGCTGCAGACACTTCGTGGGAATGTTTCAGGCTGATTTAGCTGATATGAAACAAACAGCCATTGTTGTGTTGACCTTGCAGCTCTGGAATGCTATGGATTGTTGTACTCGAAGCTCTTCTGCCAGAATATCTGACACTATCGTAGTCCCCAAGGCCACTCGTCTGGCATGTTTGCAGGAGACATCTGTCTGTCTGAAGTGTTGGTGTCTGGACCTTTTCCTTTATTTCCTCCCAGGAGTCCAACCTCCTGTTAATGTCTGCAGCATCCTGCTGTAAATTTTGCTCCTGCAGATGAATATCAAGCCGATCGGACAGTCTTCTTTATCAGTGTAGATCCAAACCCTTGTGTTCATTTGACACCTCTAAACTGACTTGCCTGATAGCTTTCATTGTCTTGTCAGTGTGTTTTGATTCATCTGTGCACTCTGCAGTGGAAATTAATGTTTAATGGGGTTTTCTTTTTGTTTTGAACAAGAATATTCCATTATGCATTGATCTGATTAGTAGTATTATTATAAACCCAAACAAACTGAAGGCATTGCAAAGCTAATAGTACATCCTTACAATAGCTTCCCAATAATCCGATAGATTGTTGTTGCACAAATATATATATATTTACATTATTATTATTTTTTTTTTACAGACTTAGTAATTGTTTATTGCACTTCTTAAAGGCCTCTGCAGTGAAGATTTTATGCTCGTTTCAGAATATGACGGACAGTTAGCACCCACCAAAGCCATGGCAGCGGCTTACCTGGACCCCAACTTGACCCATGCCCTGAACCAGGGGGTCAAGCCTCGCTTCAGCGCAGGGATGGAGCGGATGGCTGGGGCTCTGGAGCGCGTTCTCAGAGTCTTCCACTACTTCGAGAGCAGTAGTGAACCCTGCACCTGGGCCAGCAACATCCGACACGGGGACTCGACTGATGTCAGGGTGAGTCTGCAAATCAGCTTGGGTCATCCTCTTAATGTTCTCCAGGAAATAGAATACCAAATTAGACCATATCGATTGCAGTCAATGGAAGAGAAATGCATTGTCATTGTTCTTATGTATTTTTGGCAAATATTGAGGCTGATATTAGATTTTTATTTATTTTACTTGCTGTGTTTATGTGGCAGGTATCAATATATTCTATATATTGATTCATCATTATTAAAAATGAACAGACAACAGATCATCTGTTCTCATCATATGAACATTCATTTTTTGTTAAACTTAATTATTGGCTAATATCTGAAGTTTTATAAATTGCTTCATTATTGTTAATAGGTATATTTTAAGTGACTTTTTAAGCTCTAAATTATGCTGCCCTGTGGAATCCATGTAATTTTTCCAAAATTCCTTTTTTTTTTCTGTTTTCCATTTTTTTCTTCAGTTTTAATTTTTCTAGACTCACTTTTAATGGTTAAATTAAATGTTATTAAAAGCATGTCCAATTCATTAAAATTGTGAAAAGCAGTATAAGAAGTTTTTCTCTCTCTTAAATTCAGTTCTATTTTTCACCTAATTCTGTGTTTTTTTCAACTTTCTGGATTCCATTTTAATGGTTTCATTGAACTAAAACGATCAAAAGCAACGATTTTCTGCTAAATCAATTCTCGTACATATTTCTTTCTGGTAAATATTCTTTAAAAATTATAATTTAATAATAATATTATTTAGTAGTATAACTATCATCACATGTTACAGTTTCTTCAAGTTAAACCAGACTTTTATTTTGACGGCTTGCTGTGAAGACCTTTAAATTTCTGTTTGTATATGATATGATGAAAGGACAAGATTTATCTCAAAATAAACTGTAAAATGCCCATGAAGGGGCTCTCAGAGCAGTTATAAACATTGTTTATGTGTTCATATACTCATATTGGCTGGAAACCTCGCGAGTGTCATGCACGCTTGAGTATATGTGTAGTAAACGAAACTGAGCATCTGCACAATTCATACACACACACACAGAACATGTAGGATTCATATTGACACGCTATTTATGTGACTACTTTTGATTTATCCATCCAAAAATGGCAAATTCTGTGACATTCCGTGTTATACTGTAAGTATACCGTGGTATACTGTTTTTATGACTCTGCTTTACAACATTAGTCTGACAGTTATACCGCAAACATTCCTGTGCAGGACTAAAGAGGATATTTCCACTGAGCTCCGGGGTTTTCAGCATTATTCAGAATCCAGTTTGCAGTGGCCTAGAACACTCGTGGTAAAACCCCTTCAGACAATGGCATGCTATGCTACTCTAAATTATTTAATGAGGTTGGTTTTTGAAGCCAAGTAGCCGTACGACTTCAAAGCGCATTGTCCCGCTTTCATCCTTCACATGGCTGCCATTGTCCCAGTTCTCTGCTTTTATGCTTTTTTATGCAGGTTTACATCTGATTCTTATCAGTCTTATCAGGTCTGAACCTCATCCAAACCTGGCCCAAACTAAACAGACCACTGCCACAGAAACGTCACATTAATTCAATAAATGAAACAGATTGAATTGACATCTGAGATGAAATGAATGAGGTAGTTTCACTGTGTTAAAGCCCTATGATTAAGCCAGGTTTTCTATTTTTTTTAAAATGTTATTTTTTTAATCATGTTATGTTACTAGTCTTTGATGTCTGTAAAGAGATAGAAAAGGTAACAACCATGACGTATTATTCATCACACACTAATGTGGCTTATCAGTTCTTGCCTGATGGCTCATGCATTTTGCAGTTTGCATAATAAATTAAATAACAGTTTTTCCATCCTGTTAGACATCATATATTATGCCTCAGCAGACTCTTGAACATCCTGCTCTCTCTTGGCCTCATCCATCTCCTCTCTCACTGTCGCTGTCTTACATTGATTTGAACCACAGAACTTACTGACCCATAAGATGACACATTAATCAAAGAAAGATAAAACTGAAACTCTGCTTTAAGCCTATTTTCTTCAGAATATTTTCTGCTTTATATATTTTAAGAGTTTTGTAGACTACTATGCTATCACTGAATGTTTGTGTGTGTGTGTTTTCAGGGCATTATACAGAAGATCGTGGACATTCATAAGGTGAGGTGTGTGTCTTGCTTTGGTCTGCGTCTGAGCCATCTGAGAACAGGGGAAGTTCATTGGCTGCACCCTGATATGGGCGTGTCTCACGTGAGGGAGCGGTACGAGCACAGCCATCCCCAGGACGATTGGAGGTGAGCCACTGTTTCAATGCTCTTATCATAAACATAGAATTATTGTTACGGTTAATAGTTAATTTATTTGTTAACTGTTTATTTATGAGTTAATAAATAAACAGCACAAGGTTGGTTTCTGTTTTTTACCCAATAGCAAACAAGGAGATTGTTCAAAAAACGTATACTTTCATTTAAAACTTTGGGGTTAGTACGATTTTCAAAACTTTTTGAAGGAAATAACTAAATCTTAACAAGGCTGCATTTATTTCATAATTTCAGTAAAAACGTACTAATATGAAATATTATTTATATTTTAAAATATTTAAAATGTAATTTATTCCTGTCCAAAGACGAATTTTCAGCATCTATTACTTCAGTTTTCAGTGTTGCATGATTCTTTAGAAATCAATCTAATATGCTGATTTGGTGCTCAAGCAACATTGCTTATTATTATCAATGTTGAAAACAGTTGTGCTGCTCAATATTTTTGTGGATACTGTGATACGTTTTTCCTTTTGCATTACTGTGGTGCATTCTTTGATAAATATTAAGTTTAGAAACAGAAATTGTTTGTAATATTATAAATCTGTTCACTGTCACTTTTGATGATTAATTTCTTTCAAAAAGATCTGACCCCAAGTATATATAAATTTTATAAATAATTAATTCAATACGTTTTAATAAATAGTAATAGTAAAATTTCAAAAGTAGTAAAAGCTGTTTAATTTAATTAAAAAAAAAAATTCAGAATGAATCTTAGAATTTTAAATACTGTACAGTATGTCAACATTATATTGGCCACCTTAGATTTTTGATATCAATATATGTGTTCTCATAACATTTTTATATACATTTTAAAATAAATGAAATCAGAAATGTGAGCTTTCTTTAGAGGAAAGAATCTATGCTTTAGATTCTGGCCTGTCTTTGTGGCCATACAGGGGCTTAATAAAGTTTACCACCACTTATTTTTGTCATCGTTCCCCTTCCTGCAATACAATCAAAACAGCTCTCACATCTCTGAAACAGCACATCTTTGACATCTGAGACCACTGCGGTGTTGTGGTACATTATTATCTGTTATATTATTTTCTTTGTCTGGTTGTTCCTGTTGTCACTAGTAGTCTATTTAAAGAAATGATGGTGCTTCAACCCGAAGACCATTCAGAAAATATTAGATTATGCAAACTTTCCTTTGTTTAATTGCATAAAACAGGAGTCTTGTTCCAAAGTCTTTACGTGCCATGTTATATCTAGGTCATGCCTGTTTTATGAGGGTGACTCTGCACATCGTTCTGTTGCATTATGGGAATGCATTATGGGAATGAATGTGCTGTTCATCTTTTGAGGCTTATGTATAATTCATAAGGTGGGGGTGAATAATTCGGCATCACGATGAGGTTGACCCAGTGGGCGGAGCTTTAGAATGAATGTGGCTCGTCATAGTGCGGTTTATCTCAATGAAGCTAAATAAAGCAGTCTGTGCTTAATTGCTCTATTGTTTATATTCCATTCACGCAGCCGGGGGCTTGTTTCACCCATCTTCTTTCTTCAACCGTTCATTATGAATGAATGGGCTTTTTATGCGTTCACGGGGAAGTCCGCGGTTCAAAGGATGAGCTTGAGTCTGTTTGCCCTCCAGCATGTCTTCATAATGAAAAACAGAAGCTACTTAATACATGCAACATTTGCTTTAAAGCAAGACGTTTTACCCTCTACAAATGCAGATCAGCAGGTTAAATTCCTCCTCTTCAGTTTCTGCAGAAATGCAAAAGAACTGAATAGGATTTAACTGCAGGCTACCCCTTGTTTTTTTTATTGTCTATGATCATGTTTCCCACATGGAATAAAGTTATTATTCAGCACAGCCTAAAGTATAGTAGGATAAGCTGATTTAAACCAGAAATCCAAACTGGTTTGTTTTTAATAATTCTACTATGTATTGGTGGGAGTATATGAAAAACAATGCTTGTTCATCAGTTTTACTGGTCATATTTTTATGGGCTTGACCAAGGAAGGACAGCATTTCTACAATTGTATGGAGGCAAATAGCTATTTTTGCACTAATCAGATTTTTGACAAGTCAGATGCTATAGAGTGAACTAAGAACTCACAAAATATAAATTGGCTTAAACTCCTCACCCATCCAAGATGTAGATGAGTTTGTTACTTCAGAACAGATTTGGAGAATTTGCAGCAGTGAATGGGTGCCGTCAGAATGAGAGTCCAAAAACCAATCAAACAACATTTTGTGAAGCGAGAAGCTACGTATTTGTAAGAAACAAATCCATCAATTCATTTTAAATTTAGTAATCCATAATAACACTTTTTCTGGTGAAAAGTCCACCATTTGTTATCTTCTCTTATTAGAATCCACAGACATTTTTATTTTATTTTTGTTTTTACCCGTCAACAGTGTTTGATCTGAACATATTTCTTTCTTGATTCATGATAAGACTAACTATCTGGAACTTTGTCTTCATGTTTTGTGCATTTATGTTTGAGGCAGATGGCAGCAGGTTTCAGGTACACCATCCCTAGCCGATTTAGAGAACATTGTTTTGAACGTGTGAGGCAGGTGCCGCAGCATTCTGGCTTCTGCTCAGGTAGAGGGATGTGTAAAACTAATTTAGCGTAATTGAGAGCAGACAGTGAACCAGCTGTGAGAGAACGGGGTGTGATTTTTACCTCCCAGACAGACAGCTGCTAAGAGCAGCCACTAATACTGCCGTAATTGTGTTGTCTGGCAGACTTTAGAATATCTTGTCTCACCGGCATCTCTAATCAGTCACATATGAAAGGGAAGATGAGTAAACAGTGCTATAATCTGAACCATCTTTGTTGTTAAAGACTCAAACCACACAGAGAATGTGTTCAACCCGAGGGCTTCATTTTCTAAAGCGTCTGTTGTGATTGGTCAGGCTGTATGAAAGCTCCCAGTCATTGATGATCAACTGTGACTGATATTCTTGAGTGATTATTTTCTAGGTAGTATGTCTTTTATTACATCATTACTTTTCCTCTCTATTCTTTCTCCAGATATGAGCTACGGATTCGATACTTGCCTAAAGGATTTTTAAACCAGTTTACTGAGGACCAGCCAACGCTCAACTACTTTTATCATCAGGTGATGGATAGTTTAATCTGGCAGCCTGTGTACTGCTGCCAAACCTTTTGTTAATGCCTCCCTGTATAGACACTTCCTTCCCTTTTGCCTGCACCTCACGGGTGAGTCGCACAAAACCTGTCAAGAACACGCCTCGGGTGTATTTCACCCCAAAATCAAAAGCAGCTATAAATTAGACTTAGTTTTACTGTACCTTACTATTATATTTGGACAATGAAACCTTGTAGCGCCAATACAATGTTTTGCAGTTTGATATTATTTCTCACAATTTAAGCATGTTCGCTTTTTAGTTCTCAGTGCAAATTGTAAAGTCATGGTGCTCTGTTGTATTGATTAATTTTTATAAATCTTAATAGCAATGAGATTTTCAGCAAAAATTAGCATCATAATTTATTTATTTATTTATTTATTTTTACAATACAAAACAATAAAAATAATGGTCCTACCATAGGTTTCTTTTCCTTCATGCAATATTGTGTATATTTAAAATTTTGTATTTAATTTATCTTTGTGTTGTTATTATTATTATTTTGTGCATTAACAAAAAACAAACAAACAAACAAACTGAAAAGTGGTTCAGTGTTCAAGGCTCAGGGACCATAACTGGTTTGATCCCTGCCAGGTTACAAAGATCAAACCATAAGCTCACAATCTTCATTGTAAAACACTTAACTGACAGGTGGCTGTCCCTGTGATAAGTTCATGTCTCTGTTCTATGTCGTTGTCACATTTTCTTTGTGAAGATCCATACAAAAGACAACAGTGTGAATATGAATAACAAGAACATTTTATTTAAATTGAATGCATAGGACTGCATCAAACCTTTTATTAGCTGTGTATTATTGTGTGTGTTGTAAATTGAAACTATCAAGTCATATTATGATTTTTTTTAAGTTTTTTTTTATTTGACACACATTATCCACCCTGTATGGTCAGTACTGTTGTGCCTTTCTCCTTGCCTAGCTTAATATATATATCTCTCTGTGCCCAGGTGAAAAGTGATTATATGATGGAGATTGCCGATCAAATTGATCAAGACATAGCACTTAAACTAGGCTGCCTTGAAATCAGGTATGTTTGATACACATTATATACTGTTCAAAGGTTTGGAGTCAGTAATTCATCAAAGAATATTGAAAAACATATTGCTATTTCTACAAAAACATTAAGTAGCACAACTGTTCTCAACATTAATTACAGAATCAAATCAGCATAATAGATTGATTTCTGAAGGATCAAGTGACACTAAAAACTTGACGCAGAAATCTGAAAATCACACGTATAAAATTATTTTAAATTGTTACAAGTTTTCATGACGTTTCAGTATTTTTGAGTGTTGATGAGAAATTTCTTTCAAAAATATAAAAAATTCTTACCAAACCTTACAAAGCTTTTAACTAGTATAAATGATTAAATGTAAGTGTTTCCCATGACTTTTAACAAATAAAGACTGAATCAATCACTTTCTTTTGTCCTTTACAGGCGGTTTTTCAGGGACATGCGTGGAAACGCCCTGGATAAAAAATCAAATTATGAATTATTAGAGTAAGTAATGCTATTTTTGTATCATTGGTGTCGAGTTCTCAAATTGTATCCATATTTACATGAAATATATTATATTGCTTCAGACAGCATCTTTTTTGTTTAACTTGAGGGATTGTAGTGCAATTAATTTAGGTGTTTTTTACTTAAGAATAAAAAATATTTGTAAGAAAGTTAAAAAATAATCTTCACAGTGCTTTGTGAGAAAGTTGAAATTTGTGAAATGTGAAGAGTTGTGAGAAAAAATTCTCTCAATAACTTTTCATTTCATTTTTGCATTGTGCCTGGACATTGTTACATTACATTACATTTTAATTGCTTCTTATTCTCATATTACTGCAGTGTTCACTTAGGATGTAATGCTTTTAGTGTACTGCAAACCAAGCTTATACTAGACTGAAAGGAGTACTGTAGTTCTTTGAACCATTGAAGGAATTCTTTCCCTCTCTTTTTCTTTCAGATTGTGTGTATATGGGTCAGAATAACTAGTCCGTGTTGCATGGCCCTCTGAAACCTGTCTGATCTATTTTTAGTAGAGTATAATTGATCTTTGCTTATCTCCTGCAGTGGTGCAGGGTCTCCATTACTGTAGTGTTGCTTTACACTGAAAGAGACAATTATTTGTAACAAACAAGTTGCTGTCTCGTTTCTTGCGCTTTTACCCCAAAATCCTGTGTTTTGCTTTGACTGAAGTCAAAGTTTCTTGCTGTTTTTTCTCCCTGCAGGAAGGACGTTGGTCTGCGGAGATTCTTTCCAAAGAGTTTATTAGACTCAGTGAAGGTAATAAGGCATTTCTGATGCTCCTGTGATGAGTTCCTCAAAACGGTGGTTGTCTTGATTTATTGGATGTGAGAAAATGCTATTGTTCAGGCAAAATCAATGTTATTACCTGCCTGGCTTCCTCTGTGGTCTCACACCCCTGAGATGTTTTGGCCCAGTTCTGTTTTCCATCTCTTTCTGAAGAAGCCACTGAAGGGAACCGTTCTAATGAAATGCAGTTTGCCAGAGAGCCAGTTTCCTTTTCCACCTGACCTACCTAGTCTCTTTCAGGCTTTCACTATGCTGTGGCATGATATCTGCTGTTATTTGTGAAGCATTATTCTCTCTAAAAATTGGTATGGTATTTATTGTAAATATTTCTATACAGAGAAATTGCCCTGATTTATACACTTTTACAAGAAAATAACCCATGAATGGCTTTAAATGAAATGAAATAGACATTTTTATTTTTCTATTAATAAAAATAAATGTATCTAAATATTTACTTGTATATTAAAAACTGCTAATTTTTTTCTGCTCATTGCATCAATTATTTGAGTAAATTCTAATTCTGTGCACATTTGGGAATTGAGGGTGAGAATGGAAATGGCATTTGTGTATTTGCGTTCCCGAGGGATTTTCCTGTTCTTTATTAAAGGAGATTTCCTGCATATTTTGTGCCTTTCACTCTCTTCTTCTCTCTTCTCTCTATATTTTACATTCTACCCCCAAAGCAGCCCAAAATCACCTCCTTTTCATTGGTTGCCATGGAAACCCAAGCCCATGTCAAGAGGGAAAAGAGAAATACCGACCACTTTTGGTTTTTTCTTTCAATTTGAGAGTCTTTAGATTTACAAATATTCTAGATCTCTCAAGGAGAGGACCCTGATTCTAATTGGCTAATTATCATCTCTGAAAAATGAATATCTTTTGATAATGTTTGCATAATTTGGCAGGGCTTGTTTACTAATTTTTGCACCAGGCAAGACCAAACAGGTAGCTCCTCCTCAGATGTGTGCCATTGATTGAGCAGTATTTAGGAAACAAAGCAGTACTTCACTGTTTACAGTCTTTCTAAAGTCATCATCTGAATGGCATGTAGTTGTCACTAATCTCAGATAGAGGAAAGTATTTTATCTTAAAAAACTCGCACACTACACTTTTAAGGGTTTATAACTAATATCATAATTTAATTACAAGTCACTGTGTTTTGTCTTTGCAGGCTAAATCCCTGCGGAAACTGATCCAGCAGACTTTTAAACAGTTCGCCAATCTGAACGACGAGCAGTGTATCCTCAAGTTCTTCGAGATCCTTTCACCCATATACAGATTTGATAAGGAGTGTTTTAAATGCGCTCTCGGGGTGAGCTGAGTTCTAAATAATTAATTCAATTCATTAAAATAAAGCCACAAGTCATTTACATGTAAAATCTCTCCTGATTTTCATTATTTGTTGTCTTTTTGATGATAGACTACTTTAATGGTCTTCAGTGCCCTCTGTTGGCTGAAAAATGAATAACAATATATGGTTTTGCTGTTTTTTCGAATGATTACTCAATCGTTCATCATTGTGAAGGGACGTCAGTTTGCATTTTATTTATTAGTTTGTATGTGTTTGAGTTGAATGTGTCTGTTGTTGTGTGTGATAGTCGAGCTGGGTGATATCAGTGGAGTTGGCCATCGGACCTGAGGAGGGCATTAGTTATTTGACAGACAAAGGCTCAAACGTAAGTAACGATACTGTGCATTTTGGTGGATAAGGGACTGGACTGATAGACAGATGTACAGTGAATCTAAAGTCTCTATATGTTTCTTTTGTAGCCAACACACCTCGCTAACTTCACACAAGTGCAGAGTATCCAATTCGAGGAGCGAGAAAGGAAGGGAACTCTGCAGTTAGATATAGCTGGAGCACCTGAGGTAACTTCCCCACACTTTTTTCAGTGTATCATTTTGGCTTATATGTGCTGTTTATACATGGATATGGTGCATTCTTGGGACCTTGCGTGTTCTTGTTAATTTTCCAGCCTCTGACGGTAACAGCTTCATCACTGAGCACAGCAGAGAACATGGCTGATCTCATTGACGGTTACTGTAGACTTGTTAATAGAACTTCTTCTTCGTTTATTGTCCGTGTACAGAAAGGTGAAGCACTCAGTCAAATCATATTAAAATTGACAACAGTTTAATCATAATAATGTTAATAAAATGTTTATTTTCTGTTTGTCAACAGAAGGAGAGAGAGCTCTTCCATCTATCCCAAAGGCTCCAAAGTAAGCTGCAAAACTTAGACCCTATAAAGTACTATACCATATTTTTTACACTAGTTTTTCATTCGATAGATTCAGTTCTTGCTCCTTTGGCCTCTTTGGCTCAGACATGTGGAATCTCTCAGTGTACCTCCAACTAATGTGACCCACATCCCAGCTCCCATTAATGTGGCTGTGGTAGTGCCCATCTGTTATGTCACCCCCCTGCACACGTTAATGGAACAGACTCGCTCAGTGGCTTCAGCACAGATCAGTGTGGAAAAGGTCACGCTGTGATTAAGTTTGATTGAAATGTACACGATTCATCTTCTTCAACCTTTGTCACACAGATCAGCAAACCATGAGAAACGGTTGCAAGGAGTCCGGACCAAAACCATTTCTATTTCAGGTAAGACTCATCCAAGAGGACTGAGATTTTCATTGATAATGAACTTAACCATAAGTAACTAACTTTAACCATGTTGCGAGAACCTCAGATGTTTTCTATTCCTAATTCATAACAGTTCTTGTCATGTTTCAAAAATGGTGGTCAAACTTGTGATTCTACAGTACTCTCATATCTGGGGATGGTTTTGCTTTCATCATGAGGACTGAATGTTCCCACAAGGATAGTTAAACCTGAAGTCACCTGAATTAAAAGGCTCAGCGGTCTCCACAAGGATAATGACTTAATGAAAGTGCTTAAAAAGGCTTAATTAAAATGCAGAAAGGTTTTTTGAGGTTTGGAGTATTAAAAAAAGCATTAGCTGAATGTAGTAACTGTGCAAGTCACTCGAAAGCCCCCACTTTTATTGTGCATGTGTTTTTAATCTACAGAATGAGAATGCAATTTTTAAAAATCTATCTGTTGATAATAAAGGTTTGGGGCTTTTGTTTTATTGCTTTGTGTAACAGCCATGAAATACTCTTTCGTTCTGTTGCCTCTCCTCAGTAATGTCTTTTGATGAAGACATTAATCTAAGCTTTCTCTTTCTTTCTGTCTCTCCTTTTAAATCTTTTGCATGCTGATTGGATCCACAGATGATATTGGTGGGGATGGTAAAGTCCAATTTTAATATGTCTTATTGCTGAGTTGAGCGGGGCGAGATATTTAATATTTACAATATATGATCTTGTGGTTTTCAGCAGTGATTTTTTTTTTTTGTGGTAAAATGCAACAATGTGAATATCTCAGTAATTTTAATGCATTTAAGTTTCATATAGGTACTAATTTTAGCTTTAAAAGATGTATGTCAATTTAAATTTTAGTTGCAAAAAATGCTTTGTTTTATCTCAATCAGTTCAAAACTGATCTATGTTAATTTGCACAATCATTCAAAAATGTGCATAAAATCACCACATGGCATTCTATTATATATATATATATATATATATATATATATATATATGGATATGGATATGGATATATAGATATTGCAGTTAATTTGAATTTAAATTTCTGTGAAAATAACTGAAAAGACTTACTGATATTTTTAGATTTGAAAAGTTTGAAAACATGCCTTGATTTACTATATTTCACTTATTTCTAAATTTTTAACTTATAGATAATGGCTGTTTAGCATAGCATTCAATATTTTGAATATTGTCAATAAAATGTTATTTTTATATATTTCAATTATATTTACACTTAAATATTAGTGCAAATGTTATGATCAAAATTCATGATATATTATTTATAGCATATAACAGGAACATGTATAATGAATATCTTAAAAAGTCAGAAAATATTTAAAGATATTAGTTATTTTAATGTTTTAATTAATACACGTTTATATTTCCTTTTTTTTTTTTTTTGCATTTTTTAAACCATTTTTATTTAAAAAAAGACATGAAGGA
The DNA here is from genome assembly GCA_032359235.1 of Enteromius mattozi. Lineage (NCBI taxonomy): Eukaryota > Metazoa > Chordata > Actinopteri > Cypriniformes > Cyprinidae > Enteromius > Enteromius mattozi. Next base: position 13,021,606 of record JAUMHE010000068.1, on the reverse strand, counting down.
TAACATCAAAATATCCAGAGAAAATACATTTTATATCTATTTTAACTCTTCTATCCCCGATCCCCAGCCCCTAAAGCATCTAAAAATTCAATGTCCACATATTAATCCAATATTTTCCAGAAACTGTATAAACAGATTCCACTTTTTATGGTAAACAAAATACCTAGGTGTGTATCTGTGATCTCTCGCAGCAGTATAGCTTACAATGGAATTTGATGTTTTGATCTGGTAAAACTAGACAGTGTTGCCACGTTGGAGACTTTATCTACTGAAAACACACATCCCTTTCTCTCACAGTAAGGGGAAAGTGTTTGCTCACAGCACTCCACTCATGGGACTTCACTGACAGTCAATATGAGCTGTCAGAATGGGTTGACTTTAGCCACATTGCTGCGTAGAGAATATTTAACAAAACGTTTTCCTCAAAACCAGACAGGACAGACACAATAGCTGTCAGATTACCCATGACTTCATCTGTTTTTCCCAGTGACAAAAATGCTTTGGAAAGAAAGTTCCCCCTCTCTTCCAGATGTACTCACTGTTTAAACGCACTCAGATATCACAACTGCGTGGATGCGATCGAAGCCAGCTCGAGCTCCTGCAGAATACATAGACACTGAATCACTTTTAAACTTAGCACTGCAGCGTTAATGAACTACATGTGTAATTGCCAAGGAGTGTGTGAGTTGTGCTGGAGATGAGAAGACGTGTTCTGGTTTTTAGAAGGGCTGTTTTTAGCTGTTCCTGGTATGTTTGGACTTAAAATACTGTTTTCCCTTTTCAGAAACAGACGACTACGCTGAGATCATTGACGAAGAGGACACATACACCATGCCTTCCAGTGAGTATCACAGGTTCATACTGATCTCAAACCAGTATTATGGTGCTTTGGCTTAAAATCACTGTAAAAACGATTGGGTGAACATAGATTAGTGTGTTTTCCATGCATATTAACTTTATATATTTATATTATAATTTGAATAATTCAATATGTCTTAAATTACTCAAAGCCTATAAATCTGGAAGATACATGACACCCTTGTGTTTTTTCAAGTTATCTCAGCTGGTTCAAAAGCATCCTCGATGCTTTATCTAACCATTAGCTACCTGACTTTCGAACATGTTGTTTGGCATCACAGGCACAGAAGTTCTCGAGACTTTTATAGCTGCTTGAGTCGGTGTCGCTTTCTGCTTAGCTGTTCGTTTAGGTCTGAAACTGAACTCTAGAGTAGAGTGGTGTTCAGTTTTGTCTATTCCTTTCTGTGCGCTTGTGTCTCAAACATCATTTGCTTAGTGTGGGCTTGAAAAGAGGAAGCTGAATTGTAATAATAAAATTAATTCCATGTATTGACCGGCACTGGGCACATGGACGCTGTGCCATGTGCTTAAAAGACACATGAGAAAGACATAGTGCAGTGGTGAGCAAGCATTGAAATGGATATGATCTTAAATGTCCATTTTATAAATGGAACAAACATTTAGCATCGTCATGTTGTTATTTTGGTTGAATTATTTAGCAGATTATTGAAAAGAAAGGATTGTGTCAGTCATGACTTAAGCTTAAGCATGTGCACTATTGTGCCATGTTTTGGAGAACGTTTACCTTACTTTATTAAATTATTTAATATGTTTTTATTGATGTTCTCGTACGTTTGTGATCCAAAATCGTCTTTTACTTGAAGAACATTTTTATATCAAACCGATTTTAGGGTTAAGTTACGGTAATTACAGTAAAATGAAATTAATTGTAATTAATCGCATTCCAAAATAAACGTTTTGGTTCACATGATATATTTGTGTGTGCTGTGTATATTTATTATGTAGATATAAATGCAAACACATGCATATATTTATGAAAATATGTTACGTTTATACGTACGTAATGTATGTTTAATGTATGTAAATATTTTCAGCATATGTGCTGTATGTGTTTGTCTTTATATATAAATTTTAAAATATTCACAATACACATATTATGAAAACATAAACTTTTATGTTAGATGTGATTATTGCTGTATTCTTAGTATGTTTTTGTTCTACCTGAAATAAGACCTTGTTCTTATATTAATAAAACATTTTTCTTGTGGCATTATTATTAAACGTTTTATTTGTATTTTAAGTCATTTGTATTTCATTTGCCTTTAAACTTTTAAATGCATTATTTTCTTTTCTTCTTTGCCTATTTGCTCCAGAGACGGTATTGTTTTTGAGAGAAATGATGCAATTCTTTTTTATTAAATAAGTTGCCCGCAATTGTGAAATTAACACATAAGTGTTAAAATCACTGGGCCTTAATAACAAGACTTACTGTTTGGTTTTTGTAAACAATGCTTTGATTAATTAACATGTTTTTTTTTTTTTTATAAAAAGTAAATGTAAAGTAAATGGTGGCCTTAATGTTATTTAGTGTTATATTTGCTACTTTGTTTTCTCTTGTTATCGGCACAACAGAATATTATGGACTAGATGAAGGTAAAGCTGTTTCTCCTGCTGTTTTCATTCCCTTTCCTCCATTTGCTTGAGACTTCATGTGTGACGGTGGGGCCTGTGTGTTGCTTTTGCTTTGCCTGTTCGTGTTTCCTGTGGTTAAATCTTTATATATTTCTTTATTTACTAATGTTGTAAACAGAAATAATTGTTTTTTTTCGGGTTTGACACCTTCGAGTTCCACTGAAGGTGATCTGAGCTGGCTTTGACACTTTTACATATGAATGTTCAAAGGGCTTGTTAAGTGATTTATTGATTTGTTCTTGTTAAAGGGATAGTTCACCCAAAAATCACAGTTCTATCAGTATTTACTCAAACTCAAGTTTTACAAACCTGTATACATTACCTTCTCATGTTGAACATAAAAGACGAAGTTTAAGTACCACCAGTAACCAACAGTTGCTGGTCCCCATTGACTTCCATACAAAGAAAATACTATGTACATCAGTGGGGACCAGAAACTGTTTGGTTTCCTTAAGCTTGAGGGTGACTGAATGATGAAATAGTTTTCTCATCTTTGGTGAACTGTCCCTTTAATGAATAACCATCAGTCAATTTTCTTTACTGAGTCTTGTATGCATTTTTGATTGATTATTGGGTTAATATGGCATGTATGGGACGGATTCCATATTGAAAAACATACTGTATATGAACTGATTCAGACGGACTGAAGAATTGCATGGTGTCTTTTACTTTCACATACATGGTGGAAAGTGGCCTTTAATAATCATTAGTGAAGTGTTTTTTTGTGTGTTTACTGGGTCCAATTTGTCTTTCAGCCAGGGACTATGAGATCCAAAGAGACAGAATTGAGCTGGGACGCTGTATAGGAGAGGGCCAGTTTGGAGACGTCCATCAAGGGATTTACATATGTCCGGTATAAATGACGTTCATTATTAAATTTTGTTTAAATTATTTAACTTGTATATAACTTGCTTATTTATACTACTGCTCAAAAGAAGTCTGTTAGGCTCACCAAGGCTGCATTTATTTGATCAGAAATACAGTAAAACATTGTTATTGTGAAAAATTATTACAAGTTAAATAACAGTTTTCTATGTTAATATAATTTCAAATGTAATTTATTGCTGTAACGGAAGCCATTACACTTAAGTATTTAAAAAGAAAAAAAAAAAAAACAGCAAATGTATTTTTTGTAACATTGAACATTTTTTTACTGTCACTTTTGATTTAATTAATCTTAATTGAATAAAAGTATTAATTTCTTTAAACAAAAAAATATCTTTCTTTTTTTAGAATCCTAAAAAAACTATTAAGCAGCTCAACTGTTTCCAACACTGATAATAAAAAATCTGCATATTAGAATGATTTCTGAAAGGTCTGAAAGTGACACTGAAGACTGGAGTAATGATGCTTTTTTATCACAGGAATAAATTACATTTTAAAATATATTCACACAGAAAACAGTTATTTTAAATTGAAATAATATTTC
>JAUMHE010000068.1:13005920-13017566 GCA_032359235.1 Enteromius mattozi | reverse complement strand
ATTACATTTTAAAATATATTCACACAGAAAACAGTTATTTTAAATTGAAATAATATTTCACAATATTACAGTTTCTTTTGGATTTTTAATCTAATAAATGCAGCCATCTTTAAAAAACATTAAATATCTTACTGTTCTAAAACTTTTGAACAGTAGTGTATATTCAAGTATGAATTACTCAATGTGATGATGACTTTTAGAAGAAAAGACTAATGCTGTAATGTTGTATTAATCTGAAAGCTTTACTGAATCAGTTATTAAAATACTTTTTCTTTCTTTTGTGCTGTCAGGAGAACCCAGCACTTTCTGTGGCGATAAAGACGTGCAAGAATTGCACCTCGGACAGTGTTCGAGAGAAGTTTCTCCAGGAAGCCTGTGAGTGTCAAATCACTGATACCCAGCACTGCATTATCTGTGTCATTCCCATGGCTCCGTCCGTCAGAATTCCATCTCTGTAATTGAGAGGAATGTGGTTTGGTTAGTTGGTGCCGAAACTCCGAACATTTTCAGAATGCAGTTTGTAAGACCACAGCTGTTGGCTTTTGTGCACAAGAACAGGTGCTAGTATATAAGTGAGAGTGACAGTAATGAACAGAACATGATGATTTTAGCCACATCTCTTAAATCCATCACAGAAAATTTGATTTAAATGTATAATTCAGTTATTTTGGCTGGTTTAGGTACACATGATGCACATCCTACAGTTTTGAAAAAACTAAAATTACTAAAAGATCCAACCTTTTGGTTGAACTTTTTCCCAAAATATTTTATTAATAGAAAATTAAAAAAAAACAGCATTTATTTGAAATAGAAATTATTTGTAGTATTAATCATGCGTCTCTGCTGACACTTTTGATCAATCGCTTACTGTAAACTTTTGAAGAGTAGTGTATGTTTTTCATAACAAATGCAGTTATTTATGCTTCTAAAATGTCATATCTCATGATGTTGTATTCATTTTGACTCTCTGTGTTCCCACAGTGACTATGCGACAGTTCGATCATCCGCATATTGTAAAGCTGATTGGTGTCATTACAGAAAACCCAGTGTGGATCATCATGGAGCTTTGCACGCTGGGAGAGGTGGGTTTTTCAATCTAGTTTATGTGTAGCAGTTTGATTTGAGTTTGGGGGAGGGGTTGGTACACGTCTTAAATCTCTGAAGGAACGTGACCTGATATTAAACCCATTAAAGTCATATTATTCACAAAGATGGCAGCCGGGTTAAGGCGGGAAGAATCCATCATGACAGCTTGTCTCATAAACTGGCCATAAAGGCGTAGTAAAGATGATTGCTAGCGGTGGCTGTATTTCATAGCATGTCTCCGATGATTCAGTCCTTCTCTGTGTTCATAGGGCTTTCAGATGGAAAGCAGTTACCTTGTAAATAGCTAAGGAAAGATCAGATTTAGTTTTAACAGGAGACCTGCATCAACATAAACTGGTTACTCAAAATCCCAAGGCAATACCTGACATGAACCTCTTCTGTTGTGATGAACTCTAAATATGTCAGTTGCACACTTTCATTTTAGTATTTTAAGCATTTAATTAAAATTGTTAATATAACTAAATGTAAATGCTTTTAAGACTTAAATGGGCTTAGTTAAATTTGATGAGGTCCTGAGAAACCACTAGCCTAACGTGATCTGATAAAAGTGCCTTGCTGTTGACATCTATGGTCAAAAAAGACAAAACACATAAGAAAATTAAAATAAATTCAAATCTTATTTAAATAGTCATTGTGAATAACATCTTAAAGTTGACATTCTCCAGCTTGTCGTAAATCTCAGAAGATAAGATTTTTAATGGATTTGAGTTATGTAATTTTTTTAAAGCGTTTTAAATGGATGTGCAAACTTTACATGATTTATTTGTTATTTTAGCTGACATTTAATTATCTGTTTCAGCGTATACAGTAGATTGCAGCAATGCTATCAAACAATTTAATTAATTAATTAATTAAATTAAGCAATTAATTGCATCCAAAATAAGTTTTTGTTTAGATAATATATACATGTATGTGTGTATGCTGTGTATATTTACGTACGTATAAATACACGTACATCTGTGTGTATATTTAAGAAAAGTGTTACGTTTATATATTAAAGGTTATTTATATATGATATATAAATATATAAATATATATGAAAATGCAGGTAAATATTTTCTAAATATATGCTTTGTATGTGTGTGTATTTTTTTATATATATATATATATATATATATATACACACACACACACACATATATTAAGTAAGCAATATCCTTTTTTTTGTATGCAGTTTATTGCAATTAGTCGTTAGCATTAGATAGCAGGCATATCCAAGATGTTCCATGAATTTTTGAGTATGTATATGAACACTTTTTTTGACCCCTGTGCAGTTGAAGTTTAAACTCTCTTTTCATTGCAGTGGTTTATTGACAGGAGTCTAGACTGTTTTTTTATTCATCAAAACGGATCAACATTTACTCTACGCTTAAGCAGTGGTGTTTTTAACTTGTATTGGTGTTGAATATGAGCATCATAGCAATGCCATTGAACCTCATTACTAGTGCTGCTATAGACTGTAGTTTCCTTTGACCTATACAACAGCACCATCTAGTGTGCAGTGTTGCTTTTAAATTAGTTTAGTTTTCTGTGAATTCTTGAAATACTGTTTTTATATTCTTTATATCTTTTTTATCATATTTATGAATCATTCATGGTCATTTTATTCTCTGTTTGCTTTTCAGTTGCGTTCCTTTCTTCAGATTAGGAAGTACAATCTGGATTTAGCATCGCTCATCTTGTATTCTTACCAGCTCAGCACAGCTCTTGCATACTTAGAGAGCAAACGCTTTGTACACAGGTACGTCTCCACATCATTCAGCCCATCATAATTTATAAACACCCATTTCCTGTTGAACATTTCTGCAGACAGGATCTTGTAGCACTTCAGCATGCATATTTATTATGGAAATAAGGTAGAAAGAACAACTCTTACAGATGTCTACTCACACATACTAAAGTAAAGTCTCTTTTTTTCAGGGACATTGCGGCACGGAACGTTCTGGTGTCCTCAGTGGACTGTGTGAAGCTGGGAGACTTTGGTTTGTCTAGATACATGGAGGACAGCTCTTATTATAAAGGTATAAATGTACTCTCTTTAGTAAATGATTATGAATGTGAAACATTCAATATAATGTTGTAAAGTTACTTTGAGGCATCCAACTAACGAACAGTATTGACAGCAAATTTAAGTTCTTTCATACTTTAAATTGTGCTACAATTATATTCACAAGCCATAACAAAAAGAGTGTTATCATCTCCTTGTGTGAATGCTAATATAGTTTTAATTATTGTCATCTTTCTTGGTGTGAATGAGCCTCACACCTAACTGAAAAGTTTAGGCCTCTGCTCATTTTCTTACACACTCATTGCCTCGTTTTCTCTCTCTTCTCAGCCTCTAAAGGAAAACTACCTATTAAGTGGATGGCGCCAGAGTCAATAAACTTCAGACGTTTTACCTCAGCCAGCGACGTGTGGATGTTTGGTAAGTGAGTATGTGTGTTTTACAGCGATGAATTCTTCTGTCAGAATCACTGACTCCGCCTCCTTTGCATGTTCAGACACTGTTAGCATTAGCATTATGGCACATCTAAGCTATTTCTAAAATGTGTGTAAAGAGAGCTGTTTGCAGAGTTTATAACTGTTTTATAACTGCCTTTTAGTTAACGCTAAAGTTGAGTCGTTAGAGGCGGAATCTTGCAGTTGTCTGACCTTTTGTATTTTAGGAGTGTGTATGTGGGAGATACTAATGTATGGAGTGAAGCCGTTTCAAGGGGTGAAGAACAACGATGTGATAGGCCGGATCGAGAATGGCGAGCGTCTGGCAATGCCGCCCAACTGCCCACCGACCCTCTACAGCCTGATGACCAAGTGCTGGGCGTACGACCCCAGCAAACGACCACGATTCACAGAGCTCAAAGGTCAACTGAGGTCAGTCCACACAACTTAACACACATTTTGCTCCACTCATTATGAACAGCATTTCAATGGTTGGTCATGGTTTTGAATATTTCTTAGTTTGCATATGAAAACTTGATATATTGGTGGTCGTCTCCACATTTGCATTCACTCTGCTGGTTTAGAGTCTCATGAGCACAGTAAATGAATCTGCCTAGTAGCAGTAGAGGGCGCTGTAAGGCTCTAAAAATCTGACTACAGTGATTGTGTTTACGGATTGCTAGTCTTGTACAGTAAGCAGAGATTCAACCCTTATTGAACCCATATTTTACTGAGGATAGACCTGTTAAGCATTTGACAGACATGTGACAGGAAAACTCTACTTTTAATTGTCATTTACTAATCTGGTTTAGGGCTGTATAGAAACATTTACATTGGTTATTATGGTTTCATGTAAGTGGTCTGTATCTGAATGTCCGATCTGTTTCACATTTTCTGAAGTCCAAGATACAAAAGCTGTCAAGATACGTCAAGTTGATGTACGCTAATAAGTGTTGAATATTTTCTTTAACTTACTCTTTACTAGTTGATGTTGTTACATTGGGTTTATATTTATGTTCTACTTTCCATTGATCACAAATATTTTTATATGCATATTTTACTCTACTTTTTCACTTTTTACGTTCTGATTGTTAACAGTTATTTACAAGCAATGTTCAATGAACATATTCAGTGCAATTATTCATTTATTTGTTACACTATTCTATAATGTAACTTGCAGTTGGAGGATTTATAAAATAAAAAGACTTTATTTATGTATTTATTTATTTGGGGAAAAATCATGCTTAATTTCATTGTTTATTAAATTGATCAACAGTGACAGTAAAAAAAATTAGAATGTTACAAGAATTATATTCTGATTCTTTTTTTTTTTTCTAATAAATGTCGCTCTTTTCATCCGAATATAGTTATTTTAAATTGTAATAATGACATTAATTAATGAACATTATTAAGCATCAATACATTTTAGTGACCCCAAACTTTTGAATGGTAATGTGTATGTAAGTGTAGACACTCAGAAGAGCATTTTAGAGGAAGTTTAAACCTGTTAAGCCTTGATTCACTACCCGCAAGTCTATGGCACTTCCTGTCTGGACCTGATTTCATAGTTGGAATATCCACTGTGAGAAAAATCATGCCATTCTTCTTTTATTCTCGTGTTTCTCTTTCTGACTCTTTTAAGCATGTGCGCACACACACACACACACATACACGCACTCCCTGCATGCTGCATGATACAACAGTATTAAGTTCTCAAATGTCTGTTCATGTCTGCACATGCAGTCAATTCCTGTAAATTCTAATGGAAATGGGAAAAATATGAGGTGTACTCTGACAGGCCATCAAACACCTGAATCCCTAATAATCTGAGGAATCTTGTTTGCCTTCAGCAAAAACATCCAAGTTTTCTATTTGCTAAAAATAATTTTGACAGCATTAGATATTTGCAAGATCTCAAGTTATACACAGATGTCCTAGATATCCAGATTGAGGCAGATATGTTATGTTGCATCTCAAATATAAAATGAATTCCTTTTTAGGTATCTTAGATCGAGTGAAATCTTTTTAAGTGCCTATTGGAAAATACATATCCCTTTCTCTACCCTCATTACATTTGCGTTACGTTCAATCTGAATGTCTGTTTCTAGGAAACCATGTAAATATTTACACTGTTAACAGCACTTATAAAGCCAAATTACTGCCATAACTAGTGTTGAAGCTATCAGAGCAGAGGTTTAGTCAATGTCCTGTTGTGTTTGATAAGAAAATTAACTGCTGTATGCTTGAGGTCTGTGATTAGTGGATTTATGGTGTTTATGATGTCATGTCATTTCAATTTGTTTGAAAAAACACATCACATTTGTGATGGCCAAACAGCTGTAGTAATATAACAAGGTTTATTTCACTTCTTCAGAAGTGTCTCTTTAAGGTTATTACAGTAAACACTGAGATGGAAGTGAAGGTTATGAAATCACTAGAGTTTAAGCATCCTGTGTGTCAAACCCATAAGTTCCTCTGAAGTCTTTGTCAGCTCTTGCAAAAGGAAAGCCCAAACAACCTGAGGAACGAATCATTGTTTGTCTTCACACTAAATAGTTTAAGTCTAATCACAGAGAATGTAGCAGTATTTTGTGTGTATGAATGTCTATGTATGATCAGATGTTTGGTACTTCATTCTAGAGTATATTCTGGAATAGCTGTGATTATTCTGTCACAGCCAAGTAGTAAAAGTAGTATCTTTTTTAAAACTGATGCCTTGTACCATATACCTTCACCTATACCAAGTTTCACCTTTCCATAACAATTTTTGATTATACATTTGCTATATTTAGAAAATTTAATTAATTTAATAATTTAATTTAATTATAATATCATTTAGTTTCTTACATTTTTTTAGTTAGGAAAATATTTTTTTAATTAATTAATCTATGTATTAATTATATTTATTTATTACGGACTGTCAAGTCCAAACCTTAAGTGTTTTTTTTTTTTTTAATTGTATTTATTTTTTTGACCATTTTTAAAGAAATGTTTCTTTATTTTCTGCTTTTTATTTTTTTAAAGATTTTTTTTTAATCATTAAGAGCTCTTAAATCCAATTAAATATTAAATATTTATTTAAACATTAAATATTTTCATCTGTCATATAAATTTATATTTTCACAATATATACAGTGTGTGTATTTATATACACATAATAAATATACGCAGAAAACTCACATACTGTATATTTTGCAAACAAAACCTAAAAAAAAGTATTTTATAAGCACTTATTTTGTGTGTGATTAATCATGATATTTAAGAATAGTTGTTAAACTGCCTTTTTTAAAATTTTTGATTTGGACATTTTAACCATTTTGTATTCAAATAATATTTTATTAAATAATATTTGAGAGAACAGATTTTAGACTTTTGTTTTGAAACACTGGTAATCCGTTTAAGCAGAGCTTTTAAGCCTAAACTTATGACACCTTTTGGTTTGTTTTGTAACCTTCAGCTAGAGTTTTTGTCCTTTTTTTTTTTTGAGAGCCCGAGACCCCTGCAGCAGTCATGGCTGTGAGTGATGGTCTGGGTGTGGGGAAATTCAGCAGGTCTGGATTGATCGCAACAGGTGTCCCTTCTGTTTATCCTGCATCTCTCTCTCTCTCTCCATCCACACACTCATGGTCTCTCTCAGAGATAATAGAGTTTCCAGAAATAGTCCCTCTCTCAGTCAGCTTGCATTCTCTCACCCCTAAGACTTACATGCTCCAGCATTTCTTCGCACCTCTTTGCGTTTCTGTAACCACCTCTCAGCACGAGTCTTCATGTACAGACTTCACATATCGACACTTTAAGGACTGTCTGGTGAGTTTTAAGATCATTACTAACATTTACATCCTTTAGGTCTTTTGTCTGATCACTAAAGCCATTGCTGTGAATTTAGTGGAGTTTATTGTGTTTATATTGGGGTCAAGGACCCCACCCTGAAATCACTCTACCACTCAAAAGTTTGGGGTCTGAGTTTTTGGGGATTTTTGTCTGTTTTGTCTGTCTACAGTTTTTACATAACTCTTTTCTGTTTTAATATATTTTAAACTGCGTTTTTTTAATTACTCCAGTCTTCAGTGTTGCATGGTCCTTTTTTTCATACGCAGTCTAGCATGACAGAAGATGATGGATTACGTGATGAGATGCCCGTCATCCTCTTATTCACACTGACTTCTTACAGCTTGTCATGACGTATTTGATTGTGAAATAGTTTGAATAGTGTTTCAGTCATGAATCTGTGTTGCTTTATTTTGCCCTGTAGTTGACCGTGTGTGGGTTGGGATCTTACACATGACTCGTCTGTGTTGATGGATTAACTCCACCTTTCAACCAACTGCACAAAGTTGGAAATGTCATTCTCTTGAACTCACAACCACTGATAAGAATTAAAGCAAAAATTCATGGGAAATTTGTCATTCACTTTTGTATAAAAGAGGTTTCTTACCTACCCGCTTTGTAAAAGTGGTCAAGCTCAAGGATCCTTATTTAGAGCTCCTGTAGTCCTGGAAGAAGGATGTTGTTGTTTGATAGAGTTTTCCATCGCTCTTTGTGCAGTACAATCCTTGCGGAGGAGAAGGCTCAGCAGGAGGAGCGCAGCCGTATGGAGATGAGGAGACAGGTTCCTGTATCCTGGGACTCAGGAGGCTCCGACGAAGCACCACCCAAAGTAAGTCAACGATCTGATGTCCTTATCAATGTGTAACTACAAAAAAACATCAGTTTTAAGTCATTGGATTGTTTGTGTGTTTTTCATGTTTGTACATTTATGGCAGCCTGAGTTCATCTGGAACAGCAGATTTATTACCAAGGTTAACAGCGTGTCACCATTTGTCGCTCTAGCACATGGTGTCTAGTTAGGAGTAGTAGTATGCCTGTGTGTATATGTGTGTTTTTTAAATTAAATAGAATAATTTTCTGAAACTTTTACTGCAATATGTTTTATTCAGTTTTTTGTATCAAAGAAAAAGACTGTAAATGTATTTCCTGTTGTGATTTATTGATTATTGCGTCTCTTTATAGTTAAGCAGCACTTTTCCAGACATTCTCTTTGTTTATAACCTCAGCTCTCCAGTGCCAGGTCACATCTTCTGTCACGTAACATCTCTGTGTCTTGAATACAACAGCATTCTAGTTTCTCATTTCTTGTGATTTATATAAGGTGAGGTCTGAAGTACTGAGACCACCAAGACAAATTCTTCCACATTCTTAAAAATACAGCTGTTTCAAAAGGTTTTTCACAGTGATGATATAGAAGAACCATTTTTGGTTCCACAAAAAAACGTTCTTTAAAGAGCCATGTCTTTCCTTCCTTTTTATAATCTGAAGAAACTTCTTTTAACACAAAGAACTGTTTGGGAAACAGGAAGATTCTTCAGATGTTAAAGGTTCCTTTTGAAACCGTTCTATGGCATTATGAAGCACCTTTATTTTTAAGAGTGTATTTTCTGTTTGCCTTACCTTAATTAATACATTAAAAGTTATATTATTATATTTACTTGTTTGATTTGCGACCAAGACATTTTTATTTATATTTTTGAATTTGATTTTGGATCACAAATGTTCAGTGTGAATTCAGTCTTTTGGACCCCACTGTGTGTTACATATGCTTCCCATATGCAAAAATGCTTCTTCCCATGTGGTTCTCTGTCTTCACTTCTCTCTTCATCTGTTTGAACAAGCTGCAGAGACAATAAATATTATTAGATGCGTCATAATCTTTCCATATTTCTGTTAAATTAAACACAGACTTAAGCTCTGTTGACGAATTCAAACAAATCAGAAACAGATTTTAAAAAAAAAAAAAAAAAAAAAAAAAACTGGACAATAATTCAGTCAAATTAAGCCTTTTTTGGGGTGAAAATGAATACAAGCATGAAATTAAGACTTTCATTTTGTGGAGTCCATATGTACCAGCTTTGAGATCTGGATGTGCTAGTGTGCTGACTGTGCTCCTCAAAGTTGATAAAATTCATTTAAAAAAAAAATGCAAATTAATGTGCACTTAAAATATGTAGTCTTTATTTTCTGGGAACAGTTTAACCATATTGATGACTCAGTGAGTCTTATGATGGATCCTTTCACAACTTCCTTATTTAGTAGAAAATACACTGCCATTGAAAGGTATTTTAAAGAAATGACCTATAATATCTGATATAAAATTTTGTAATAAAAACTATGAAATAATGTAGAAATTCAGAAAGGACAAATAAAAATGTATCTAAATTGACAGTAAAGAATTTATTTTTTCCATTTAAAAAATAAATAAAATAAAATAAAATCTCTTAAACTGTATTCATCAAACAATCCTGAAAAAATGTGTTGTGATTTCCACAAAATAACTTTTTCACCAATGATCGTATGATTCTTGAACATCAAATTAGCATATTCTAATGATTTCTGAAAGATCATATGAACACTGTAGTAATGATTGCTGCAAAGTAAATTACATTTAAACCATATATTACAATAGAAAACCATTTCACAGTATTACTGTTTTAAATAAATGCAGCCTTGGTAAGCATAAAAACTTTTTTCACATTAAATAAGATAGTGAACATTCAAAAATATTGTCATCCTACAACATTTTAACTGTAGTTTTTATTTTTGTGATTGATAGTGTTAGTCTGTCTGCTTTTTGACAGGGTTTTAAATCCTTCCCAATCTTGTGTTGCTCATACTGTGGTGACTGATGGGCCAGGCTGATCTCTTCATCTGCTCTGTGTTTGGCTTAAAGCACCTCATACTCTTACTTTCACACACCCTCTGCTCTCTGTCAGACTTGCCAATCATCCTGTCCAGGTGCTGATGTCTGTTTGTGTGTTGACTGGTCACACCTGCCCTCGTGTTAATGACCAAACCGAAACTGCGTTCATCCATGCCGTGCCTTACTAAATTTCTGCCTTTGTCATCCCTTCTGTGTTTACTTGTGTTGTTTAGCTCATCTTTCCTTGTGTTTGTGTACGTGTAGCCCTCCCGCAGACGCCCCCTCCAGCACAGCTTCAGTATGGACTGTCTGTCTGCGCCTGCATCTGCTGCTTCTCGCCCTCTACAGCAACCTTTTGGTTCCCAGATATCCCTTTGCATCCGCCAGCCCAAGCCGCCTGCCTCTCCTCTGGGGCCATGCGATAAAATCACCATTAACCGATCACCACAAACGCTACACCAGTACACTCATGCTAATACACAACAGTTTAGCGTACATCCCCAGCGTTCGTTCCCGCAAACTCAGAACCCGCTTCTGCTTCAGCCGTTACCGCTGCACTGCTCCCTGCTGTTCCCTCAGGGGCCCAGAAGGACTCCCTCTTCCCCCCCCAGTGCCACCCAGCCTGCTTTCTTCGACCCCTACTATCCCTCCATGCAACAGCTGAGCCTGACCCACGTGCCCTACAGATTCTCACAGGCAGGTGTGCTAGGACTGTTAGCGGGGCATCCCAAGAGTTTTACTGTAGCTTCTTAATTTGCACAGGTGCTTTTATTAGTGCGTGCTATTTTTAGCTGCAGATTAAATGTTATAGAGTATTAAAAAAAAATACTTATAGAAAAGAAAGGCTTATTAGTGTATTAGATTTATGTTGGCTGTATATTATTAACAGACTAAAGGTCCTTGTGCACTTGAGTCAGAAATTTTCGCACAAGTTTTTCTGTTTTTTTTTTCTGTTATCCTTTTCATCAAAATGCATGCTACGGATGTGAAGATGCAAAAAATTTAACCTGATCCAATTTTTTATAGCGGATGAAAAGTTTCGGAGGCGGTGTTTAAATATGATTGACACAGTGTGATGTCAAATGAAATTTTCAACATGAGAAAATTTCAACCGTAATTTTATGAAGCTACAAGAATACTTTACACAAAGAAAAAAAATAGAAACTTTATTCAACAATTTTTCTCCTCTCTGCATCACTGTAGTAGTATTTTGGAGAGTATCCACTGAACGCAAACAGTGTACGCTGTTCTTTGTCAACTGCACCACATAGATATTGTTTGTTCAAATCAAAGCGTAAATAAACGCAGAAAACATATCCGTGTTATGGATTATTGATAAAAATCTGTTTTACTAAAAATTGTTTTACTTTCAGAACCCGACTTTTGCACTCTATTGGAGAGATAGA
>JAUMHE010000068.1:12984998-12999087 GCA_032359235.1 Enteromius mattozi | reverse complement strand
TTGCAGGGCTCTGGCAGTGCTCCTCCTGTTCCTCCTTGCACAAAGGTGGAGGTAGCGGTCCTGCTGCTGGGTTGTTGTCTCCTGGTAGTGCCTCCATGCTCTGGACACTACGCTGACAGACACCGCAAACCTTGGCACAGCTCTCATTGATGTGCCATCCTGGATGAGCTGCACTACCTGAGCCACTTGTGTTGTTTAAATGTTAAGTGTTGTACATTGTGTTGTTTAAGTGTTCCTTTTATTTTTTTGAGCAGTGTATATACTGCATGTGTGTGAATGTATACATGATAAATATACACAGTACATGCACATTTTATGTAAACAAAAACCTTTATTTTGGATGCAATAAACTGTGATTATTCATTTGATGGCGCTAAATATTTTTTGCTTACAATGTGTAACGTACATAAAAGTGCAGATTTAGTTATAGACTGACTTGTTCTTGTTGTCCTCAGAACACATAGCTCCTCCTAAAAAACCTCCTCGGCCCGGAGCTCCCAGCCACCCAGCAGCAGTCTCTGGCCTTAATCCTACAGACAGCTACAATGAAGGCGTGAAGGTACCAGAACTACCGCACAGCAAACTAACTCTTTTACAACGTCGAATGAATTTTGTGCATGTGTGACTTTACAATAATCACTGCTGCTGTTTTTATATCACATAAAGTTTGAAACAAAAACACACACATAGCAAGGCTGGTAAGATTAGCATCTGTACTTACGGGTCGCATTCAGGAGCAGCTAGCATGCCAACAGATGCTGTTTGCCAAGCCTCATTAAAATCATCCTCATTCCTGAAACCCCTTTCACACACACAAGCACACAATTGCTCTGCGGGGTCTCTCATAAAAAGATCTCTGCACACCAAGAACCCAGCAGTTTCCATTCCAGCGCGTTTCCCTGATGCTGGGGGTCAGCGTGCAGGGGGTCTCGCAAGTAACAGCAGAAATGCAGTGCAGATGGAAAATATAATTAGGATCAATGCACATGTAATTGCGGACTGCTTTGCAATTTCATAGTTTTCAGGAGTTTTACCTGTAGGCGTGTTTGGTCAGTAGAAAACATTCAAGGTCTTAGAATAACACTCGACGAGTGTGGTTTTCTTTGTGGTGATGATTTTGGGTTGTATTTTCTTGTTTAAAGAACAAGTTTGTTTGGGGAATTTAAAAACATATAAATACATTGTGATGACTTGCTATTGATAGTCTAAATCCTTGCTAACAGGGACGTTCTCATTGTGAAAACCATTTGATTGGACAAACATTTGAAGTAGGAGATGATTTTCAATATCTTTCACCAAAGAGAAAGAACTTTATTTACTCAAGTTGCTTCAGACAACATTTGTGCTAACTAAGGCACAAAATCATGTCTTTACATGTAAATTTAGTTACATAATTTCACAACTCTGGCGACATTTTCGGAGGGCTGGATTCAAAAATAAATTGACTTGCACAAAGAATGAAGACATAACTCCAAGCTGTTTTCTCTTTCTTTCTTTGCAGCATGTATATGTAAAGTTATATTTATTAATCTCTCTTTTTTTCTCTCTCTCTGCACACTGTTCTCTTGCTCTGTGCCTCTGCCCTTCCTCTGTTGCACTGTTTTTGCACTGGTAGCCCTGGAGGGTAAGACCACCTGTAGACTCAGTGTTATGTTTCTGTCTGTGTTTGTACCCCTTTTTTAACCAGTTGCCATGTCATTACTCAACCATATCATTTAGACTCATAACTAAACTGAATTACGTGGGCTGTATAGATCTTGTCTTCATGTCTTAAGCTTTTTTAATAAGCTGTGATTTTAGCTAATGTGCTTGTAGCACAATCTAGTGGGGGCCTTAGATATTTCTGGTTGGATGGATGCAGTACAGTATATTGTGTTTAAAATCTACACTGAAATATTTCCTTGATATATTTTTATATTTAACATGGGGGAACTACATCTTTTTGTCATCATGCCATGTTTCACATTAAAATCAAGGTCGCACAGATGGATTTCTAATCGGCTGAGTATTGTAGGCGGTGATGGGTCTCCAGTAGTTGCTTGTGCTGCCATCTAGTGTCAAATATGAAATTTGTACCATAACAAAAACCTCTTCATTTCATTATCACTTATGTCCTGTAACATTGATTCAGTAACACAACCTTCACCTGCATCCCTTGTTTATATACATAGAAACATTATATGCTCATACTTGGAATATAATCATTTTTAGTAATGCAGTATTTTAAAGTTTGCTACTCTACGTTTGTCTTTAGATTCAGCCTCAGGAGATCAACCCGCCACCAACAGCTAACTTAGATCGCTCCAACGACAAGGTCTATGAAAATGTGACCGGGCTGGTAAAGGCTGTGATTGAGATGTCCAGTAAAATCCAGCCAGCTCCCCCTGAAGAATACGTGCCCATGGTGAAGGTATGACACGACTGAGAAATATATATACATTGTGCAGGGTCACTGAACATGCCTTTTGTTATCCAGAGAGATGATCTTAAAAGGATAATTCACCCAAACATTTTGCCATTATTACTTACCCTCAAATTTTTTTTAAACCTAAATACTGTTATCATTTCCCTGAAACACCCACAAAAACAACAGTCATCTGTCGTCACTAAAATAATGTGTGTAATAATGTTATTTATTACAAGTTATTAGAGGAATATCTTACCCAAAAATGAAAATTTGCTGAAAATGTATATGACAGGATGTAGATGAGTTTTCTGAGCATATTTGAACACATTTGGAGAAATTTAGTGTTACATCAATTGCTCACCAATGGATCCTCTATGGTGAATGGGTGCCATCATAATAAGAGTCCAAAAAGCAGATAAAAACACCACAATAATCCACACAACACCCGTTCTTCAATTGATGTCTTGCGAAGCAAAAAGCTTTGTTTCTATCATTAAAACTTTTAACTTGCTTTATACTAAAATACATACCTCTATACATAAAATAACTTACTTATATTTTTGATCAAATCTGAGAGCTTTCTGACCCTGCATAGCTGCAACACATCTAACACGTTCAAGGCCCTGAAAGGTAGCAAGGACATTGTTAAAATAGTCCATGTGACATCAGTGGTTCAACCCTAATTTAATGAAGCTATGAGAAAACAAAAATAAACACTTTATTCAACAGTTTTATTGTCTTTTGTGTAGCAAAATATACAAGCACATAGCAAAATTACTAAAACGTAAATATAAAAATAAAAGTTAATTCAAAATATGAATAAATGCTATAATATTATATAAATATTGTATAACACGTATCTAAAAATCACAAAAACCAATGTTTAATTTGAGAGCCCCAATGGAGGTTAAGATTATAAGTGAATAATAACTTAATTTTCAGTCTTTTATTATCTTAAACCTGTCAAAAGACTTAATATATACCACTTTTATATTAGTTTTATGGTTTAATTTTGTCCTTTTTGGAGCTCAATATCCTGTGATCATCATAAACTGTAATTGCATTAGGCATGTGGGTAGATAAAGAGTAAATAATGACAGTACTGTAAGCTTGCTTTTCATTATATCATTGTAATTTTGGCATTCTCATCATGAAAATGTGTATTTAAGGAAGTGGGATTAGCACTGAGAACATTGCTGGCCACTGTGGATGAGACGATACCTTTACTACCAGCTCACACACACAGAGAGGTAAACGCATTCACAAACTAACACTAAATACTCTCATTCCCAACGTCCTTCCTGCCAGCCCGGCTAACTGTTGCTCTTCTTTTTCCTCTTCAGATCGAAATGGCTCAGAAGCTTCTAAATTCAGATCTGGCTGAGCTGATCAATAAAATGAAGTTGGCCCAGCAGTACGTCATGACCAGCCTGCAGCAGGACTATAAGAAACAGATGCTAACAGCTGCACACGCACTCGCCGTAGATGCCAAGAACCTGCTGGATGTGATTGACCAGGCCAGGCTGAAGATGTTGGGCCAGGCACGACCGCATTAGCCCCTGATAGAGGACACGACTAACCACGTGACGCCCTGGAAAAGCACACCAGCACAGACTTGTACACTAATGGAGTCTCATGGGCCCTTCACTACTCACTGACCCTCACGTTTAAGCTGCACGGTAGACCACGGGCACCCTGAGGAGGGCTCTGTATTTATTTAACAGATGAGCTGGACCGGACCAGATTCATCACGATTGGATCTCATAGTGAGCCCATGACCGGACGCTGAGAAGGCGATTCTGACCTCCGCTATGAGCTTTAAACGTCTCTGGAGGAAAAGAGACACTCCTACACTGTATCTAATATGTCTGTGTTTCATTGACAAGCCCGAGCTCCGCAGCCAGACCACACAAACCTAGATCCCGCTCGGGTTCTGGCTCTAGAATCATAGAAGTTGAGACTCTTTTGCACAGTAGAACTTGAGTTGAGACTGGATTCAAAAAATCTGGGTTTGCTTTGCGCACTCCCACGCTTCTCCCTATAGGACTAAGAGGGATGGCATTGTATATTTGGGCCTTGTGCCACCTAGAGGTAAAATAAAGCTATGACTGAATTAAAAAATTAGTGTCGGAGTTGTCATGTTTCCTGGTTTGAAAAGAAAAGGTAAAGAAGAGATTATGATTATTCATAGGAATGTGAGAAAGATAGGTTTAAATATACAGTGTGTGTATATATATATATATATATATATATAGATATATATATAATATATAATATAAACTAGACTTTCTGTTTCAATAGGAAATATGTCATCACATCACAATTTTTTTTTTTTACAGGGGTCACAATTTTTACTGTTTTTATATATATATATATATATATATATATATATATATATGTGTGTGTGTGTGTATATGTATACATACATACATGGGTCAAAGACATCAAGATGTCTGCATCAAAAGAAATTTACAAAAGTGATTTTATGTCCATAGAAAGCACATTAAATATAAGTAGTATTTTTTGAGAATAAAATGTTGAAATTTGGTTGAAATATTGTTACATTGTCATTTAGTGTAACACAATATTTATGTAAAAGTTCAAACAACATGCTCATTCTGACTTGTACATATTAAAATATATAAACGTGTAAGGGTGCTTATTACATTTATTGTGTTTTAAATTCTTACAATTCTTGCTAGGATAGTAGCAAGTCTTAAAAATTTAAAATGTAGTCTTTTAATATGTCAGAATGTGATTTTTGTTGTAAATATGCCTGACAAAATTGTTACACTGCATGACATTTTACTGGGCGTCTTATGTAAATCAGGGAAAAATGTTTATATTTATATTTATGTCATATTTATTTTTTGCTCAATTAAAATAAACAGAAAACTTTTAAGTCTTTTTGGGAAAAACAACAACGATCGTATTACACTTTTGTTTTTATGATTAAACCCTTTTTTGTCTTTGACCCATGTATATATCTACAGTATAAAATTTCATATCTGAATCTATGGTTTAATAAAGAGAGAGGTCATGTGAGCATTTTAAAGAACATATTTACAAAAATCTTAATTATGTGCTGCACAGCAAAATATTTCTTCAGTGTAGCACATTTAGTCTAAGACTAGTATTCACTCATTCCTGACAAAACTGATACAAAGCCAGGAGGGAATTTTTAATCAGAGTGATGATGTAGTGGTGCCACGTTTTATTTCCAGACATATTGTCTGAATAACCGTTATAATAATCAGTTAGAAAAAAGGTATCAACACCAAGCATATAACAACTATTTATAATAAAAAGCTTAATTTTGGTGGTTTTTAAATTTGTATCTTTTAAGAAAACTAGAAACTGGTTTAAAAAGACAATAGTTATGAATTTTCATTTATTCAATGAATAATACTGTCTTAAACCCCAAATCATTCCAGCAGGGGGCGGTATATGAATGCACTATGTCCCTGTCAAGCTTCAAGACGAGAGATCGACTACTTAATAATTCAGACGTATAAAAAATAAGCAAATGATTGAGAATAATTACTTGTAAACTTTTAAGACTTCATTTTACACTATAGTAAAAAAAACTGAAAATCTAAAATTGGTCATAAGACTTACGTTGAAATGTAGAAACTGAAGCCAAAGCGTATAGAAGACCTAAGTCCTATGTCAACGCACAACACAATCTTTCTTCCTAAATAACCGAGACTCTTATTTTGAAGGCTCAAGTGGCGCGCTTGCGTCGAGGCTTTTATGTTAAAAGCTGTTCGTCTGTCTGTCCTCCATCAGTGAGTGTGTCTTGCTGCCGCTGGCTTCACTCGCCGCTGTGCGCCTGATTATTTTTACGCCGTCGAGTCTGGCGGTGAAATCCAGGTCATCTCCGTCGGATCGCCAGCCAGCACGGCTCAGGCTTCTGCTCTCCGCGAACTCACAGTGCCGTTTCCTCATTCCATTTTGCAGAGGTAAGGAGCTGATATTCTCCTCGTATATGTCTGGTTTCTGTGCAGATGGCATCAGATGGGTGCGTAATGATGCCAGCTGTGCCAGTGGCCCCGCGGATAGAGACAGAGAGAGAGAGAGAGAGAGCAGCTCAGCGGGTTTAGTCTGGGGCACAAAAAGTTGTTAGGACCCTCCGACATCAAATCGGACCGACAACTGCTAGCCGGGCCATTGCACAAGTTAAGACTATAGACTGACATATTCATATTCTTGTATAAATCAGATCGGTTATCGGAGGTATTAGAAAGAAGTGTTCGTGCGTTAACAGAGACCGCAGCCGGTTGCTTTAACGGGACCCTGAATGTAACCCAGTTCTTCATCCAGACGTAATCGGGCTCATTTTGGGCCAGACAGCGCGAGCCGTCTTCTTTCCCCCCCGTCATCATAAGCTAATTATCCAATTTTGTTGTTGCATATTAAACATTATTATTAAAAAAATCTTTATTTTTAAAGAAATTTTTGTTAATGCAAAAATAAAAATTTGAATAAATGTTTCGTTATTTATTGATTTTGACGGATTTGCACTTTATACTTTTTAATCCTATTTATTTATTTAATATTAGCACTATGCTTTTTTTGTCCTCTTGTAAGTCAGTAATAGAGTGGTCTTGTATGGTGGCTGTATTTTATCCAAATACTTACTAAACTAATACTTGGACCTTTAAAGTCTGTTAATATTTTGCTTGTAAGTTAGCTTAAAGTTTCTTGTAGGTGCATTGCACGTCTGATAACAAGATCAGTTCAGGACTTTTTAAAAATTATTTATAAATCAACATCATTTTTCTCCATAGTTTAGTCATAGTAGCTGTATTTGAGTCAGAAAATAAAAGTATCATTGGTTTATTGCGATGATCAGAATTGTGTTTTGGTACCAAAATGACAAACATTACTTGAATTCATTCCCTAACTCACCATAGTTTTATTCTGTCAGATTTAATAATGTGCTAATTTAATGTGCAGTAGTTATATTTGGCTTTCTTGACTTGAGTTATTTGGACTTGAGCATGATGGATAGTCGTTTTCATTGCAGACACTCATTTTAAATCGCGTTTCTTCATTTGAGGCTTTGATATTTACTTACAGATGTCACTTTTGAGCTCCAAAAAAGATTGAAAATGATCTTAATCATGATTGTGAAATGTTGAAATGGCTTCTTAGTAATGTCAGCGGCGTCCAAAGCGATTAACATCCTATTATCCGGGCCCTATTAATTGATTGTTAATATTTTATGCATGTGAGACTGAGAAGAGGACTGACCGCGAGAGTGTGTTTGTGCCCTCCCTGTGCCTGTGTGTGTGTAGCTGTCAGCTGACCCTCTCCAGACTTGGACTGAGTGTGCTGCCAGTGGCTGTCGTGACTAGTGTTCGGCCCAGTTTTAGACTCCACTCTCTGTGTCCTTTCCTGTGCGCTGCAGGTTCTGGCCCAGTTGAGAGACACAGACATGATTGTGTCATACGCTGCCAGATAGAGTCCAACAGAGCGTTTATTGTTGCTTGAAGGCATCTGACGCTTATTTCACTTCTAACTCCTCGTCTGTGGCTTTCAGTCATCGACTCTGTGTCCCGCTTGTCTGTAAGGGTCGTTGCCTCATGTTCATTCTGTATTTATGAATGTGAGCCGTTCCTCTGCGTTACCCCTGAATGACGTTTATCGACACAGAAGGACACTTTCCACTCCTGAAAAATGAGCTCGTGTCCCAGCTGTGATGTCATCCGCTCCAGGCAGACAGCGAGGTGTGTCAGAGTGTCGGCTGATGGATCTGCAGTGGCATCAGGCCAAGTGTAACAGTGAGTCGTGGAGGCGCGTGGAGCTCAGGGACTGAAGAATGATAAATCGGTCCAAAGCGTGAGGGAAGCTTAACAGGACTTACGGTGCATCAGCACCTGTCTGCTTGCACAAAACGCACTCTGTTGGCCACGGACCGCCCAAATTACCCAGCAGGCGTGCTGAGTGATCATCACAAATGGGCAAAATGTTAAGCATTTGTTCCTTTTTATTTATTTTTTAAATATGTATATTTTGACTTTTAAGTTAATTTATCTTTGCTGTTTTGTATGGCTTATCATCAATATAAAAATTTAAATTTATTATTAATTGACATGGTTTTTACTATGGAATAAAGAAACAAAATATATCTGTACCATAATGGCTCATATTATATCCCCTTTTTATTTAATTCTTTTTAATGCATTTAACAGTTCTCCCCCATTTTCTTAAAAATAAGTATTAACTTAATGGTGCATACGTATTTTACAGTTCTTTTATTTTCTAAATTAATTAATTTCTTTTATTTTTACTATTTTGAATAATCTTTTTTTTCAGTGACATTTACTGTACAATAGGCCTTAGTTAAAACAAAGATATGTATTGCAACTTTAAGCAAAATGCCTTATAAGCGAACATTGCAGGTGTGCGTCATGACACAGAACAATGACACTGACATATTTTAAGATATGTCAGAACAAGATATTATCAGTTGAGATGGCTCAAACATGCATTTTAGTCTGGGACTGGGACTAGCTTAAGCCTTGTCTGTGAAACCAGGGGTATATCTGTATGTTTTAGGTTTTAAATGTAACAATTTTAAGATTTGTTTCAGTAAATAGCTTAAATAATAGTGTATTACAATACATATAATAAATAATTTAATAAGTGTTAATTACATTTATTAAAAAATAATTAAAAACACATTTTTATGTAATAACACTGTTAAATCTTTAGTAACATTTATTCAAAATAATGACTTTTTTTTTTCATACTTAGAATATTATGATTTGAAATTTTAATGTTTTATTTTTTAATTATTTTGACAAAAATAAAAACATATAAAAGTACCTTTCAACTTTGTGATATTGACCAATAAATTGTAATGTTTAACTGGTTGCATAGTGGCTTGAGAATATTGTAGTGGTAAATCAAGCACTATTCTGTTGGTGTGTGAGTGATTTGAGGCTGAGAGCTGGGACAGCAGCCCACTCCAGACCGGAACACTCACTGCTTGTGGGAAGAAAGCTTCCTGTCTCGCTGAGAGCCGTCTGTCTGACGCGGAGTCATCGTACGCCAAGCTTCCTGTCTTGCTGCGAACCACATCATCTGGCCTCTGGCACTGAAACGTCAGGTGGCATAAGGGCTTTGGGTAGGAGCCGCACACACGCTGAACCGGGATCAGCTGTCGTTCTGCAAACCCTGCTGTCTGTCATTATCTGACACGCTGCAGAACTGGACCCAGATCAGTGTAAGAAAAGACGCCCCAGAGGATCTTAAAATTACTTGTGCCCCCCTCAGAACATACTTAGACTGGAGAGAAAACGGCGCAGCCAAAAAGAGTGTCTCTCAGGCAGCGATCACAGCCGGACACTTATGGATCGTTCCATGGAAAAGGTCACGCCACCTATGTGTTCACTGATTAGTCTCCGTTGGTTTAAAAAAACCCTTGTTATTTTGCATAAATCAGTGCAGTGCACATCTGCTTTTTAGTAGCAAATAGGCCCTGCTCTGTGCTTGTCAAGCTGATGTTTCGGCACTTTTTGGGTTCGGATGGATGTCTCTCAAAGTCCTAAGACTGATCCCTGTGGTTACTTTCAGAACAAAGACATATGGCAGAGATGATCTGATAGGGTTGGGGTCCCTGGTTGGCATCCTGTGGTGGGAGACAGATGGAGGCATGCCGGGGCATGAGGGGAGCAGTGATAAAGACACTAACTACCCCTCAGCTTGTGCAGAGCTAAACTTACCTTTTTACGTTATTTTTGGAGTTTTTTTGGCTTTTATCGCTGCAGGCAATCTTCGTAGCTCGCCTCCTAGTGGCATTGTGTTAATGCAGTGCTGCATTGATGGCATATTTGTGTAGGTTATCCCGGAAGTTAGCATTCGGAAGTTCCCTTGGTTTCTGAATTGTCACAGAAAATTAGTTCCGTGTTCAATAAAAGTGTTTTGTTTCTCTGCTCATCGTGACAATCTTCACAAACACTTTTAGGAATTTTGAAGCCTAAATACAGTCACCAGAAATAAAGGCTTTTCACTCAGAATGGAAAAAGTTGATGTCAGTTTTGAATCGAGTCGATCTCTATCAGAAGTAATTACAAGCGCTCGATAATGATTTAAAGGGGGTTTTAAGCAAAAACATTATAATCACCTACATTTTCAAATGTAGCTTGGTAATAATTGTATTTATATTTTAAGATGTATACTTGTACTTATTTGCAGGTGTGAATTAGCAGAATGCAATCCTTTGTTTCACGTTCACTGTGAAAGCACCGTTCGTCTGTGATTTCGTATCACAGCCAGTAACAGCCTTAAAAAAGCTAAATGTAGGCTATAAATTAACTACATTGCCTGACTTTAATGTCACCACTATTAAGTTTCCAACAGTAAAAAACATTTTCCTGGAAGTTTGAATATTTTGCAAGAGCAAGATATAAACGTACAAAAGTGGACTAGTTAGTAGATGAGTATATTGGTTCAGTTTGATTTGAAGTCCCCCACAACCCATGTAGTCCCATTTAGCCGTTTGTTAGCAACTGCCTTTTTCAGACAAGTAAAAGCTTACAAAAAGTTTTCCGCCAGTATTTTAGAAGGAACATATTATGGGTTGCCACAGGCTACACACAGTGTTGAATAATGTAAAGAATTATTTCTGACTTATTCATTATCATCAATTCTGCAGAAATAGGGATGAACTAAAAATAATTGGTATTTCTCACACAGTTATCAACGCATGTGAAGTTCAAATCTGATCCCGTCAGAACTTTTCTGTGAGTTTCCATTGGAAATAAGGGACTTCGCATCTGTTGTTACAAATGTCCATCTGTCAGTACTGGAGTTTCCAAAACTACAATGTACTGTATTATTTGGGGAAAATTAGGTCCTGTTTGGCACATTTTTCGTAGTTGTCACTTATTCATCAGCTGGAAATGTTGGAAAAAAAACGAATTCTTTTTTTTTTTTTCACTATAAGTATATTTACTATAAGTATATTTACATTTAATGGAGATTAAGATGTGAGTTAGAAACCCATTAATGCTGTAGTGGGGGTTCGAGTCCTGTAATGTCTCTGTCTCTCTCTCTAATGCTTCAAAGATGATCTCTGTTCTGATACAGGACACTGCAGCACTCTGCACCAAGCTCTCTCTCTCTCTCTTTCTCTCTCTCTCTCCCTCCCTCATGCTGCAGCTTGACTTTGACATCAGCTCTTCTAGAGGACATCGTAAACACAAACTTTTAGGACTATAATTATTTACAGCATCTCTAGTTGGCTAAATCACCGTTCATAGGTCTGAAAGAAGGTCATGCGTCATTCTAACCATGCAAGGTCAGACAGAGCTGTTGTCAGTGTCAGTTTGAGGAAATAACTAGTTTAAGATAAACCTCAGTGTTAATCAACTATTATACAGTGTCAAATGTTTTTATATGAGCAGTAAAATGCAGTAATATTTTCATTTTAAACATTTTGAAATATAAAATGCATTTGTTTGATGACAAAGCTTTAGCAGCTATTACTCTAGTCTTCAGTGTCAGTCAGAGATCAGTCTAAAAATTACATTTGGCGCTAGAGAAACATTTAACATTATTAAGTTGTGCTGCTTAATATTTTTGTAGAACATAAAAAAGTAAGAAATTTGCATTTGTTTGAAGCAGAAAATCTCTTGTAACAATGAAATTGCATATACTCTATTTTATTTCTGCAATTTAATGACATTTTTGTTAAATGAATGTATTAATTTCTTAAATCAGTATTTATTTATTTTATTTTTTATTTATTTTGACCAACCCCCCCTCCTCAAAAAAAAAAAAAAAAAAAAAAATCTACTATACTTTTGTTTCTAAATCTAATGAATATCTTAAGTGTGCATGTATGAACATTTTACAATTCAGTGGCACCAAAAAGTAAAAGTAGTGATGTTGAATAAATCCCACTTAAAAAACATCAACAGATTTACTCCGTGTTGGAATGGATGGTATGGAGAACCCCTTGAGAACAAGTGTCTGGTTTGAGCTAATGCTAGACTTGACCTCCGTAACCTCTGCGGTGTGCACCGCTGCAGAATGCAGTAGAGCAGCAAAGGTCTAGCTGTCTAGACGCTGTAGGCGGAGTCCCAAAGGGCTGTCGATTGATTGGCTGAGAGGAGAGATCCTGAAACTGATTAGACGTTCACTTCAAAGGCTCGTGTTTGTTTGCGTCTGTGTTTCAGTTTTGCTTGTGTGTGTGTGTGTGTGTTCCTGTGCTGTCTGAACAATACAGTTTTAGGAGGACGGATTGATTTTGTCTTTTCCACCCACATGGCTCCAAGATTTTATTTGCTTTATCTTCATGTTGCATCTCATCTCCGTGCTCTAAATAACATATTATGCAGTTGTCAATGTAAGACCTGACCTGATCAATAAAACCATTAATGTTTTCAGATCACTTTAGTGTGTTATATTAAAGGGTAATCACTTTTCTTTTTGGGTGCAGAAAGGAAGTCATCTCATTCGCTGTTGCTAAGGCAACCAAAATCTCCAGCATATTGCATAAAACAGACTTTAATACATCCCACATTTTGCCTTGTTGGCAGTGCAGGATTGTTAAGCTAAATAAACTGTTCGCTTAAGAGAGGTGGGCCGAAATACATAAGAGGTGGGATTAAGCGCAGTCACTCAAATTACTGCTAAGGGCAAACAAGACCGAAAAAACATACAGTGATCACAATAGAGCAAAAGAGACTGTCAGGAGAAAGAGGAATGCAGGTACTGCTGTATTGAAAATGATAGGCTGTCAAAACAACATCCATCCTGACACTGTGCAGACAGGCATGTTGTCATAAATTCATGCTGTTGTATCTATTCTAAACTAGCTGGTGTCTGTACAGAGACCAGTTTCTGCGTGTGTGGTATACAATGTGCGTTCCTTTCGCTTGTCTTCATCTGTTTTTCTCTGAACTAGATAAACACAAACAGTGCCTTTTTCATGTGTGTATTTTTTCAGAAATACTTTCTATAGCCAGACATTTTACCTCTACACTACTATCAGAACTGAATAATCTATAGTTTTCACATGTGCGCTTTTCCACCAGTGTGGGCGCAAGATCATTCCTGCACTACTTATTTAATGGTGGAGTAACACTGTCACTGGATCCAGAGCGTGAAATCTGCAGCAAGCAGTGTATGATTCTCCAATGAATGACTCGTGAGTCGGTTCACTTTAGAGAATCAAATACACACTGCTCGGCTAGGGTCATAGGCATATAAATACATAGGCCGCTCAACCGCATGTCAACGTCGCCGCCATGTTGGTCCGGGCAACACTCCTTAACTCTCATATCGGGACAGAAGAAAATGTACCAGACTCGTCGGCAGTTTGAGGATCTAAAGACCGTCGCACATAAATAAAAACAGATCTCGGGGTATTCCCTTTCACCGGTAAGACTGAACAGTTGTTTATGGTGTTTTTGGTCATTATGTTGCCAGTCTAGTTAGCCACCAGTGTATTCGTTTAACAACTATAGCGATATTTCTAGTTCGCTGTTAAAGCTGAACTATTAAATGGATTCTTACTAAGTTTTAACTTGTATTGTAGTTTATATCATTAAGTAAATTATGTGATGAGCATAATATGTCCAGTGATCACTCAGGATTAGAGAGCTTTAATTTTACTACTCATTTACAAAGATCGCTAGATTATAAGGATTTGATAGCTTATCATAA
>JAUMHE010000068.1:12948594-12984898 GCA_032359235.1 Enteromius mattozi | reverse complement strand
TCTAGAGTGTCATGTAAATAGGAAGCAGACTAGCAGACTGTCACTGTTTGATTTGTATTCACTGATTTTATTCAATTCCTTTCAATGATGGAAAATTATTAGTACTTATTTAGATTTTTTCCCCCAGTATTTCATGAGCTGTGTTCTGACCTGAGGCACAAGGCTAAAATGTTGGGGTTAAAGGCAGAGAAAGCAATGAAAAAAAACTTAATTTAATGTAATGTACATTAAAATGACATTACATGTCTACATTACAGTTATACTAGCCTACGTTAATGTTATTATTGTTAACAAACAAAATCAACCAAATCAACAGGAGTAAGAGTGTGAGCTTTCATAAAATAACAATTTTCCAAGCCTGACTAAATAACCGGAGACAGAGTTATTTTTAAAGCAGTCTTGCCCGGATAAAGATGGCGGGCGCGTTGACGTATCGCAGCAACGGTTTAAAGTGGCCAATGAGGCGTCTATGTATTTATATATCTATGGGCTAGGGTAGTCTTATTCTCAAATAAATGACTCTTTAGTGAATCAAAAATATCCAACACAAGTGGTGTAGTCCGAATTCAGAATAAAATTTAGTGAAACAAGAACATACAGCGCAACTACTTTAAAGAAATAGTTTACCCAAAAAATGAATATTTTGTTGTTCCAAACCTTTTCAAGTTGCTTTCTTATGTCGAACACAAAAGAAGTTTTTTTGAAGAACCATACAGTCATTGGTCCCTATTGACTTCCATATTAGGGAAAGAATTACTATGGAAGTCAGTGGGGACCATCATCTGTTTGATTACCAGCATTTTTAAAAATATCTTGTTTTGTGTTCAGCATAAGAAACTCACACAATTTTCACCTATTTTTAGGTGAACTTATTCCTTGAAGTCCAATTCTAGAACTCTAGTTTTGTTGAACTAGTTTGTTCTCTTTAGTGAATCAGAAACACTGCACAACCTGTGTAGTCCAATTCCAGAACAAATTACTTGAATAAATCATCTCTTTTTAGTAAATTGAAAGCATACACAGTGCATATTGTAGACTGATTCTCAAGTGAATGACTTTTGTAAGTTGGTTCTTTTTTTTTTTTCTTTTTCTTTTTTTTTTGTGAATCATATTGTGAAAATACAGTTTAAAAGTAACAGTGGAACTTAAATCAGTTACTGATTGGTTGTGAACAACTTGTTAAAAAGATATATACTTTGTGATTTGGCTTTTGATAATTTGTAAGGATAAATTAATTGTGCTTCAACGTGAATTTATGCTGCATTTGAAACGAGTATTTCAACTATTTAAACACTACTTTTTTGCATGAGAAGACAACTGTTACCATTTTTACTACAGAATCAATAATGAAATTGACTAAATAATGTTGTTCCCCTTAAGACTGTAATTACCTGTTAGATCCTTTAATTCTCTTGCAAGAGGTGTTGACTTTGCAACCTAAAATAGGTTGTTAAGGCCTTTCTGAAATGCTTTGTTCTGTTTCGCGTCAACCATGTTGGCACTAAAACTTAAACATGACTGGTTCACACACACAGACATCATCTATAAACTGACTAACCCAGACAGCTGAGTCATCATTTGTTAACCTGCAGATCCTGGTTGTCAGGTCAGCTTAGGACATGGGCAGGAAAATGGTTAATCTGTCTGATTAACCGCAAGGCATGAACACGATGGCCTTTCACTTTGTAATAGTGGATGTTTTTTCTGGTTGCCTGGACCGTGGAGTTTTTCTTTAGCAGAAGCTGTTAAAATACTCCAAGTAAGAGAATAAAACATTTTATTTTATTTGGTAAAAAGCTGTGTAATGAGTGGGATAATGTACAGTCAGCTGGTTGTTATTGGCAAGTAAACAAATTTAGGCTGATTCAAAACCTTACTGTTTCTTGCCCGAGTCTTAATCACCCTTTTGAGGTTTCCTTTGAGACAGGCTGACATGCAAGGTAGCAGCTATTAGTCATTTTTACTAATGATTAATGACATAGGCTGTTATGATGTTTGAGTCTGGCTGGATGATTCAGTTCAGCGAATAGTTGTTCCTAAGAGCTTCATCTTGATTTAACCAGGCACCGAGAGTGAGAAAGAGACAGACCCCCCGCTGAGATCACATTACACAGACAGACAGATACAGAGAATATTTTAGCAGGCGTTTATTGCGGTCGTTTTAGTGGTTTTCAGCATGGCTGCTGTTCAGGCTGCTGGGCAATGAACCTTTTACACATTTCCGGGTTTCTCAGCAGAGGAAGTAGTTGGAGTCATAGTTAGATTAACTTGAAGAGCAGTGAATGGGAGAATACCACAAACATTTTTTGCATTCCCATTTGCTCAAATAGCGGAATGAATAAAATAAATAAAATGAAAAACAATTGATAGAGCCTGATGATGGCAGTCAGAAGAGAGAATGATGTTAAATTTACTGTCCCATTAGAAACACCCTTGCATTGGTGTTTACTAGTTTTTTTTTTAGTTTTTAAGTGCATCCATACAAACATTTGATTGAAAAAAATAAAAAAGTGTACAGCATATGCAAATCAATTTTAGTCAGCAGTTTTTGTGTTTCAAATGTTGAGGAAGTTTTCCTCTTTGGCTCTAACCCATGATAAATATAAAACATTGAAAAAGATAAAAACTGACAATGATATTCTGTCATTTCATTGGGCATAAATGTATACTCGGAACATCTATTCCTCTAAACATCTTGAATCTCAGAAATGTAAAGAATGTCTTCACCAAAGAAAGCACTTCAATTCCAGGAACATTTTGCTTCTTTGTTTTTTTTTTTTTTTTTTGGTCTGTAAGGGAAAACATTGTTTTGTCCAGGAAACAATCACACTTTTCAGTCACATGTTTAAAAGGTTACTCTGAGATCCATCAACACCAATGAACCTCTTGCAAGTAAAAGAATGGTTCATTTTATATTTGATTTATTGGTATCTTATTGCTAATGTTTTTATATTCTAATTGCTAAATTCACCTGTAACAATTAGATGGCAGAATTTTGTTGAATTTTAATATCTGCAATTTATCATTAGTGGTCATAAACATGAAAATAATTAACTTTATTCCATATGATAGATTTTATAAAAGAATAGGTTTGCTATGTCAATATATTTGATTCTTAATCATAATAACAATTTATGTTTATGTATAAGCTCTATTTATAGAAATAAGTTAATAATTAAAAATAATTTGATATATTTTTTGTTTTTTACATTTCTAGTCTGAACAAAGCTTTTAGATACTTGTTTGCTCTTGACTGTGAGAGGACAACCACTTAGGAAAGGAACTGATGGAAGAACAAAGAGATAACAATGAAGAAAAGTAAATCTAAACATCTGGCAGATGTTCATCTGTTTTATCTGGGATGACCATAGTAGTGTCCTGAAACGACCTCGCTTGACTGTGTGTGTGTGTGTGTGTTTTAGTCTTTGTTTGATTTGGATGGCGTTCTCCTGTTTCAAGTGTGGAATATTATTTATTGTGTGCTGGATCCATGCTCGCGCTGTGTGGCTTGCGGCAGGGGTCAGACGAGGTGAGGGCTTGCCGTGTTTCTAAGTAACACAGCCGATGTGTAGTCGGCAGTCTGGGCTCAGCACGGCGTCCGCTGGGATGTCGGAGAGCTTTAAAGGTTGTCTGAGGACACATACTGCCTCGTCCGTGGCTCTAGTCTTCTCCAAATGAAAATGGAGCTGTTCTTTTTTTTTTTGAGATGTTAAATCAATGATATTAAGCCACAGAAACATTAGCTGTGGCTTGTGATAACTCGGTGTCCAGTAAAGTGTTCTAGTGTGTTATGTAACAGTCATTAACGGCTGACGCTCCTGCTGGGGATTGCAGACGCTAATGGGCATCTCTTCACAGGAACTTGATGTTTTGTTGCTGGTAAAGATGTGCCGTAAGATCATAAAATGTTGATGTGTTGAACCCCTGCTGTTTCTAATTTTTGCTTAATGAAACACCCGTGTTGTGTTTGTGTGTTTTTTTTATTTTTTGTCTGTCTCAGAACTTGTCTGCCAGATCAGACAGTATCTTTGATGATTACAACTATGGTGGTGCCCAGTAGATTTCAGTATTTTGGAGAAAAACAATGGTTCAGGATTAGAACGTACTTTGATATTGGTCTTGTTTTATTAGTTTGAATATTTGGGGTCAGTGCATCTGCTTTTTTTTTTTTTTCTTAGCAAGTATGCATTGATTTGAACAAAACTGACCGTAAAGACATTTATAATGGTACAAGAGATTTCTATTTAAAATGCTATTTCTATTTTTATATTCTGCTGTATTCTATTTTCTATTCATCAGAAAATACTGACAAAAATGTATCATCATTTCCTCAAAAATATAAGCAGCACAACGTTGATAATAAGAAAATGATTGGAATGATTTCTAAAGGATCATGTGACAAACTTAAACAAATTAAATCAAATTGTGCATCAAAGAGAATCGTTTCCGTTTGAATTGAATCAAATGAATGAAATCATCACAGTGAATCATTAATTGATTCGTTGTCAATCCCTAAACGAGTCTGCACATACAATGCCTCTCCAATTTTTTTCCTTTGCAACCTTAATCCAAAATACAGAGGAAAAAATATTTTGTGAAGTATTATTGAAATATTGCAATTAAATTTATTTATTTTTTGTTACAATATACTCTACTGTTCATTATTCAAAGGTTTGAGTTAGGAATTGTTTTCTATCTTCTTTTGTAAAGAAATTAATACTTTTATTCAGCAAGGATGTGGATAAAAAGTGCTAAAGACTTAAGGAAAGCGTCAAAATAAAATATTTTCTAAGACAACAATCTACTAAGATTTCATCTTATGAGTTTTGAAAAAAATACTTTCAATACTGATAATAAATCAACATATTAGAATAATTTTTGAAGGACCATGTGACACTTAAGAATGGAGTAATGGCTGAAATTCAGCGCTGCTTCACAGTAATAAATTATATTTTAAATTATATTAAAATAGGAAAACGATGTTAGAAATGACAACAATATTTCTGTTTTTTTTTTTTCTGTTTTTTTTTATTAAATAAATACAGCCTCGATGACTGATGAAGAGACTTCATTAAAAATCTTACTCAAACATTTCGAACACCAGTGTAGTACTTACTCCAGTAAAACAGCTGTAGTAAATCATAGAGGAAACTAGAGTGACCTTTTGTAAGTGAATTCTGCGAGTGAATTTTTGGCTGCATGTAACTGATTTTCTCTCTGTCTCTCGCAGTGAGCTTGCGGTCTGAAGGATGAGGTGGGGCGCATTGATTAGCATGCTGCTACGCTGAGAAGAGTTTATCCACCCAGGACGAGCGGCAGCAGCTACACGCTCCCTTCCTGAATCGGCTATCAGACACCTGCTCTGAATCAAGTACCTGTCTGGATCTTTCGCTCACTCACTCACACTCAGCTATGGCTGGCTGGCTCTGGCTGGGAGGGTAATCGGTGCGCTGGTTGCCCTGGCAACCCCACCCTGATTCCTGCTGAATAGAGCCCTAGTCTGTCACCGAAGACTTTTTAGCCCCCCTCCACCTTTCTCCTGAGTTTATTTTGCCCTTTCGTGGAGGTAGAGGGCAACGGCCGGAGCAGAAGCCATGGACTTATGAGGTGAGAATGGCAGCACGGCGGCTGTTTGGCCCCCAGGAGCCCTCAGGCGATCGGAGCCAATAACGTGGGTCCAGACACACGCATACGGGCCGAGCGGCAGGAGCAGTATGCAGGAGGCTGACCTACCGGCCACCAATGCTTTCACAGGTGAGCAGAGGATCAGGTTTATAACCTCAGTGCTGGAATTAAGCGGGGTAATCGGTTGGCGTGAACGTGAGTTTAATGATTCATGCCAGTGGTGAAGATTATGTTCATGAGGAGGGTCATGTTGTGCTTTTCAAACTCATGATGGTCTGTGTGTGTGCACACTAATATTCAAAGCTGCTTTCTCACTCCCCCTCCCCTTCCCAGACTCCTCTGCTCCATTTCTCTGACAGGCTGCGTTTTTCTCCCCTGCCTGGAATGGAATGCAGAGAAAGTGCAAGATGGGTGGAGGGCGGTGGAGGCTGGGCTGTGTATTTAACCACAGTCTGACAGTCTAGTGCACTGCAGACAGTCTCTTCTCTCTTCTATGGAAGCCCGTAAATAAAAGGTTATAAAAAGGTATTTTTATCTCACAATTCTGACTTTGTTTCTCAATTCTGAGAACATGTCTTTTTTTCCACTGAAAATTGGACTTTATAACTCGCAATTATGAGTTTATATCAGAATTCCGCTATATAAAGTCGCAATTCTTTTTTTTACTCAGAATTGCGACTTTATATTGCACAATTGCAAGATATAGTCAGAATTCCGATATATAAAGTCGCAATTCTGAGTAAAAAAATTCTGATATAAACTCATAATTGCGAGTTATAAAGTCCAATTTTCAGTGGAAAAAAAGGCATGTTCTCAGAATTAAGAAACAAAGTCAGAATTGTGAGCTAAAAAGTCGCAATAACTTATTATGTTTTTATTCAATGGCGGAAACAGGCTTCCATAGATCTCTTCTCTCCTCATCTGCTTTTTTTAATTTTCTTTTGCTATCTTGTTTCTGTTTTCGATTTTTCATCTACTTCTCATCTTCTCTTGTTTTGTCTCTTCTCAGCTTGTTTTGTCTAGTCTCTTCTTGTTTCATCTCATCCTTGTCTGGTCTTGTAAAAAAAAACAAAAACATCTCATTTCATCTTTGTTCTCACGTTCTTATTTTTCCATCCCTTTTCTTTTTGTCATCTTGTTCTCATCTCGGATCATCTCTTGTTTTGTCAAATCTTTTTGTTTCATCTCATCTCTTTATGCATGTAATTGTCTCCTTATTATTGATTTTCTTCTCTCCTTGTCTCTTCTCTTTTCTTTTTTTTCTGGTCTTTTTGAAAACAATTATCTAATTTCATGTGTTCTCTCATTTTCATTTTCTCTTCTGTTTCCATAACTTCAATTATTTTTGTCCAATCTTTTCTCATCTTCCTCGTCTCCTATTCTCCTTTTCTCATTCACTTCTTCTTCTTTCTTCTCAGTCGTCTTTAATCTTTTATCTCATTTGGTCTAATCTCTCCTCATCCTGTCTCATCAACTCTCTCCTCTTTTGTCTGCTGTCTTATTTTGTCTCCTCATTGCTCATCACGTATCCTCTCACTTTTTGCTATATTCTTGTCATCTGCTTCTAATCTTATCTTCTACTCTTCGTCTTGTCTTCTTTTTTTTGTCCAATATAATTTTTCTACACTCTTTTAATCTTGTGTTCTGTATGTTTTCTATTTTCTTGACTCATCTACTTCTTGTCTGCTGCTGTTGTTTTGCTCTCTAGATTTTTTTTTTCTCATCTTGTCTTCTTGTCATCTTATGTCCTGTCTCTCCTATTCTATCTTGATTATTGCTATTTTGTGCTATTTATGTCTCATGCTATATTCGGGTGTAAGTAGGGCAAAGAACTGATAATTTGTTTAAAGATCATAACATTTAACATTAAAACCGCATTTGGCTGTACCACACCTTGTGAGAAGTTGCATGGGTGTGCTTTGATATTGTCTAGCACCTCCTTCTCACACAAATAAGTTGTTTATAGTGCTGGTGTTGTCACGGTCTGGTTTGCATTACATTCTGGTCCTTTGTTAATGCTGTATAGTGAAGAGTCTTCCATACAGCTGAAAATCCACCGTTATCAGGTCAATGTTGAGTTT
The DNA here is from genome assembly GCA_032359235.1 of Enteromius mattozi. Taxonomy (NCBI): domain Eukaryota; kingdom Metazoa; phylum Chordata; class Actinopteri; order Cypriniformes; family Cyprinidae; genus Enteromius; species Enteromius mattozi. The sequence continues at coordinate 12,977,192 of JAUMHE010000068.1, read as the reverse complement.
CTCTAAAAGCATGCTTGCAGGAACACTTATTTTAAGATCATTTATAAAAGCCAGTGACCTACATATAGAGGATCATCGCCGCCTGAGATCCACAAATCTCTGTAAAGTTTTTGGCCCATTGAAACTATCCCACAAACTCCTGCAGCTGAACATTTTCAGATGCTCACAGGACGTCCTAGTGTTTTAGTTGTTGATGTTGTGAAGTTCTTCCAAATGTTAACATTTATGGAACAATATCCAGCAGCAGAATCACCGCAGCTAAATATGAAGAAGAACTTGCATTAAAAATGCTGTTGCTTCTAGTCAATAGAGTTTTAAGGAGCTGTTTTTGTTTGTTTTTTATATATTCATATCCATATTCATAATGTTTTTTTTTAACTGTAATTATATTTTCTATCCCCTTTCACTAACTGTACCCTTTTAAACCTACCTGTCATACAAAACTTTCTGCATTTTTAATTAAATCTGCATAAAAAAAAAAAAAATGTATTCTGTATTATTTATAAAAGCTTGTTTCCTTGTGGTGACCAACAAAGGTGACCCCGCAAGGTCAAAATGTACTGGTATTACTATAGGGCCTACTTGTGAAGACATTTGGTCTCCAAAACATCTTAAGTACCCAGTAAGAACACACAAATGGGGTCAGTGCAATTTTGTATGTTTTTGAAAGTCCTATGTTACAATAGTAATATTGGATATAACTGTGAAGTATTACTGCTAATATAACTCCTGTTATATTAATAATTAAATTAATAATTATTCCTGTGATGGCATACTAAATTTTCTGCAGCCATTACTTTAGTCTTCAGAAGTCACATAATCCTTCAGAAATCATTGGAATATGCTGATTTGGTGCTGGAATATGGCTTATTATTATCAGTGTTGAAAGAGTTGTTGCTTATTATTTTGTGGTACATTTATGATTCTTTGATGAAAGCTCAAAAGAACTGTATTTATGTGATTTTATTTTATTTATTTCTTTTTTGCTTGTTATTAGTAAATTGTTTTCAATAATTTGCTCAACATTGACAATTCACTTCTGAATGCATCATTGCTAAATTAAATGATTAATTTCTTAAAAACAATTGTACTGACCTAAAACTTGTGAACAGTAGTGCAATCCACTTTTTTCAAGTTATAAGCTTCCTATCACAAGGGCCAGAAGAAGCCAAGGATGGAAATTTGACCAGCCCTGATTTATCAGATGTGAAAACCAGAGACTGACCCTGATTGTTGTTGATTAACCTGTTTGAAAATGAGTCATTGTGGTTTTCTGTGTTTGTCCCTAGAGTGCAAATTCCTGTGCGCTAACGGAAGATGTCTGAACCTGGGCTCGCAGATCTGTGATCAGCTCAACCACTGTGGAGACAACAGTGATGAGGAGCACTGCCCCATCTCCACCCAGCGTCCTGCATCTGCCATCTTCAGCTGTGAGTCCATCTCTCTGACATTGTTGCTTCAGACTCAGATCTGTCTGTGTTCTGGTTCTGATGAAGTCAGCAGGATGTTTTCTTGCTTCTCATTGGTCAGTTCTCATCTGAATTCCTGAGGCGTTTCTATCCAAGCCACCTGCAGGGTGTGAGTGTGAGACGAGTGTTAAGTGGTGTCTCTGCACACTGAAATGCGGAGAGGGACTCTGTGTGTGTGTAAGTGGTTTGTGTGCAACATAGGATGTGGTCATACAGCTAAAATATCTTCATATTTTTCAGCCTTATTGTTAAATTTTGCCATTCATCTGTATGTATGGGTTAATGACATGTCAGACCCTTTATTTTGTTATTTTCTATATTTTAAAAATAAATTAAAAAGTCTAATTACTCATACAACAACTTGAATACACCTCTTCTAAGATTAGCATATTTTTATTATACTTTTTTTTTTTTTATGTTTTTGGGTGGGGGATAAAGTAAAAAATAAATGTCAGGGTGATACAACTGTCTTGAAACCATTATCTTTTACTATTAATTCTTTAAAAAATATGTAAAAAATTTTTGGTTTTTTTTAGTTTTTTTTTTTTGACCTTTAGTCCAGGTTGTAAAATGTGGTGTGACTCAGTCATATGAAACCAAATTAAATGCAAATGGTACTTTTCTGTAAACTTTGCAGAGGTTTTAAACTTGATTTTTTTTCATTCTATTCTTCTAATGGTTACTCTTATGTCATTGACTTGTATATTGGCTCTGTAATGATGCAAGTGTGTGACTTTCACAGTGAATATTCAATATTTTGTCCAGCCCCTGGCGTGAGACAGTGGCAGCCAGTCAGCTTTGATCTACCATAGATCTATTGTGTCTTCAAGTTTGAGGAAACCAGAGCAGACAAAAAAGAAAGAAAGAAAAGTCAGAAAAGCACGTAGCTCTGTCTGCGTTTTTCTGTCCTGGCTGTGTTGAAATCAGTCATCTGTTCTTGCCGTGTCATGCTCCCCTGTGTTCCCTCTGCTCCGAGGGGTGTCTTCAGTCAGAGCTGTTAGAGAGCAGTAATGCTCATTTCCCCAGCAGACAAACAGCCGCCATATACTGCTAGAGGGAGAGAGCAACGATGCTGATAGACGTTAGTGAAGACGAAATATGCTGAGAGAGAGACAGAATCTGAGGAAATGTTTAGAGTCTAATCGAGTTTGCCATCTCTCTGTCTACAGCAGGGCCAGACAGATTGATCATGAATATAGTCTAGACGCCCTGTACAAAATATTCCCCTCTCTCTCTGCCTCCACACATTGAATGGTTGTGGTCAGGACTGTCAGACAGCCTCTGCAGAGAAGGAGGGAGTGAGAGAGGGTGTTTATCGAAGAGTATGATGAAAAGCTTTGCAGGGTTTAAGGGTGTGCGGCAATGATCTTCTTTGTCGGTGGTTTGCATTTATTGGCATCAGGTGTGTGGGAGTCAAGCTGCACAAATATCGGGGTAAAGCTTGTTGTCCATGAATTTGTCATTTTATTTTTTTCTTGATAAGAAGGTGCATTACAGTTAAGTAAAAAGTTTAAAGACCATTTTTCAATCTTTTCTAATGTTCAAACAGTCTGTTTTTCTGCTATGCCTTTAACATCCATTTTTGAAGTCCAGTAGAAAATAACTCATAATTACTATTGCAGTATTAGTTGTTGTTGTTGTTTGTGTTAATAATGCTGTATGTGTAGTAGTAGTATTGGTTACACCTTTTTTGGTAACACTTTTTTTTTATGGTGTCATAATACAGAGTAATTAGGTATTTAGTAGTAGCCATTGTACTTACTTGAAATAAAATGTACTTATGTAACTAAGTTATGGAACAGCCTGTAATTACAGTTTGTAATTATGTAGATTATGTAACAGGCAGCTACTGTTACACATATGTAACAGACAGGTGTTACATGTATTTAAGCTGTGTTCTGATGGGTTAAATCAAACTAAGGTGCAGCTAGATAAGGTGTACAGCATAGATACACATGAAGTACACTTAAGTACGATTTTGACACACTTTATTTTAAGTAGCTTATGTCTGTGTACTTGAATTTATAATTGCATTGTATAAAGTCTGTAACACATATGGGACAATCTTTTGACTCGGACAGACTCGGTCTGTTACAAATGGGTAACAGTAGCAGCCTATTACATCTACATAATTACAAACTGTAAGTATAGGCTTTTCCATAACTTAGGTGCATGGTAAATACATTTTCTTTTATGTAACTAGGTAATTACTCTGTATTATGGACCCTTAAAATAGTGTTATCTTATTTAGTTTCATTGATACAGTATAATTAAACACATACTGAGTACTGAGTAATATTAATTAACTGCATGTACTTACTATATAGTTAGTGTTAGGGTTTGGCTCGGAGTGACTAGCAAGTAAATGTAACTTGTAACAAGAACACCTTAAATAGTTACTGTGTTATTAAACATAAGCAACAATAGCGTGGAACATTATTAACTTACTACTATGTACTTGCATCAAAAAATAAGTAAAAATAAGTGGTTAATAAGAGATGGTTAATAATAATAATAATAATAAATGGTTTTCATTTTGGGGTCAAATTGTCTGGTGGATCTCCTAAAGCACTCATTAATTTTCTTTTAGATGAGTGATAGAAATGGGTTTTCAGTAGATACAGTGTGAAAGATGTTGTGGCTGTTTGTTCGCCCCTCAGCCGTTTTCTGCCTGTATTTGCTGGAATCGCTTTAAGAGTGATTCTGATAAAACATGACAGATTTCCACACCTTACCTCCACAGAAGCAACCACACTGAGGATCATCTTACCTTACATACACTCTAGCTTTTACTGCGATGAGCGCAGTTACCACAAAACCGATCACGTTTGCCCTTTCCCGCCATCGAATCCCAGCACACAAGTTGGCTGGCAGAACTTTGCTGTAAAAACCAACAACAAACTTTCTCAGACATAAAACTACAAACGTTTATTCACTCTGCATAAAAGCTCGGGGTACTCTCTGTCCTCTTTGAAGGCGGCACGGTAGCGGCACGCTTTGAAGAGTATGTAAATCAGCCTCTTCAACAGTTTGCGTGTTTGTTAATGGCTCTCCTCTCCAGAGTGTGTGTGTGTGTGTGTGTGTGTGAGAGAGAGAGAGAGGAGTTTTTCAAGAGCTACAGACAAGCTGAAGTTGTTAGGCACTGGACGTTCATAGACACCATCCTGCTCGCACTGGACCAACACATCCCACTTTGATGTCTGTCAAGGGACGAGCGTCTATAGAGCTCTCTCTCATACTCACTTTCTCCTCACGTTTCTCCTCTACGGTTTTAAAACAGGTTGATGGGGGTCAGAGGCCGCCGAGGTCACGTTTCGAGCCTTGTCTGATGTGAAGAGCTCAACAATCAGTTTGTTTGAGTTTAGGATTTCCATCACTAATCTCCATCATCTCTCATGCTAATCTGGGCCGACCGCAGCGGGTTGCATTTTCATGCTAAGGGGCTCATTACCAAACCGACGTCATGTCTTCTGTATGCAATCTGTGTCGCTTGGAGGGAGGGCAAGTCCCAGATGAAGCGTTTGAACTTCTTGAAGAGAGAAAGAGAGTGAGAGGGAAGTGCCTGATGATAGAATTGTTTGGCTTACAGGAATGTCCGACTGTAAAAGAGACTTGAATGAAGTTCGGAGGGTCTTAATCAGGGTTTTAATGACGGATGATAATGACGGTGTGAATGAGACACTTGTTTGGTATTTGATGTCTTGGAGCCGGTTTGAAGAGTGTTTCGCTTTGTTTGCGCTCACTTTGATTCGCGTTATTTGACTTTTCGCAATATTCCGGATAAAGGAAAGCAATTTATCTCTGAAGATGTTTTTTTAGATTTGCACTTTAAAGAATCAACGGGCCGAGCACCTGTGCGATAAATTCGTCGCGCACTCAATAGCGACTGTTGTGATTTTGTGTTTTGGTTGTAAATAGTTTTTTTTTTTTTTTTTCTTCGCCAAAGCTTTTCGATGAATACTGTCAGTCCGAAAAGAGAAATCTCTGATTTCTTCATTCTTTCCTTCCTCTTTTCTTTCCACCGCTCGCTCTTTCCCCCCAGGTCCTTTGATCCACATCCCACACACGTCGCTGCATTAGCCGGGCTGTTTTTCAGGGCGAGGGCCGTGCGGTTCTGTATTCGTTGGCTGTCAACACCATCCGTACTGATGGGTTTCAGACAGTGTCACCTCACGCAGGCTCACAGTGGATTCTGGGATTGTTTATCGTGGCTGAGCTGGAGGTCTATCGGGCACTATTATTCTACATTCACTCATTTACCCAGTGCATTCATTCAGTCATTTTGTGCCGGCGAACCTCCCAGTATGATGGAATCTCTCTCGGTGGCCTTCGTCCCTCCCTCGTTTCTTCATCTGTTACCTAAGTATGTTTGACCCTGTGTGTGAGTGTGTCGAGAGAGTAATGATGCAGCTGGGGCCATTAAGGATTGGGAAACTGACAGCTCTCCTCATTCGCTTTCATTCGCTCTCCTCAAAGAACGATAGACGGGGAATGAAAAAACAAGAGGAGAAAAAGAGGCAGAGCAATAAATGGAGACGTCTTAAATGGCAAGTTGCTCGGGAATCCAATCAAGTTTGGCTCAAAGACCAAAGCAAAAACAATGAGAGACGCAAGAAAGCGAGTGGGGCAGAGAAAGAAAGGAGCTTTTTATTAAGTGAATTGATTGTGCTTAATGGACAAATGTGAATTAGGATCTGTATAGATGAAATTGCTGTTTACAAACAAATGCTCGGCAGAAACTTCCAGCTTCGTTTTTTTTTTTATTAGCACTTAATTCAATGTTTAAGTTAAAATAGCCAAAAAGTGCTGCATATAGGGTTGAAGTATCCAAAGTTTCCAAAAGATTGAAGAGGATTTGAGATTAGGATCTTAGGATCTGATTCAGTTTGCGTTACTTTGCAGGTCTCCTCTGGTTTAATAAGAGCACATATTAAACATTAAATATGCCACATTGCTCAGGCTTCAGAAGTGTTGTATGTGGGTATCCAGTAAGTTCATTTCTTCACCATAAACCATAATCATCGTCATCCATCCATCATAAACCAAAGCATTGCTCTCATCTGAAGAATCCTAAAGCACACTTTCCTTGCTAACAACACAATCATTTCAACTTCAGAATCTCTACAGGATCTAAATCTTAATGGATGAAATGGCCTTCAATCTAGCCAATCAGAGCGCTGATGATGTGGATGAAATTCAGGAGTTCAAACAGATGGCAACACGCTTGTTAAATTTAGAAAATTGTTACAAACCAGCTCTTATAGAGATAGTCAACCTAGTTTTTAAAGATATACACTACTTATTTAGAGTGTTTTTCTTCTAAAGGCCAAGGCTTGTGCTAATGTTTTCAATGCCTTTTATAGCAGCTTGCTGCTCAACCTAAATAGCTGTATTCAAAAAGTGATATGAAAACTCTCTGGTATGTTGTTTTTTTTTTTTTATCATGTGCCCTTCCGCTCCCAAAATGTTTGCCCATTTTTAAACCATTTTAAATGAGTTGGAATGCAAATGAGAAATCTTTCTCATTCTTTCTGCATTCCCTCTTCCAACCCGTTGTGTTTTTGTTCCCCTGAGGTGTTCATTTCTCACAAATATCCTCTCCTCTCTCTCCCTTCAGTGAATAAAGACTTTCATACTGAGACATCCTATTAGCTCATTTCCAGTTTACCCATAATGCCTCGTAATGTGTTTTTATGTCATATCACTCATGGCTGTATGGATGAAATTCAGACCCTAAACTCATTCACTCTGATTGCAGGATGTCAGGTTGCATTGTTGCTTGAAGATGCATGAATGGAATAAATGAATTCTTAATGTGTGTGTGTGTGTATGAAGGAGAGCGAATGAAACATGAGAAGAATGTTTCCTGCTGAGGTGCTGTTTAGTTTCTGCTCTGTTTTTTTAAATGGCTCTTTGTTTGTTAAAAACATCATGCCAGAAAAGTGAGTTTTTGTATGTGTATGAATTACAGCAAAGCACTTGTACTCTCATTTTTTTAATATGCGTGCGTGCTTCATAGTTTCATAAGAGCGAAAGTATTAGCACCACAACATCCAACATTAGGGCTAAGTATGGTTTTCCTTTTTCAAACTGTTCCTGGATTCAATTCAGTTCTAGTTTGATTTGATTCAGTTCAGAAAAGTCGCATTGTTGTGCTCATGCATGGACATCACCTTTCAAAAAATCTATTCGACTTTTATTCACAGTTATTGTTGACCACTGAAAGAGTCACACTTTAGAATAGCTTTAATTTTGTAGTTGTTATGATAGAAGCAGTGAATGTGCGTGTTCGTGTCTGTTTTTCTGGGTCAGAGCTTTGAAGTTTTGGGTCAGCTGAGCTCGAGTCAGATGTGCCACTTTCTCTCTCTGGTGACCTACACACAGGAGGTGTGTCGCAGCAAACACTTTAAGCCAGTCTGCTGTGCTCTCAGTCTTGTGTTCAGTTTTTGGGAATCAGTGGGTGGTGATTGGCTGGAGGTTGAACATGTGACCCAGGGGAGTGGAGTGAAAATATGAGGGCCCTGATGTAAACATCACTTCCTCTAACCGGGAAGGGTTTAAACTCTTTAGGGAGTGGAAATGATGTGGAAGGGATATAGTTTCAGCTTTGAGCTATAGAGACAACTATCTGCACTCTGAAAGATATAAAATGAAGACTTTTGTTGATCATAATTAGATTTAGATCCAAATGCAATTGGTCACAAAGGTAAAACCATAAAAAGCGATCAATAGACTTCTATTAAAGGGTTAGTTCAACCGAACATCACACTAAAAATTGCTTTACTATGATGCTGAGAAGCAAAATCGGTTTAATACAGATCACTATCTGTTAAATTGGGACCAACTAAATGAGTGTGTGATTCAGTCTGCAGTAAGAGAGCTAAAAATCACTTTATTAAAGCAAATATTAAAGAAAATGTTTTTTGTCAGCTCATGGTTTGCCCTTAGGCCCAGATCTGTTTTGAGTTTAGAGGCTCTGAGGTTTGAAACAGGAAATGAATTAAGCTTAGTGTTAACTTGTATTATGAGTTATACATCATTGCTTTGGTGAACTAAAGACATAGTTTACTTGTAATTGTCATAATTTATTAAGGCCACACAATTAAGTGAAATAAAACTGAAATGTGAGATTAGCGTATCATAAAGATGGTGATTTAATTAAATATATGCAGGGTATGTTTCAGAGTGACCATGAAGTGACATGCAAGCCACTCAAGATCCAGTGTTTTCAGTGTTTCAGAGAGGCTGAACTTCACACAAATTCCTATCTGGATCTGCTATGAGTTTGGGTTGCTTGTGACGTGCATTTGGGAATGCAATATGCACCAACCATCTTCCAAAACATGTAATGAGAAGAGCTTGTACACAAGCTTTAAGGGCTCCTTATGGTGGTTCGCCAAAATAAAAGCTTGATTTAATGCTTGAGAATGAAGAAAGACAGCCATATATATTGTACTGTAAAATTATATTTTGCCTATTTGTTTTTTTTTTTTATTCAATAATTATAATTTTACTTGCATCGTTATTGTAATATACCTTGTTTAAGTCTGTTTTTATCTAAAAAAAAAATTAATTTATATTTACAATTTAAATTTGCAACCCTTTAATTTACTTATTCTCATGCCATGCCAAACTCAGACCAAAATTTAAGCTATTATTCCTACATATTCGTCAATCTTGCATGACAGGGTTTGGTCACCATTCACTGTCATTGCATAGAACTGAGAAGCTTAATCTGCTATAAACACGTTTTTACCTGTTCCACAGACACAAAGAAAGTCACAGGGGTTTCAAAAGACATGATGGTGAGTAATGATAACACATTTTTCATTTTTGAACAGAGAACTATCTCTTTAAATATTTAAAGCTACACAAGCTACATCAGCAACCTGGATTTCTCTTGTGAAAACAAACACAGGCCTTAATAACATTTCTAGTGTTCACTTGAGCGCATAGTGCTGTTACTGCCCTTTGTTTTCTGTTTGGTTGGGTTTTTCCTACTTTACTTTAATTCCCCAACAGCAACACATCAAACCCCCAGATTAGCTTCTCCTGTTTGTAAACACACAAAGATGTCAACCGGACATATGGAGTGCTGTTATTATTTAATGAGGTTTTTATAGTATTTTGCGGCGACTGGGAGTCAGAACTGACAGCCTGCTGGGCAGTGGCCCACTTCGCGAAACACACGGTTATTTGTCAGCGAGATCTTCCGCTTTGATGACTGTTTGCAGTCTCTGTGTCTGTATTAGCGAGGAGATGATGTGTCATAAAGGGGGTCCAAGAGTACGCAGGTGTTGTCCGCGAGGCCGTATGGCAGCGTCCGGGGAAGGAAACGCTGCCATGTGGCTCGTTAGCAAAATGCTAATTATGTTGTCAGCATCATTAAGAGTCACAACAGCAGCCATTTTGGGAGTTGCGGTGCCTGCTGTTCTTCCTGTTGTGCCCCTGTGTGTGTGCGCCAGTGCAGGAGGCTGGCATTAAACCTAGACATTACCTCACTCCTGGGCAGACGACCCATTACGATGCTCAGCAGGCTGCAGGAGAGAGGTGAAAAAAACTCAATACCTGATGATTATATACACACACACACACTGCAGTGCATCACATCTGCAGGCGGCCCATCTTGGCTTTGCAGATAGCAATCCCCAGTCATAAACTCGCTCGCACAAGCAGACAATTTCCCCTTCCTCCCCGTCTCACACGCCACGTCCTGCAGGGATTTGTGCGAATATCACAGAACGCAGGTTGCAGATGGAAGTGTCTCTGCGATGGCTGCCGTTTTTATTCTTGCACTTATATTACAGGTTATAACTGGAATGTTTTCACATGTCTGTGTCTCGCTGTTTCACAGGACTTTCCCTCTACCGTCAGACAGGGTTGCACAATTTTATAGCTGCCACATAGGCATGGGATGGGTTGTGAAAAAAAAAAAAGAAAAAGAAAAGAAACCTGTCATCAAGTGAAGCTCACCGTGTAATTTAGTTCTTGCTGTAATCTGTAAAACAGCACTGGTATTTTGAGGATTTAGTCATCTGCTATTTGTTGTACACCTTGTATGGTCTTGTAAAGTTTCCTTTTTGTTATGAACTATCAGGTAAACTATCGGGTTTTTTATACATGCTCTTCAAGGTTGACAGAACAGGATTATGATCTTTGTTAGCCACCAGTTGCTGCTTCACAGCATTGTGTTTTGCATCTCTTTTAGCATAATTATAATTATTTAAAGTGTCTACTAACATAAACCACTGTTCTTGTTATACAATTTTGCTGTTGAACTCATATTAGTTTTTTTGGGGGGGTTTTTGGTTGATAATGCAGTGAAGGGGTCTTCAACAGGGGGTCTGCGACCCCTAGGGGGTCCATGGTGGTATTTCAGGGGGCTGCTGAATTTTTTTGACTGTCATGTCAGACTACTTTTTGTTGGGTAGTAATGAATATATGTGTTATGCAAAAATGTAAAGTTCAGTTAACTTTGGCAAAAGCTAAATGTAAGATTTTTTTCATTGTTCATCCCAAATTAAAATGAAGGCAAATTAAAATTCAATGTGTTGGACTGTATACTGTACATCAATAATGACTATTTTAAGGATGTAAATGCATTAAAATAATACTGTTCATGTCTATTATTATTATTATTATTATTATTATGATCCAGGTTTGAAATGTGATCAGAAAAAAAGCCTGAAAATGTTGACGAACCCTGCTGTATAGAAAGATTTTTGGATAAGTGGAGACACAAGGTGGCACTGTTCATCAGAAAGCAGCAGTAAACCTGTTTGGTTTAATTTAGTTTATTTTAAAAATGTAAACAGTTTTTTCACTTTTCACTTTTTTTTTTTTTTTTTTTTAATGTTCTTTTATTTTGGTTATATTTTATGATGTAGAAAAGATATGGTCTGGTAGTTTATGTAGTTGCAGGTCTCTCTTACCTCAGAAGCAGCCCCGGTAGCATTAGCATGCTGGGAGAATCCACCTCATTGCCCCAGAGACTTCCTCCTCAGACAGCCATTCAAATTCAGACTTGACCCCTAAACCCCCGACTCTGTCTCTCCCCCATGTCTGCTTTGACGGGGGGATGTGTCTGTCTGCATACGTGTGTCGAGATCGACTCGACTTCCAGACTAGACCTCAGACAGATAAATGTCATTTTATTCCCCTGAGGGCTGAATTGCTAACTAGGGGTGAGATTTTAAGTTGAAATTTCATTTTAACATCTATGACCCAGCCAATCAGTGGGGAAAAAAATAATAATAATAAAAAAAAATTATAATTAAATTTTTTTTTATATATATATATATATATATATATATAATAATATTATAGAACAGCTTTTCCTGCTTAACTCCACTTCTCTGAATTCCAGACTATTTAGCACTTCTTCCTCCCCTTTGGCCCAGTGTGGATTCGAGTGTACTGCCTTGCCCCACAATAAAAGCCCATATAGCTGCCAGGTTATTTATAGACAGACTGTAGGGGCTGTAGTTGGACGGAGGGGGGCTGTAGTTCTGGACACATGTGCTCTGTGTCGCCAGACAGCGGGGTCACCCCAAGGTCAGCCCCCTACAATGCTTGCCTTGACTGCTTGTGTCTGGCATTAATGGGGAGGTGTAACACTAGACACCCGAGCGCTGCGCTCGACCACCCCCTCTCAGCCGGTCACCGACAGACCAGCCGTGCATGCGAGTAGACTCTTGCAGAGTGTGGGGGTGTGCAGGAGGGGGTGGAGAGAAGCTCCGTCGGCTTGATCTCACAAACACTCAGATTTTTGTGTTCAACTGGAGGGGTCAGAAAAAAGAGAGCGGACGAGTTGAGTTAAGTAAGTCAGAACGAAGTGAAGCGGTTACCCGAGAGTATGTATTGAAAAAAAACAGCATGTCAAGGCTGTTGCCGAGGGCTTTCAGTCTCCGTGCGAGCTGTTGGACGTGCGTACACCGGCTGGCTCGTGCACCGGTTGAAGTCTCCCGCGTACTCCATGCGAAACCTCACCGCACCGGATGGCTCTAACGTCACATGCGGATCCCAACTCCAGGGAATGGAGATTTGTGAGTCTTTCTTCTTTTTTTTTTTTTTTTTTCTCTCTCTCTCTTCGTGGCTAATTATGTCCGAGTTATTTTGCGTTTTGACGTCTGTGACTCGAGCTGGAGCATGTAGTTTAACTCTGAATGTGTTTTATTTAATTCCGCCTGCAGTCTTGTCTGGCTGTCAGCTCTTATCAGCTGCTCCACGCGCGTTATGTTTCCGTAAATGTCTGATCTCGGCTCTCTGCAATCTGTCTCTGAATGCGTCTGGTACGCAAACCCAGCAGACAGTGTTTTAACTCGAGTCTGGAGCAAATGTCTCCTGCCTTCCGGACTTTATAAACAAAGCATCCAAATGAAGACTGTCTAGGGGTTGCGTGCAAACATTTCTGGACAGATAGAGACGTTTGTTTGTACTGACAGCTTATTTATGACATACATTTCTTGGTAATTGAGAAGTAAAAAATGTTTCTAATGTTGCAAATGCCACTCTCATTTTATATGAACTATTGACAGTAACTAGTATTAAGAATATAAATGGTCATCTTGAACTCATTGTAAGAGTAGTTTTGAACCTTAGTGGTTACCCTTACTTTCTTTGTTAAACATTGTTATAATTGATCATATTAACTAGTTCTTGCCAAAATATCATTCATTAAAGTTACTGTTATTTTTTTAAAATCATATTAAGTTGATCTTCGCTACTGTTCAAAGGTTTGGGGTCAGTAAGTTGATGTTGGGGTTTTTGGGGGGTTTTTTTATTTATTTTTTTTTTAAGAACATTAGTTTTATTCGCCAAAGATGCTTATACTTGATCAAAAATTAATGCATTCATAATGTTAAGAACCTAATAGGCTAATTTCTGATAGATGAAGTCATTTAGGAATCCTGAAATCCTGTCAGCTTCAAACAAAAGTATTTCTAATCATTAGAAAAATGTCTGAAGGGTCATGTGACACTAAAGAATAAATTACACTTCAATATGTATTAAAAATAGAAAACTGTTTGTTTTTACTGTATTTTTGATTCAGCCTTGGTGTGCATAAGAGACTTTTAAAAACATCTTTCAAACCCCAAACAATTGATGACTCATTTTATGGCTTCATTTGAATAGTGTTATAAGTTTGTTGTTTTGGCCAGTAACTATGTTTACCGTAGTAAGATATACTTGTTTACCAGTAAAAACTCCTTCGATTGGAAGGTCTTGCCAACAAAAGCATGTTTGGATCTAGAATTTGATATTAAATTAAGATTTGGCTGAAGCATTGTGTAATATTATTAGTATTTCTGTTCACCCTTCTGTCTGTCTAGACTTGATGTCGGTGTAGTGTTCTGGTGTTCGCTTTGTGCCGTTTGCTGCTCTGGCTGGCCTGTCAGGGACAGTTCTGTAAACACAGACTCTTTCTCTGTTCTTGGAGTGAAAAGTTCATATTCTGTCTGGATCATAAATTATGAATTTAGTTCTGGGGAATTCCCACACAGTAGGTAGAAAAGGCCTTTCAGTAGTTTCTCCTGCCTCTCACAGAGACTCTTCACATGCTAAACATGAACATATGGTTTTGAATTACCCTTTGAATTCTGCAGCGTTTTGAGTACTTCAGACATCTACATACACCTTCAAAACCCCAAAAGGTGTAGCTCTAATGGGAAAGTGCAAAGTTCCTGAACAAAATGGCTTTTAGACATTGAGCCAAACAGATTGTCTGTTGGAAAAGCAGCCTCTCTCTTGCAGTCATGGCTCCACATTGAGCTCAGCACACTGAAAGCTGGGCCGGGTTAAGCAGCCCTGAGGTGCCACTATGAATTATTGATAAAGGCCAGTGTCGTCATGCCAGTCTGAGTGCTTTTGGCATTACCCAGGATGATCCTGATGCCCACGCACAATGCCCTGCTTTAACAAGTGTAGCCTCAGCTCACTTCAACTCAAATTTGGAAATTTAGCTGATAACCAGTTTGACCGATATTTTTGTGGAATTTGACCTTTTAATATCGAGTCTGCCTTTTTCAGTTATTGGCCTATGGTAGTGGGCTTTTGGTTAACATTGTAGTCAGTACTGAATATTTTCCAACCAATACTGGATTTTTAATTGTGGACAATTGCTTTTAGATTATTTTTGCCATTGCTGAGAGCTTGCTTTAATTGACACCACTAGGTAACCGTAAACTGCACTATTTTTTTAAATAGCATTGTTGAAGTGGGACCTGTTTTAAAAAAAAAAAACAATTCAACTTTCTCATAAACTACTACTTTCAAAATTATGAATTGTTTTTCACACTGAGCATTAAAATTGTGATTGTGACCTAAATTCACTTATACATCACTTATACATCATTTGACATTGACAAAAAACGTTTATTATAGTTTTGATTTTAGATTTTTAGTTTGTTATAAGTTATAAGTTTTGCTCACCAAGGCTGCACTTATTTGCTAAAAAATATATGTAAATAATGTAAAAAAAAAAAAAAAATATATATATATATATATCATTTATAGTCTAAATGAACTTTTTAATATGTACATAATATAATATTCCTGATGGGAAAGCTGATTATTCAACAGCATTGCTCCATTCTTAAGTGTCACATGATGCTTCAGAAATCATCCTTATTTTCTAATTTGGTGCTCAAGTAACAATGTTGAAAGCACTTGTGCTGGTTAATATTTTGTTGAAACAAGATTCTTTAATGAATAGAGCACTGGAAAGAAAAGTGTTTATTTACAGTAGTATTTACAGTAGAATAGTTTTGTCCGCACTTGTCTTTGTAACAGATCTTGCTCCAAGCAAGACCCAAACCAGTAAGCTTCTGCACATCAACTGCCTGTTCTACTTGAAGCTTTTCAAAGCAGCAGTGCAGCTGGTGCAGGATCCAGCCTCAGGGAGTGACTCATTAGCCACGACAGCCCGAGTAACCCACAAAACGATCTGTGCTTCGTTAGAAATCCATACTTTGTTCTTCTTACCGTTAAACAGGACCACCCATGAAGGACAACGTTTTAATAAGGTGGAGGGTGTGGCTAACAGCAACAACACGGCTTTGAGGAATAAAGACCCAACTTTATTCCTTCCTTCATCCCTCTCTCCGTCTCTCCCTTTCTCTTTCTCCTCTCGCTGAACCCGCTCTTTGGAAATGTCACCGGTGAACTCTGTCCCACCCGAACTCGAATGTTCTCAAATGCAGTAGTGTGATTCTCACCACCGAAGCTCTTCCTGCAAGTTCATCTGGCGGTCATGAAGGAATGTTTTAGAAAGCGAGGCTTTTTTCCCCTCCCTTCGAACAGATCTTCAGAAACTCCCTTCATAGCTAAGTATGCCCCAAGGCAGACTGTTCCGCTTCTTGCACCTTTTTAAACTAAATAAAGACAAAAAAAAGAAAAACGTGTCTGGCGAGGTGTTTATAATCCTGGTCATGGTTGTTAGAGTTTGTGGGCTTGGTGTGCTGATGTTTAGACCACAACATGCACCACACCTTTAGCTGTCATCTCTTTTGGTCAAGTCCACCCTTAAACCATGGGGTCCAAAAAAAAGCGTGGTTTATATTTGGCTCAAGCAAACTATGATTACAAAGCCGAATCTGTAATTATACATTGTCACAAGAACAGACTCCAAATCTTTCCAAAGCCGAAATATGTGCTTTTTTCACAGAGAAGTCACCCCTCTCCCTTCGACGTCTGCGTCTTTTTTTTTTTTTTTAATAATCTGGTTATTGATGGTGAACGCTCCCGTGTGGCATAGCTGTGGAGACCGGGCTGCGTTGGCGAACGTGGCAGTGGCACCCGGTTCAGATTGTCTGTGCTGTTTGTTTGATGGTTCCTCTGCATGGCTGGGCTGGATGCCCACTCTCCTGGTGCCCAGCAGGGTGCCAGTCTGCCAGCTTGTTTTGTGTTGTTCTCTCACTGTCCCTGCATGCCTCTGGCCTTTCATTTCAGCACACAGACAACCTGTGTGATCGCTTCTTCACAAACGCCCTCAGACAGGTTTGTCAGACCTTTTTGGAAATTTTCCACTAGTGCACCAAAAGGCGGTATGCATCCATGAAGCAAAAGGTGGCGTATATGAAATGCCATGTAAAATCAGATCACAGATTAAGAATTCTCTGTATGAAAGATGCATGGATCTCTGTCAAGTAGTAAACAGTCAAAACGCTTATTGCCGTCTCGCCGCTAACGCTCTCAATTGCCTGTCAAAACACTTGGATGTTATGTAGGAGTGTCCTGACCACGATAGACACGCTGACAAACAAAATCACTCTACTTGTCAATTTAATCTACCTCTTCAAACATCCTCTGCAGTGGAGATTTAGCCTAAGGTTTTGGTTTGTCTTGTGTAATGTTGTATTTCCTGTTGTAAAATAAGCTGTCTAGCCCGCAGGTAGTCAGTCCTGGCTCTGTTTCCAATAGGTTTCAATGATTAAATAACCACACAGAGTTGTGACAGATTTGTTACACGCACTACCATTCAAAAGGTTTTTTTTTTTTTTGTCTTTTATGCACACAAGAGTAGAGCCCGACCAATTTATCGGCAGGCCGATAATATGATTGGTCCAATTGGTTTAATTTCCTTTTCATCATGTCTATAATGTCTGATGAAGCAATGTTTGTGAGCACAGTGCTCTTTTTGTACAGCCGTTACCATGGAAACAACGATTTTTACTGCTTCAAAGGTAGCACCTAGTGGCAAAGAATGAATTAGCATTTTCATTCAGACCTACGAGAAAATCTAGTTTTCCCAGGTCTGTGCACGCAACAAGTGGGCAGGCAATGTGTTTCAATGTGAAGTCAACATGAAACGGTTTGAGATTCGTTTTAAATACGACTTGTTTCAATGATTCAGAGTTGACTCTTTCTTTTGAGAGACAGTAGCTTTGTACAGGGTGCAATTTCGCACAATGTTTTCGTTCACAGCTGTGTTAGACACTGCATTTAAAGTTGATTTTAAAAAAACTAAACCTTTAAAATGTAATTTATTTCTGTAGTGGCAAAGCTGATTTTTCTGCAGCCATTACTCTAGTTTTCAGTGTCACATGATCCTTCAGAAATCATTCTTATGTTATCTTGTTACTTAGTTGCAGAGTTGTGTTGCTTAAAATCCTTGTACCTCTAGAGCACTGCCACTGCAGACGGATTCAAGTGGATTTCTTTGGATGTTATCTTGCAATGTTTTTTATTAAAATAGTCCAAAATGTGTGTTGAGACCAATCCCCTGTCACCATTTTTGTCTGTTTTGTCCTTTATTGTATAGTTGGTTTTAGTTTGTTTAGTGGTGACACGCGGTGCTGTATGTACAAAACAGGCAGGGTTTGACCTCAGGTAAGCACACAACAGGTGTTATTCGGCACTAGTTTGGCACAATGCAGCATCTGGTGCACAGTGCCCATCTCCCAGACCGTCTGGAGGAGCTGTGTGTGTGTGGCACTGGGTGTTATGTGTGACGCTGTTAATTATTTAGGATTAGTGTGTGTTTGTAGCATAAAGCATCGCGACAGATCTGGCTACAGCGGGAGGTCATTCACACACACTCTCTCAAACACACACACACACACATCTCTGAATGTTAGATTAGAAGTTTTGGGGGGGGGTCATGTGAACATGAGTACTGTCTGACACACACACACCTGCTGCAGTCCTTTAGGGTATTACGTGACATTTGTGCAGTTCATTACTTGGCACAATAAATGCACACTCTTCAAGAAGTTGCATCTCTCAAGCACTGTATGTGAGTATTGCATTCCTTCTGTTATTATATTTGCTTGTCAACATTACTAGGTTGTTGGATGCCTATTTAACCATCCTGGCCAATCTTTGGTTCACATTGAGTGAGCAATCGTTTTTGCCAGTAAAAGTAGAAATAAGCTGATCAATTTACAGTTTTGTGTTTATTTAGGAGTTTAATATTGGGTTTACTGATAAAACATGGAGGGTCTCTAAAGAATAGCACTCAACAATGTCATGACAACACAGTGTGTTCAACAGGAAACAGTGGTATTCACAGGAAAAGTAACACATTGTTTGCATATACATTTCTTTTAAATTGTTTTACACCTATCCTTTCTCAACTGAGCCACATGTAACTAAAGCAGTGTTTGAGAGCTAGGCTGCCCAAAAACAGAAGAAAAAGAATTTGTGACCATTTAGATCAAATTTCTGAATGTAATAATATATATGTATATAATGTATTATACTATTATACTCAATACTATGATACAAAAAAGATAAATCTTGTTCATTAAGAAATATTTTATTTTATTATTATTTGTATTCTTATTATTACTGATATCATTTCAATTATTAATACAACATTCACACAAGATATTATACTTTTATTAGTGTAATTGTTCCTTGCTAGTGTTGTTAAAATGCACAAATCAGTTCCTTTCTTATTTTTATAAATCCAAGTTGCTGCTGCATGTCAGCTGTGACATTTATTTATATTTACATGAAGTTATGACACATTTATTTACATACTTGTGATTTCACTGAATGTATATCCAGCCATCGATAAAGGCTTGACTGGAGCACAACCATTCACAGCCACTGATTATGACATGCAAAAATGTAATGAAAACTTCTGCTTGTCTGTGTCTGTATCAGACATATACTTGTCATAAGCTATTCCATAAAGTGGCCGGGACATAATCGACTATGGCAGGAAGTAATGACACCTACGGATGTGACCTCCGTCTACTCCACTGAATGTGTCACCTTCAAGACACACTTTGCTTCTTTCCATCTACAAATCTCTATTCTTTTCCACTGCCTCTCTCTCTCTCACTTACACACACACCTTCGCTCTCTGTCTCTCTCCCCCTCCCCCCCCCCTCTCTTCTCCTCATCACCCACACACACACACTCGCTCTCTCTCTCTCTCGTCTGGTCTAGCGCTTTCTGTCTGCTCTGCCTGGTGACAGAACGGCCTGATGGATTTTGATCCTCTCTCTGTGGTCTGCAGAGAGAAAGTCAGTCTGTGTATGGCTAATCTGCAGTCTGTGATACCCAGACCCTCGCTCATTTGTTCACGCTCTCTTTCTGTCTCTCTGTGATTGGCATAAGAGGTCAGTGTTAAATAGGACAGAGAGTGTGTCAGTGGGAGAATTGGACAGGACATAGTAACAATCAAAGAACACTGTCACTAAAGCACTGTTCAGACAGGATCCATTTTCAAACGTTTGAGTGTTTCAATGTACTGATTTAAACTGGATTTCGATCTCTGTAGGGTTTTTTTTTTTCTTCTCTCAAACTGAAGTGTCTTGTCTGGATGTGGGTGTTACAGAAAGTCATGTGCTCTGGATGTGAACACCATGAAAACCAACTGAAATAAACAAAACCTGCATGGTGGCTGGTTTCTAGCTGGTCTAAGCTGGTCATTAGCTGATCTAAATGGGTCATTAGTTAGTTAACAAGCTGCTGTGTTCCAAAAACCAGCTTAATCACTAGAAGCTGACATGTTGTTGATCCAAAAGTGTCTGACAGCTAGAAATCAACTATCATGTTCCAAATGCTTTTAGCTTAAGTTGGGCAAAAAATCCCAAGGGATTTTTAAAGAGGAATCCAAAGAGTATTTTGTCAGTTTTTATTGTTTAATATATTTTAGCAATCTAATTATTTATATTACATATTGTCAGAAAATCTGAGTGATGCTTGTCTAAGCAGTTATTAAGGTGTTATGAGTAGTTTTTAACATTGCTGTCTGTTGCTAAGGTTTGGTTGCTAGGGTGTTTGTTTTTTAGAGTTAGTTACCCTGAAACAAAATCTGTGAAATTGCTCTGAGCAGTTAAGCACTGTTGGGGTCTAAAAGTCTTGAATGCAATTAAGAAAATGCTTCTGCTTTTTCAAAAAAATTTTTATTATTATTATTAATAGTATTATTATTGTTATTGAAATTTACTTGTTATTAGTTATTTCATCCACACGATAAAACGTAATTGAAATTTTTCCATGATTTTATGATTTGAGTCAATACTTCTGTGAAAGCCGAAAAACTGACCTTTTGTGCAAACAAGTTCAACATGGTCAATGTCACAGATATGCTTATTTGATTAGTAAATGACGAGAACTTCTGC
This sequence comes from Enteromius mattozi, assembly GCA_032359235.1. Lineage (NCBI taxonomy): Eukaryota > Metazoa > Chordata > Actinopteri > Cypriniformes > Cyprinidae > Enteromius > Enteromius mattozi. The sequence continues at coordinate 12,956,644 of JAUMHE010000068.1, read as the reverse complement.
AGAATTTTAAGTATTTTCAAATTCACATTACATCGTTATTTCTTTGTTTTAGGCTTTTCAGCATCCTATGAATGTTTGCTTCCAGGTTAAATTAGATTTTGAATGTGGGCTCTCAAATCCCCACTGTACATTTAAAAAGACTTGCCTTTATTTTCTGTATTTTTTGATCTAAAGTCAGAGGAGCAGCTCAGCTTTCATGGACTAGTTTAAAGCCTGCTGTGATTTCGTTTTGTATTGATTCAGTTCCAGTCTGATAGGCTTGTGTTTGTAGTCTTATTTGTTCTTACCGGTATTCTGATCTGAGTCTCATTCTCTCTGTCTTATCTGCCCTCCTGTCTGATTGCCACTTCCTTTGTCTGTTTTGCCTGGCTGCCTGTCTGTGTCCTCTCTTTTTTTTTTTTTTTTCCCTTCTCTCTCTTTCTCTCCTCTTCGCCCTCCCCTCTGCTCTGTCTCCCTCTTTTGCTTCCTCCTCTTATGCCCTAAATTAGGAGAGAAGTGTTTGTTTCTTTTGATGTGTGAGTGCCAGTATCCCGCAGTACTACACTGCAGGCAACAACTCACTCTTTCATTCTCTCTTTGTGACACTCTCACTTTTAGCCTCTGTTCGGTTTACTCGACTGTACGAGCTTCCAGAACGGTCCCTCAGCGCAGTCGGTGTAGAGCTCATTTTTGTTGTCTGAAAAGCCTGTGGACTCCAAAAGCATCCATCTGAGGAACAGTTTTGGCCTTGACTGATAGAGCAAGTGTGAGTCCAGCAGGGTGTTCCTCATGTTCAGACAGAACATGTTTGAAGAGGCATCGATCAAGCTGTATACCTTCATTACTTTGGTTCTTACAAGGCCAAAACTGGTTAATGATAGAAACTTTAGTTTCATCATTAGACACCCAAAACACTGTATGCCGTTTGTTATCATTTGAGCACGAAATGAGAATTTTAAGCAATCTTTGAAGGGATCTTGCATCCAAAAATGAAACTTGTCATTATTTGCACACGCTCATATCATTTTAAAGTTTTATGACTTTTTCCCCTCCATTTAATTACAGTCAATGTTTTCAAATGGTTGAAAATGGAAACTCATACAGGTTTGGAACAACATGAAGTGGGAAAATTACGACAGGATTTTCATTTGGGGGTGTCTCTGTAATCAACTTTTTTCCATGTGGATAATCACAGCTTTCAAGATCTCAAAAGTGCTATTAAAGCAAAACATTGTATTCCATGTGAATATATTCTAAGTCTCATTAAGCTTTATGAAAGATTTAAGTTAGAAACAGACAGAAAAATAAGCCTTATATTGACCTGCAAATCAAATATAGTGCCTGAGGTGCTGGATGAGCTGTCAAAATATTAAATGGAGCCGCATAACTTCAGAATTCTCCTTTTGTGTTCCATGGGGAAAAAATAACAACACTGAAATGACACATGGGCGAGTAAATAATGGCATAATATTTATTTTGGGCTGAAATAATCCTTAAAGAACAATGGCAGGCAGTCTACAACAAGACTGAACTGACTGCTGACTTTGAAATATATATATAATGATACAAATTTATTCAGCAAAAGCATTTTTTTTTTATTCTCTCAAATAATGTAACGTTTAGTTAAAAAATGATGAATAGGAATAAACAAGCTTATCTGAAGCTGGCACACCTGATCTCACTGTCTGTACTATCTTGCTTCTGTCCAACTATTTTCTTTCTGTTGTTCATGTCAAACCAAAATGGCTCTCACCTTTTTTTTTCTTTTTTTTTTTTGCCAGATGCTATCACCAATTTGGGGATCTGTAGTCACAATGGATTTTGATTTGACTCTGCTGCCATCTTTTGGTCAAAATGATATTAAACTTTTTCATGATTTCTTCATTTTAAACAGGATCTGTGTGGTGTTGTTTCATCCTGCACTGTTCTTAACTCTAAATGTCTTTTTATATGTTGCAGCTGAACTGGAGTTTGTGCAGATCGTGATCATAATCGTCGTGATGACTGTGATGGTCGTGGTGGTCGTGTGCCTGCTTAATCACTACAAACTCACCACATGGTCTTTCCTGAGCCGGGCTAGTCAGGCACAGAGTCAGGATCTCTCTCTGCAGCCGGTAAGACCCTGTCACAACCTTCCATAAACTATCCTCAAATATTTAGATGAGCCCTTGATGGGGAATAAACACAAAAATGTATGTTAGAGATGAGGCCTGGAAGTTTGCATGGTTCATATGGAACACACTAGTTGCCATCAATTTCCTGTCTCTGTGCTGTTGCCATGAAAATATTAATCATGTGGGGTTTTTTTGTTTTTTTACACAGAAGCTTTACAGAGCACAAGCAAATAGAAAACAGTATAATAAACAAATAACTACAAGAAGATACGTTGAAAGAAAATAAAAGCCCATAGAATGGGAACAGAATAAAATGTAGACAACATAAAGCAAATGCAGTGTGACAGGAAACCAAAATGGTTAGAATATTTCTTTAAATCCGCAGCAGAATAAAAAAAGGTATAATCAAAATCTCATGAGAGTAAAACAGAGATATCAAAGCTTTCAACAGTTTTCCAAAATCCAGGTTCAGCAAAGCCCATCAAGATCATTTATACAAGTAAATCGGCACCTAAAATCATTTTAATAATAGGGCTTAACAAATAGGTTATTTATTTATTTTATATTTATTTTTACATGTCACCCATGTAACTTGAATAAGAATATATTTAGGCACTATTATTATTATTATTATTATTTTTATTTTATTAAAAAATGTAATTAATTATTTTAATTGTTTTTATATAATGAGAGTTTGTTTGATTATTGAGTGAGTAATCGAGTATTTTTGATGTGTATTAATGACACTGGGTGAACTTTATTTTGTTTTAAGTATAAGTTCTAGTTATATAAAAACATGGAGATCGTCAAGAAAATACCTTTTTAAGGTCAGAACTTATGTCTAAATCATAAACATCACACTTCCTTGGCATGTTTTTCAGGCTGAGCCATGAAACATCAATTTCTAATACTGAATAGATGAATTTTTCACCTGCTGTGTCATCTCTAAGCCTTGTTTGGTATATCTTATGCGGGTGAGCTTTTATCTTAGAAAAGAAGAAAACAGCAGGGCCTAAAAGTCTCTTGAGTGGGGTGTGTGTGTGTGTGTGTGTGTGTGTGTTTGTTTACTTCTGGAAAGGTCTTCTTTGTGTCTAATCCAAAATAACTTGCAGCAGTGCACTGAGCTGATGAGAGGGAACACTGCATGTGTGGGTGTCTCATCTCACCCCAGGGATGGTTTTCAGAACATTTGCGCAGTTTTTAACCAGACAGACAGCAGGAAATTAATCGTACATCATTTATCTTACTTCAAAAATACAGATCATTGGTCTGAGTCATGCCCTAAAGGTTAGTGAACATGCTGTGGAGTGCATAAGGTTTGAGTTGTTCATGCTATGGACAACTGGCCAGAGAATTTTCTTGGGAAACTGAATGCTTCATTAGAACATATTACATCTTACTGGATGTATTACGTGTAATTAAAACACGATATATATTACTCCTTCGGAAGGCAGTGTGTTTTGGAGGAGACACAATGGCAGTGTCCCTCTGAGAGCAGGGCATGTTGATTACATTCAGCAGTTCTGTCTAGACGCCAGTCAAACTCAGACACGCGCAGCCCACTGCAGCACCCAGGAGAGACTGCTAAATGACTGAGACTTTTCATTTTCATTCATGAGGGAACGCGAGGGGGAGGGAAGCCAGTGAAGGAAGCAAGCAGCAATGTCTGGGAAAATGTTACTTGCTGGTTGTTTAGATGTTTTGTTTTGTTTTTTTTAATTAGAATGGATACATGTAGCCACAAAGCATTGTTAGAGTTTAACAAATGGACTCTGTCTGATTCTTTTTATTTATCTATCTACTTATTTATTCATTCTACTTCTTTTCCTAATGTCTGTCATTTTAAATATGAATCTTACAAGGGTTTACCAAATGATATGTGGTTATTAATTTATTGTAGATTATTTATTGCTGTATATTGTAGAATATTTACAGTTGTGTGTGTACTGTATATACATACACACACAATACTGTAAATATTCTACTATATATATATATAATATATGTAGGCACAGAGCATTATTAAAATTTAACAAATGGCGTCTATGGATATGGATAGAATTAAGGTTCAACAAATGATTTATTAATTTATGGAAGAATAATTTTTCATATGATATTATATTCAACCATGAAATGCCAATATGGATATACAAAGACTCAGAGCTTTATTACTGCTTAACAACCAGGTATATTAATATATTCTAGTCTATTTATGGCAGTCGGTGATTTATAATTAGTTGATCAAATTAATTCTTGGTGGACTATGCTATCTTAAAATACTAATAATTCTGAATATTACATCTATGTATTTTTTCTCCTTGTTTGTAGGAGGGTTCTCTGTGGCCATCAGATAATGGGCTGAGACAAGGAGCATCTGAGGTAAGCTCTGTGTGTGTGTTTTCGGCCCTATACTCTAGGGACCTTGTTTCAAGGGTTGTTGTTCTTCTTGTATAAATGGCATGTCTGCCTGTAACAAGCAGTGACGTCTCCTCAAGTGCGTGTCGTCTCTGTGCCTGTGTGTGCCTGTTCCTCCCTCAGTGTAGGCGTATGTGAGGGAGGATAGTCTCTGAGACTGTCTGTGAGTGATAGCACTAGTATAAAAAATATTGTGTGGAGAGAATACATGCATATATATTCATTGTTTGTGTGTGGTGGTGGTGGTGTGGGGGGTTGTCTCTCTCACCGGGATGCAGCCTCTCAGCAGTTCATTAATCTCTCACCCTCGTCTGGCAGCGTCTAGACGGTCGTCTGAGAGGCCAGACACTCAGGGTCTATCTGCGTAAATTGCCTCCCATCAGCCTCAAACTCACTAATGTAAACGTGGCCCCCGCAGTAATGAGGCTGATCTCATTGGCTAACTGATATGCAGATTTCACTCATATGAAGGATATTTTATCAGCTGCACATTAGCATACTAATGTCTGGACTGGGGACCGTTTAAATTTAGGGCTCTGGTGAGTTTATATGGAAATGGAAGAGTCATTATTTAACTGTGTGGATGTGGTATGAGTAGAATACTGTTATTCTGAACGAACACACTTTTGTCTGCTGTAAAAACTGGTTTAAGTGGTTGTGGTTCTAAATGAGCTTCTAGACTCTTTCACTGTCATACAATGTCTTAAGTGCTGCAAAGCCAAGTAATTTTGTTTGCTTTTTAAAAACGTCTGTGCTTTTGCTTCCTATCTAATCGTATTTAGATAATAGATAAACGTGCGTGTGTGTGTATTTGCTTAGTGTGTGTAATTATAATTATACTGAGTCTATCATATGGATATCATCCAAATATGGATGGAATTAAGGATTAACAAATGGTTTATTAATTTATGAAACTTTTATATTTAAATTTTTATATTATATTATATTATATTGTTCAACCATGAAATGCCAATATGGATCATATTTTCATATACATTTTATACAGCATTTTTCAAATTTTTCATATATATATTTTCATCTTTGTCATAGATTCCTGAGACAATAATTATATTTTATAATCAGAAAAAAATTGTCAAGAAAATAACACAATAACTTGTAAAAAATAATAATGTTATAAATATATTATATTATATTATATATAAGTATTTTACTACTACTTTTTTTTTATTACAACAGACCATTATTATTGTGTGTGTGTTTGTTTATATATATATATAATATATATATATAACGGGAAGGTTGTAGGTTCAAACCCTAAAAAGGGACAATCCATAAACAACCACCATTGTGTCATTTAGGCTACGTTTATACAACGATGTAGTCAAAAACTGAAAACTTTCCTTTGCATTTTTAAAAAGTGCACAACAACATTTTCAAAACAATTTGCGTTTACACATATCTGCAAAAACACTGTATTGTATATGCCAGGCCAGTAGTTGGCACTGTCACACTTTGCTGAAGAAGCGTTGGCAAACTCTTGAGCAGCAACAATCGTACCATGTACTCTGCCAATGTTGTGTATGTTTGTTTGTGATTTGCCTTTAAAAATCAACATGTACTGCACATGTCAACATGCATAACATGTACTACTTATACATGACATCACATTTAAAATGATAACGGTGGCGCTTTCAAAAACTAGCACTTTGAAACCTGTTTTCAAAAATATGCGTTATCAATCCCCAAAATGCCGTTGTCCTGTAGTTTCCAGTATTTGGCTGAAAACATTGTCGTGTAAATGGCCCCTTTTTATTTGCATACTAGCATTTACTCATGTCTAATTATTAGCTACTGTTTTAATGGCTTTTCATTGGATCTTTTAAAGCTAAGATGACACATTCTCACTGTATTTCTTGCATTCACTTCCTTCTCCCCTGCAGGTGCTGTATGCTCCTCAGCCAAGGGACCGCTTCACCGCTCCCACTTTCATGCAGCACAACCGCTTCAGACGTTTCCAGCCTACCTACCCGTACCTGCAGCACGAGATCGATCTGCCGCCCACCATCTCGCTGTCAGATGGAGAGGAGCCGCCGCCGTACCAGGGCCCCTGCACACTGCAGCTGAGAGACCCCGAACAGCAGCTCGAGCTCAACAGAGAGTCGGTACGCGCTCCACCTAACCGGACCATCTTCGACAGCGACCTCATTGACATGCACAGTTCAGGTGGTGGCGGTGGGCCGCGGCCTCCCAGTAGCAACTCTGGGATCAGCGCGGCCAGCTCCAGTACCCATGGACGTGTGGAGGGCCCTCCACCCGCTTACAGTCAAGTAATTGGGCAGCAGTCGGGCATTGTACTTTACCTCCACCAGCACAGCAATAACCCGCCCATCCCCGTCACTGTGCAGACTCCGCCCAGGGGCCGGACAGATTTAAACAGCCCAGAGAGCACAATAGCGCTGAGCAAAGACCGACAGAGGGAGGAGCTAGTGTGAGGGGGCGGGGCTAGCACACGATTGGGCGATCGCGATCACTCTCCACCCACAAAGGGAACGGGTTCTCCCTCCTGACACTCCCGTGCACAAACGGCGCTTAATGCGTCTTCGCGACGAAAGCGAAACCATGTGTTTGTTTGTTTTTTAATAACAATATGGAGCTGAGCTTACAAAAGAAAACATTACATTCGTTTTCTGTCAGTCCAGCTGCGCTAAAACTGGGGTTTATGCACTGCCTGGAGTCTCCCACCTTTGTTGCTCTGTATTACTTCTGTATAGCCGACAAATTTAGAGAAAGTTATTCGTGCACAAGACAGGCTTTTTGTTGTTGTTGTTGTTCTTGTTGGTTTTATTGTTGTATTCCTCTTGAATGCCCCCTTCTGCCCAAACCACACGTCATATACTAGCTGTGTGGATAGAAATTTCTTTTGTTTTTCTTTTTTGTTAATTTTAAGACCGAGATCTGTGCAGCATGAACAAAACAAATGCGAAAAAGGGTGAAAATCCAAATCCTAGTGCCAAGGTTTATGCGGAAGGTGTCATGAGGCGTTGACTGTCTTAAAGACTTGTTATACATTTAAATCAAAACCCTTTTCTGAACTTTGCACTATTGTTAATCAGAGAAATTTGGGAATGGGGTAGTGGGAAAGTGGGAAAGGGGGAGGGGGGGGGGGGTGATATGTGTTTACTGTTTGTACTGTCGTTTTCGTGTAGTTCCGATCATATGCTTCAGTGCGAGCTTTCTACCGGAGGGAAGTGATCTTGTCTGTCTTCAGCACAAGAAAAATCTCTGATCCAGCCTAAAATAACCTTGATCTAAAAGAGGCACAGAATACAGAGAGTCTGCTCTACTCTCATCTATCCTCACCACTGACAAGTTCTGCCACTTTCACAGACTCCAGCTGATCCGAGGTCAGTTGGCTGGTGGCACGGTTGACATTTTGCCTAAAAAACTCACTTCAGTAAGACAACTGAACAGGTTTGACATGTTTTCAGATTGTTGCTTTTTTTTCTCTCTCTCTCTCTCTCTCTCTCTCTCTCTCTCTCTCTCCAACCTTATTCTCATCATCTGTTTATTATTATTAATTT
>JAUMHE010000068.1:12862644-12948540 GCA_032359235.1 Enteromius mattozi | reverse complement strand
TGTGTATATAAAGGAAGACTTGGTTAAAAAATAATGCTTTAATAATGTCTTAAAAATGTCCCTTAATGACATTTAGTAAGAAACTATTATATTATTTGAAAAATTATCATATATATATATATATAAAATACACATTTTATTATGATTTTTAATGGATTTTTTTCCCCTTTTATGATTTCAAGTTTACTATTTCCTGCCTTTTGCACTTTTGTTTTTGAGGTAAAACTGATAAACAGAATGATCCTATAGATTTTTTTTTTATTATTATTAACCCCATGTCACTACCTGCTCACATTTTCCACCTCCACCATATAATACCACAAAATAGATATTCATTGGCCTAATCTTCTAATCAAAATGCCAGTGTGTTCGAAGGATATAAAAACCCTGTTTTGCATGTTGTATAATCTAGTCCCCAAGGATAATTAATCAGGTTTAAAATGTGGTGAAGTCAAGGGCTAATGTGATGGGCATTTTTGAAAATACCTATTTTTACCCAGCAGTCCTCTGTCTTGTTGCCTTTGCTTTCACTCTGACACCGGCCAGAGTGAACCTGACCCTGACACCAGCTCCTGCCCAGCACGCACCAGTCCTCAAAACCGAACTCTCTTCCTGTCCATATGTGTTCCTCTTATTTGCCACGTAGACATACAGTCAGGAAATCCAAGATCCGTACTCTTCAGAGCGGCTCTCTGCATTCGGTTTAAGCTTGGGTGTAATGATCACAATCGTTTAGGGCCCAGATAGAGAATGTTGAATCTTTTGAATCTGGTCCAGAAGAAAGCCCAAAGACTCTTTACCAGTTAGCGCACACACATCCCTTTAATAAGGAGACTGAAGACTGAGCCCCTGCTTTTAGTCCCCACTGAATCTGTCGAGGACAGATGGACTTGTGAAAAGGCCATGGTGTTTTTTGTTTTTTTTTGTTGTTGTTGAATAATTTTAGATTTGTTTGCTGGGGATTATGGTGAAAAAAGTTTTCAAAAGCAACACACTCACCTTTATAAGCTACTCTATTTGTACTCAGAATGTTAGAGTCAGCCAATCAAAATGTTTGAATGCTTTTATTTTATGTCTGTGTTAGTTGGCTTTATTTTTTTTTCTCTGCTCATGGTGGGATTTTTTTCTTTTTTTTTTTTTTTTCCTTGTGGACAGAAATTATGCCGTCTGGACCTGTGTGCTTCACACCAGACTAAACAAACACTCTACTCTTCTATATTTAGTATAGTAGAACCACAAAAACTGGACTGGATTTGGAATTTTTAAATCATAGCTGTTTCAACCCCTGGCAAAAATTATGGAAACTTAGAATTTTTATTTTTTTTACTTTATAGCAAATAAACTAAACGCAAAACTGTTTTTGGTTAATAGCGGAGCATTCTAGTTTTGTGAAACATAAACTTACACAAATCAAATTGCTTTTTTTGATGACAAATTTCCAGATAAAGCAGAAGAAACATGTAAATCTAAAAAAAACAACACCACACACACACACACACACACACAAGTACTTTCTCTCTCTGGCTTTTATGGCGGCCTGAATTCTTTGAAACGCACGCTATGCTAATAAAAACAATATTCTCCATGAAGTTGGGTCCAACTGTTATGAACAAAGAGCATGATGGAATTTTTTTTCCTCTTTGTTTTTTCAGTCAGACTGAGATTGATTGTCTTTCCTGATGATAAGCTTTACCACAAATGTGCCATTAATTTGCTTTAGAAATCCTTTTTTTCCAGCATCTGATGTGGGGGAAAAAAAATTGCTGTTATTTTTAACTTTTTTTTTTTGTTAAATTAGTTTCACAAAGCCAGAATACTAAAATATTATTACAAATTACCATTAAAAGTGGTTTAATTATATAAAAAGACACAAATTATTTCATTACTTTTGCCTGGGATTGTAGGCTAAATTAATAATAATTCTAGAATCCTATCACCTTAGATTCAGAATGTAATAATTCTAGAATATTTATAAATCAAAATGGCTAGAATTGGAATTCCATAATTCCAGCAGCTCGGCTTGATCTAGAATTGTAGAGTCGCTTGAATTGTGTCTAGATGCTCTTGTCTTTCAAGCACAGGCTTTAAAAGCTCAGAATTGCTTAGATGCTTCTCTCAGACCTTCTGCGAAGAGTGAGAGCACAATATCACTGCATTCAATTTAAGAGTCCTTTTACCTGTCCGTGTGTGTGTTTGTTTGTTTTTTTCCACTGGCCGTCTTCAGCGCTTTCACTAGTCAGTTTGCTGCTCCTGCTGTTGCTGCTATGCTGCTTCTCATCTGCTGCACTTTTTTTGCTTTGCCTTTCTGTCCACCCTGGTCAATTCTCTTCTTTGTTCTCTACGATTTGTTTCTGTCTCAAAGGAAGAGCTTTCTGCCGTTTTCTACAGTCCAAGGAGTTTGCATGTTACTCACGAGCTGAATCGGTGCCTATCGATCGTGTTGTTTTTTTGAGCGACGTAGGAACCCACTTGCACTCTAAAAGTTCCCACCTTAGCTGTGCCTCACTTCCAATGGTGCTTTCTTCTTCTGTGTAATGTTTTCTTTTTTTGTTTATTTGTAAGGTGCTGTAAATAAAGTTAGTCTGTATGCACATATCCTACCCAATGGGTAGAAACCACAGAAAAAAAGACATTGTTAATAATGTAACAATTTATAGCTGATATAAAGATTTTAACACGGTGGCAACGGATTTGTAAATGCCTACAGTTCAAATGTGCTTTTTTTAACTTAATTTTATTGTTATTATTTTGGCAAACAAGGAAATTCATTATCAGAAGGATGCTTAATTATGAAAGTACTGAGCTTACAGAGTTTTATTGAGTAACATCTTGGTATGGAAAGAATGAAATGCTGTTTTGGATTAAGACGTTGCTTTAAACGCTGCCCCCAACAACAAAAGGCACACATACACATAAAGGAATTTAATCAACTAGTTTTTAATCAAAAAAATATGAAAGCCTGTTGCTACCAAGAGGAAAATAAAAAAATATATGACGTAATTGCAAACTTACAATTAATTTTTTTTTTAATTCCTTAAAAGGGGAAGAAAATTATGATAATCTCATTAAAAAAAAATACATTTTGAGTTTAATTTATTGGTTGGGGGAAAAAAACTGAATTACAGAATTGTTAGATAAAATCAAATTTCACTGAAAAAAAAGGACAGAATTGCAAGAGATAAGCTCTAAAAAAAACATCTGAGCTTATACCTTACAGTTCTGAAACGAGACACAATTACTTATTCATTTATTTATTTTTAAACTCTGGTGGAAACGGGCTTTTGTAAAAATAAAAAAAAAACATTTTAACTTCAACTAGTTAAAGCAAGTTATAAATTGGAATGGAAACGTGGAAAATGTATTTAGCAGTGCCAGACTCCCACTCGCTGACACAAACGCTGAGAGATGGTGAAATGACAGACCTGCTTTAAAACAAGTGTTCATTTGAATCCCAACATGTACATGACTTTTCATGCCACCCTGTGTTGTGCTTCCTGTCTTTGCAAGTTTAATAATGAACCAAATGAGAGATGTAGTTTTAACATTCTTATTTTTGTTATATACTGTATTTCAGACATTCTTGTGTATGTGGTGTATAGGAGCAAAAAAAAGATTTTAAATTGCAGATATTTATGTGCTGGTGCTCCGCTGTACAGTAGCTTGTATTCGCATGTCTATAGTTATATACCTGAAGATAATGTACATAGCGATGCCATTTTGACTACAAGCACCTGACTAACAGCAGTTGTGACGTTTTGAGCAATGTACCGAGATGCTTTTGAAGCTTTTCTTTCTTGCACAAGCACAGAGAACTAACAAAACTCGAAAGGTTTAGACTTGTTTTACTCTGATGCTTATCGAGTGTCAGAAAACAAACACTCGGCATTAGAAAGCAACACAATAATAGACCTTTTACACAGCTCATGTTACTCCGTATGTTCATGTGTGTGGACTTTTCTATACATGCACATGTACATATTTATTTTATTTAAATCATTGTGGTGTAATAGGTTTTAAGCATAAGGTCTGTTACTGTAATGCTTTTTTTTTTTTTTCCAGAAAAAGTAATCAAAACATGTTGCTCTAATCACTGTTATAGTCAAACTTTTATGCTTGTACTTCTCTGCTGTTGTCCAACTGCAGTTAAAAACTAATAAACTAAAAGTACCAGTTGCTGTTGTGTCTAGTACTTTAATTTTTACTTGGATATTGAAATAATTTCCAATATGCATTCTCAGATCAACAATTTTATTATTCTCTCAATGATTTGATTTTAGATTTTAAAAACTAGCAGCTTGTCCGTATATATTTAATAGACACACAATGCAATAATTCAAGACACTGTAAAGTCTAGATGAGTGTAGGCAATATGCACAAGAACTCAAATACAAACACACACTATATAGATGAGTGAAAATCATTAAAGCAAGGCCATGTAACTTTTGGCGCTCTAGCGGTTAATAAACAGAACTACAAGCATCCCGCGAAAGAACATTCTAACCGGAGCTACTTCTCTATGTTTGTCTATGGCGATTCACGCAGGTATGTGTTACTCCGCAGAGGTGAGGATACGAACAGGCTACGACAGTCCAAATATAAGCACTTATTATAATAAGTGTACCGTAGTTATTCGGTTTGGAAGATGAATTTATGTACTCGCTCATTATATACATTTTTAACACAAAGTTACATGGTGTTGCTTTAAATATCAAATAGATACTGCTAGGTCCATTTAATTTATCACTTGGTTATCAAGAAGGAATACTTTTAATACATTCAAAACAACTGAACTAATATACATTCAAACAAACACATTTAACATGATTTTGGCTTAATATAATTCTAGTATTATTGCTAGTTCAAGTTTGCTTCTCTCCAAGACATTAGTGCATAGAAACCATGGAAACCACATTCACTACCTTAAAGGGACAGTTCACCCAAAAATGAAAATTCTGTCATCATTTACTCACCCTCATGTGGTTTCAAACACGTATGAACACAAAAGACTTTTTTGTCGATACATTCAAAGTCAATGGGGTCCAAAGTTGCTTTGGACTTGACCTGACTTGCATTATATGGACAAAAACATTTTCAAAATATTTCTTTTGTGTTCTGCAACAGTTTAACTATCCCTTTAAGTCAACACCAAATACCTTGTGACAGTTATTACTGATCGTGTGAAACGTTCCAGAGTACGCTTATGAGTTTTTAGTGATGTTTCTCTTCTCATAGCCATGCAGTCTAGTCGACTTTCTTTCGGAAAGTCATTTTGTCTTTCGTCTCCTGCAGTTTCTCAGAAAACTTGTCTTTCGTCCCAGAGAAGCGCTCTTTGGTCCCCTCCATTCGTTCGGAGAGCAGTTCTTTGGTTTCCTCCATCTTCTCTGAAAACCTCTCTTTTGTCTCCTCCATTTTTTCAGTCAGTCGTTCCCTGGTCTCCTCCATTTTGTCTTGAAGGTACTCTTTAACAGGAGGAGGAGTGGAGAGGTATCCATGTTTGCGAAGGTACTGTACAGACAGGGAAGTGCCGCCCAGTGTAACAGTGTATCGTGCAGGAGTAGCGAGCTGTAACCAGATAGACAAAGTGACAGAATAACATTTAACAATGATTAATCATATAGCACGTATGTATTTTTAAAACCATACTAAATCATCTTAGGGGTTTTTGTTTATATACCTTATACATTGCATAGGCTGTGAGTGCATAGCCTCCCTGGGAATCTCGCAAAATTCCCACCATCCAATCCGGTAAACCGATGAACTCCAAAAACGGGACCAGATTCACCCCTCTGCAGGAAACACACAACAATAACATGTGTATCTTTACAAGAGAGAGATGATTGCTTTTGTAACCTTCAAGTGTTGTTTGTATAGCAGTAGTTGATTGTCCAGATGACGCTGCTAAAGCTTGTCTGACCTGCTGAAGCTCAGACGGCCTTTATCTGGAAAAACCTCGACCTCTCTGCCAGCCTCACCTTAATGCCAGTGCGCTTAGTCTGTATGTTTTGATCTTTGAAGCAAATTGAATTTACTGAATTCAGTACTTTTAAAGCCTATTTTGTACCATAAGACAACAAAGCAACAGGCATAATGAGCTCAATTATGTAAGTAAATACATCATATTCAGAAAACTACAATAATTTCATGATGTACAAAATATTGTTATCAATTTATCGTCTGCATTTCATTACCATTACCCTTGTTTCATCTAACATTTAGTTAAATTGCTTTAATTCAAGGTAATGTAATAATTTAGTAACACTGTAATATTTAGCAAAACTAAAAAACATGTTTTTTGTACTGTACATTATATTATAATAATGCCTATATTCAGCCGCAGCATTTAAAATGGGGGACCAGAACAAGAACTGACAAGCTGAACAAGTCAAAACAGAACATTTTCAAATTAAATTTGGCACTTGTCATTGTTTGTATTGTCAAAGGGTGTGTTATTGTGCAGAATGCTGACGTTCACTTACTTCATTGCAGCATAATAAAAGCTCCCAAACCACACAGTGGACGTGACGACGTGCACAGGCACCATGACTTTACCATACTGTTTAAACATCTTTTTGAACCTCTGAAAGAGCCCGATAGACCTGTCCTGCAGAGGGTCGACATCATCCTTATTCTGAGGGGCAGACTCCGTATCGGCCTTGTAAAGACCCTCAGTCCCTGCCAGACTCTGCGGAGGGTTTAATGGCGTTTCTTCCTCCGTGGACGTTTTGCGGCTCTCTTTTGTCCTGATGACATTAGTGCAACTGAAGCAGCGTGAGGTCCGGACGGCCACCGGAAGCTCACGCACAGCCCAGGTGTGACCCAGGTATGTGGAGCGCAGCAGGAGCACGCGCCGCACCGTGACTGGAGCCCACATCCGCTGCATCACCTCCTCCACCTACAGAGCGCCACCTACAGGACCTGCACCACCAAAAGAGGTTAGTGTACAATTACACCCAAACTATTAACATCTGGCTGACGATCTAATAGGCGAAGTCTCACTGGATTGAACTTGTTTCTTTTGATTTCCAAAAGCTTTTCACTTTAGAGGCTTGAAATTACAAATATAAATGTATGAATTTCTAAAAATTTTTTTTTTTTTCAAATTAAATACAATTTTACACTCTCACACACACACAATTATATATATATATATGTAAATACAATTTCAAAAAAAGATTTTATAATAATATAATAAAATAAAAATTTCTCTTGAAAAAGTGATGAAGATAAAATGCATTATGCAGTATTGTTTTGTTTTTGTATAACATGTTATTGGAAGTTAACTATACATGATTATTGTTAGTTAGACATTAGTAATGATTCAAAAGTCAAAAGTTGAGCATGATAAATACATGCCATTGGTCAGGTTGGATAAGGGTCATGGCTCTGTCAACCACCAGACTGATCAGGTTAAAGACAAAGTACTGTAATTCCAGAGATTAATTAAGTTAGTTTTAACCATTCAGTTAAGTTTGACTATTTATCGGTTTGTAATTCCTGCGGTGGTGAGAATATTCCCTTAAACTGTCTTCAGTCATTTAAATCTAAGAGGCTTTCAACACAATTTTGACATGTCTCTCAACTCAACATACAAAAGACCAGGCATATTTAGCTGAAAAACTAAATATGCAGCGCTTTGTTCGGTTTCATAACGTTATATAAATACAAAGACTTATTCAGTCGCAAGAGTTTCAACACATTTAATCCACCAGAAGTTCAGGACTAAATTCCTGACATGTTTTAAGAAGTATAAATATTGGTCTTCTACGTATGACATTGGGGTTATTTTAGAGGACAGAAGAACTAAAATCACTAGCGTTTAGAACTCAAGTTAACAGGGCCCTGATCTAAACTTCAACACACTGCTTTGCCACTCCTGTAGGATCCGACACACAGCCACAACAGCTGAAACAACACCGAATGTATCAACCGGAAGAGACAGTTTAAAATAGCTGGTTAGAAACAGCGTGGAAACTTACATTCACCTCTGGAAGGACTGCTGTGGGTTTAAAGAGAGTCCTCGCAGCGCTCCATACCTCAGCAGACACATGTCATGTACACGCACGTTCTCCAGACACATCCACATGGAGCTGCTGCGCGGGGCATCATGGGAAATGTAGTCATTTGCGGGGAAGAATTAGATTGCTCAGTTTAGGAAACGAGTACTACACTCTTTGGTTTAAGTTCTATTCACCAACCTTTTTATCCAAATTTTGTTGTTGTTGTTATTGTTATTATTTCATATCTATTTTTGTATAAAAACTATTTTTGTATTTGTTGGGCGAGTTACTAAATAAACCATTAAAATGTAGCAATAAAAAAGAAAAGAGGTTCAAATGTTTTGTTTTATTTTATTTTTTAAATACTTTCTTTCTTATTTGCTTATTTTTTTTATTTTATCCCTCTGTTTTTTCAGTATTAATAGATTTAGAAAAAGTTTTTCGTACAGTTTTTTAATGTTGATTTATATCTATATATCTGCAATTTTCTAAACCAAATTATCAAAGCAGTAACATGGAAAGTTGGTTTATTTTTGGTTGTATCGTTTTCGGGGGTTTTTTTGTTTGTTTTTTTCGGTTTGACTGGAAAGTATATATGAATCTGCAGTTAGGTTTTGTCTCCACTAGATGGAGGTAATGGATGGAACGCGGATCAGAGTGAGTCAGACTAGTACTTGTTTGATTTTAGCTGACGTACAAAGGAGTGGATGTATAAGTGGATGCACAATGGCTGTCATAATAATATATAAATTATAATATTTCTTGAATACTTATTAATCAAAGTTACATTTATGCATGTTAGAAAATAGGTTGAATATGGCTGTATTCTGGCTTTCTAAGAAGATGCTTTCATTGTGTGTAGTGAGCCATATGAGTCAGGGCAGAGCCCATCAACCTTGAAGTATAGATATTAAGTGTTCTCTGCATATGTGTGTGAGTGTTTGTCTTTGCTGCTAGATGCAGACAGCCCTAAGAGGAAACCGTCATTTGTCATCCAGGGTGTCCTATATACGTCTCTGGAGAGACCTATTGCTCTGATCACTTGTCACAAAAATAATCACTAGAAAATATGCTTTTAGTTTATCTATGTTTCGACCAACCAGAATCTTGCTTACCTATGTATTGACGTAATTAGTGACCTTTGTAAGAGTATGATTACTGGTGTCTTCAGCATGTACTGAGAGCAGCCTACGAACTCCTCGTGAGCTTTGAAGCTGACTTCTGCTGAACTGTAATTCCCCTACACAATGAATATATATATATATATATATATATATATATATAGTTCATTCATATTCCCAATGTTTACTCTATTCTATTTTATATATATCCTAACAAAATGCATTACAATCTTCATAGTTATTCCCATTAATAATTAAAAAAAAAAACTGGTTAGTGTACTTCTTGTCACTTTTTGTGTTGTATCGCAAGGACTGATGTTTTGTACTAAAAAAGGAGCTCAAAGACAAGCCCTCTCCATTCAGAAACCTTTTATTGTGATGGTATTCTCTGTCCAGATCAGCACAGGTCAACTGGAGCCTTATTTATGATTTTATTATTTCATAATGGTGGTTTTGGTTTTCTATAGCCTCAGAGGAGCAATCAGTAATTGTTTGTTTATATAGGTAAAGACTGCAACATGCCATTGTATTATCTTTCATTAAAAAAAAAGCTACCTTCTCCCTCCAATCATCTGAGTCTCTGCCTAGGCTACCTTCATCAAGTTGTAATGAATCAACAAAACAGGAATCCCTTCCCACCGGCTTTTATCTCCGTTTGATTTTTTTTTCGTTACGCAACCAAAATAATTAAAAAGTCTTCTTATCATCTTGTCAGTTAATATGAAAGAAAATGGTCCCCCGAGTCTAATCATATTGAAAGAAACTGAAAACTTCATGAGAAATGTCATCATACATTTAGTTTGACTTGAAAATATCAGGGCACATATCATACACAGAGCTGTTTAACAGTACTTTCTCTTTCAGCCTGGGGGCCTCAGATCACATCTCATGATCGATATCTCATGACCAGTATGACCATTAGTGTGAAACGAGACATGAAAAAACTCACTATTAGGAAAGTTAAGACTATTATAAGCGGATTGAAACATTCTTATGTGGATGTGTAGGATCAGTAAGCAACAGCTCGGGGCGATCACTTTGAAGGGGTCACTATGTTAAATCATATGAATGAAGTGTTGAAAACAGAGCGATTATACATACAAATGGCTTTTTAAATTCTAGTATAATCTCAGAAATATAGGTACAAAAGCTGTCACCGGGGCAGTGCCTTCAAAGGTTCATGTTTGTACCTAAAGGATCCATTTTGGTACTTTAAAGGTGCATATTAGAACTTAAAATGTACATATTTGAACCTAAAAGGTCCAAAAGTGTACCTTTTGAAAAGGTACCACCCTAGTGACAGCTTTTGTACCTTTATTTCTGAAAGTGTACAGATGCTGAATTTAGATGCGAGATGAGAAAGTAAATAAACACTAGTCAACAAAATATACATCAGATCAAGCATTATACATCAATAGCGACTGGTTGAAGAACTTAATTTAGGTCTAATCAGTTCTCCTTACACTGTGTGCAGATCTCTTGCTGGTTGATTGCCAAAGAGGAAATTTTAAAAACAAAAAGCCCTAGCCTGCAGGGATATTGACACTTAGACCTTTCTTATAAGTGCATTGATCTCTCAGTTCAAAGATTGCTCACTGTGATCTTTCTAGTGGCAAGGTCGAAGTGTGAATGCACAGAGCTTTTACAAACCTGCCTGAGAGAATTAGAAATGATGCATGTCGGAGGTCAGGGCCTGTCAAGGTGAAATTGGAGCTTATGTAAGAGTTGGAGATACAGGCTTATAGATATTATTTACACACTTGAGCTCACACGTTAGTGTAAAACAAGCATGAGAAGACAAAACCACTCGCCAGTTGCACAAAGCTCTAAATACAATCAGACAGATGATTCAAAATGTTAATGTATAGATTGATGAGTGTGATGGAGCGATGTGGAAGTGCATGGCCATGTATGTTAAGAGGTTAATGATTTTAACTCATTTGTAGTTGTAAGAATTTTTTATGTTACTGTGAGATTAATTCTCATTTTGCTGTTTTTAATCTATTTGTCGTGTTATTTCTGCTAGACTGGTACTTTGAGTGAGTTATGAAGAAAGGGTTCTTGCTTGCTGTAGATGAAGAATGTTCTGATACCAGTGGGACGTACTTACAAAGAATTTCTCATCTGAATCCTATTGCCCTAAAAATGCATGATGTGTATCGTCACACCTAGACCTGAAGGGTGAGCGTGATTTCACCAAGTACAAGATTTTCCTGCATCAACATCTTTTTTGATCCTCCAATCAACCAATCAGAACTGAGGAATCATTTTTCTGGAAGTACCTGTTTTAGGCTTATGATCAGGGTTAGGTGCTTCTACACCTTTGTTAATCGGGCCTATATTTCACATTTTCATCCTGAGTAAATTCAGTTAATTAAGTCTTATAGTTCTTACAAACCATTGGATATGTGCTACTAATGCTTTCAAAATGTAAATGCAACTCCAGTAACCTATTCATAGAAAGTACCAGCATGTAAGGTGTTTGTTTCTATGTTTTTCTTCACACTAAGGGCACTTCCTTCTGCTTTTCTCTTTAATCAACTCCTTTGGACTTCCTTTTCCTGTTTAGAGTTTCGATGCTCCACTGAGCTCACATACTGTAATAAGTTCTGGACATCAGCTCAACCTTCTGAGCAGGACGGAAGTGCAGGTGTTCCGGAGCTGCCATTTAGGCTATTCAAATAATACCAGTATTTGTTTACTGACAAGTGTAGGCTAAATTTGTTATTATTCGAACATGCAGTCCATGTTTCAGTTTTAATGCAGCGTATTGTCAATATTACATAAATTGATTTATTTTAGTATAATATTTGTTGAGCGCTGACATGACTAGGGACTAAAATATCCCTAAGGTCGGGATTTAAAATGCTCGGTAACAGCATCGCTGCCCCGGACTGATCAGGACCCCGCGCGGGGGTGGAGCGCGCATTGTGCTATATGAGCGCGCGCTGTGGAATTGTACGGCAGTCTACACAGCTCTTGCATTAGATCGCTCACCATAAACCACGTCCAGCGATGCATAGAAATGTAAGTAGATTTTCTAATGCTTCTGCTTCTCCTTTTGATTTTTGAGGTATCATAATACTAATTTTACTTGCTATAACCTTTTTATTCTGTCTTTAATTTGTTGTTTTATTGCTTTAGGCCTATCTATTTACTTTTATATCGTACAATATATTGAATTTGTTGTTTTTTTTGTATTTTCTGTTACTATTATTTACATTTTGATTGATTTTTATTCACTGCACATGCTGTCATTACTTGCAACAATTGTTCCCACCTCAGCAGCAGTTCAAGAGACTATGGACAGTCTGTTAACCTAACGGAATGAACACTTTAACGTGCATTCTGTGCAAATCGTTTAAATATCACTTTTAGTTCATTCCCGAGGTGTGACTCTTGAGACATTTGAACTGCACTCCTGCTTCTGAAAGTTATGTCAGAGGGCTGCGACAGACTGTGATTTATAACACCACTTATATCCTTGTCAAAATTTAACTCACCAAGGGGCAGCTTTTTATAATCCAAATCAGCTGTCATAGAACATTAGGAGTGCTTGAATGCTATTCCGTTGTGTTTGACAAATTCACTCAATAAGAGTGGTTTATCAAATACAAAGGCAGACGCATCCTGAATATTGATGCTCTGTCACAGGGCTTGTGAGTAATACCTCTGAATTTAGTAAAGGTCAAGGCTTGGCCCTCTGATGAATAATGGTTCAATTGACAACAAATTCTATCTGTCCAGCTATCTATCTATCTATCTATCTATCTATCTGTCTTTTCTCTCTCGTCATATATGAAGAGTTCAGATGGAAGAAATGCTGTTTGAAATGTTCTTCTAAAATGTTCTAAATTTTCGCAAACTCTTGTTTACATTCAATTATTTCACTTTAAGGCCAATGAAAAGAACCTATTGCTATTAAAGTGAAATTACTAACATAGGAGCCTTCTAAAAAATGCTTATTTTGGAAGCACTTAGAGGCTTCTGCATGTTCACTTTTATATATATATATATATATATATATATGTGTGTAAATATGTTCTCTTTCTGAGGGCACTGTTGAGGCTTAAAGCAGCTTGGAAACAATGGTAAGAATCTGTCAGGATGAGGGCTGATCACATTGAGTCAGTTTTTCATAACAAGCTGCCCACAGGATGTGACTTCTGACCTAATGTTCAGTGTCACATCTGACAACCTGGAAAAGAGACATCTAGAGTCAAAGATGGTTAAGAGATGGATGATTTCTGTCTCGTTTATGTTCCTTTTCTTTATGTTTGTGTTTGTATACACGTGCGTGTTTGTGCATGTGTGTAGGTATGCCAGTTTCTATTTTAGACCAGTTACTCTGGTGAATTGACATGAAAGGGTGAAATAATCAATAAACACCTATCAGAGAATGAAAACAAGTGTCTTTAATGCCACCAAATGCTTTAAAATCAATACGTCACTCTTAAGGACTATTAGGGATATACTCTGATTTACTTCTGAGTCCAAAAAGCTGGATTAAAAAGATTAAAGACAACATGTAGAATTTGAAAAGCTTAATTTTAAAGAGAAGACTTGACAAGATGCTCAGTACAAAACACTGAGAAACAAAGAAACTGAGCCTATGATAAAAACAGGTCTTAATCAACTTGTTGAATATATATTTTTTTTTTCAGTTTGTTTTACAAACAACCATATCATTCCTAGATAAAATGATGTGCACAGCTCATCAGGTGGGCTGAATGTGGGTTGACTTTTAGTCTGTATTATTTTCTCTAGCGTTTCATTATATTTAGGTATTTTTTTGCGGTGCATTCCAGATACAGCATGGTTGGTGAATAATATTTTCTGTGTTCTAGCTTAGAATATGTCTTGTGATAGCCTCAGTACTTCATAAAGATGCTCCACTGACATAGTCGAAGTCTTGTCCTTGACCAAACATAATTTTGTTCAGCAATTCAATATTAAATATCCTCATACAGGCTAATATTGATTTTGCCTCAGAGAAATTGTTTGATCAAGCATTTTCATTCTAGAGGCATCTAATAACGGTGGTTAAAAAAACTACAAACGAGTTCCCATTTAAACAGCTGAGAGGAGAATATAATTTCCTTCTGAAAATATTTTGAGACAAATAACTGGAACATTTCAGGTATACATATAGACTTTTATATACCATATTGACTGCTGCCATTAAGAGCAAAGTATGTTTTCTTTAATCAATAGCCCAACGACCCAATTTGATCAAATATTAGTCAAGACTTGATTAGTATGCAGTAATCTAATTATAAAGTCAGGTTGGACAGCAGTTTCTTCTGGTAATTGTGAAAATAGGAAGTAAATCTCACTGAAATCTGTTTAAAGTATATGTAGGCCAATATGTTCGATGTTCAATTAAAATCAAATCAATATAATTTCCAATTTGTGACGTCAGTTTAATCTGCATGTTTAACTTGTTTTTTAATGTCATTTTTAAAAGCACATTTTATGTCAATTTGACTATGAGCTGACTGGAATTCACTTGTGGTAATGAGCTACAGACCTATAGATTGCCATGTTGTGTGACATCCAGTGAAGCAATTGCATGGCCAGTCTTTTAAATTGACTCCTTCTAGGAAAAACCCACTAAATGAATGTGAGAACCGCCTAAGTAGGAACTACTAGGATGCCATCGGTCCTTGATTGTAATAGCAGCAAATGCATTAATAGGAAGGATGTTTACATATAGTTCCACCTCAGTACAGCAGGACGCACTCATAGTGTTCCTGACTCCATGCTGACCTCCATTGTACATACCTCTAGTCATGTAAGTGCAAAATGATGAATAACAGTGATTGGCTTGATCCAGCGTATTTGAGGGATTTCCTAGGTTCCCTAGGAAGGTCTTAATGTTTCCTTTCCCCAATGTTTAGAGAAGATATTTCTGTCAGTGAAGATGCTGCATGTTCAGGCTGTATTGTATATATCTTAGCATAATGTGTTGGTATGGTCCTATAAGTGATTTTTTTATGAAAAGGTATGCAGAAAAGATCCTGCTGCCTCAAGGATATCACTGAAATAAGTCTCCTGTGAGATATCATGCTCACATTTTCGTAAACAGCAAATTAAACAGTTCAGAAACATTTCAGCGTCATAATTTAAAAATATATATATATAATTGCCACTTTTTAGCTCACACTTCTGACTTCCTCAGAATTTCAAGTTTATATCTCACAATGTATACACAGATTTTATTATTATTTAGTGCAGTATTACTGAATATGTTTTGAACATAAAATTGTATCTTTTTACAATAATTAAATCTCAATATTGCTAAGCAGAAAAGTAAAAGCAACCCCTTCATACTTTTACTCTGCAATTTACCTGTATTTTTTAAAAAGTTCTTATTGTAAAAACCTCAGGCGTTGCTCGCAACGCTTATGGACATTTCTGTCTTTCTTTACAGCAGTTATACATGGACACAGCATCTACCTAACACCACCCATCACCAAACTGTGAGCAGCCATACAGTACATCAGGACATGAACTCCTCAGACTGGCCCACACTTTCTCCAAACTTGTCTTTGAGTCCAAAAAACTACAGCGATGAGTCAAGCAGGTCCAAGTCGAGTGCTCCAGCCGCCTGTGAGCAGGTACACATTGCGCCTGAGGTCTTTCTTACACTGGGCCTCATCAGCCTGCTTGAAAACATCCTGGTCATCCTTGCCATCGTGAAGAACAAGAATCTCCACTCGCCCATGTACTTCTTCGTCTGCAGTCTAGCAGTAGCCGACATGCTAGTGAGCGTGTCCAACGCATGGGAAACAATAGTCATTCACCTGCTGGCGAACAGGAGCTTGGTGATTGAGGATCACTTCATACGTCAGATGGATAATGTCTTCGATTCTCTCATTTGTATCTCCGTGGTGGCGTCTATGTGGAGCCTGTTAGCGATCGCGGTGGATCGCTATGTGACAATCTTCTATGCTCTGCGTTATCATAATATAATGACTGTACAGCGAGCTGCGATTCTCATTGGCAGCATCTGGACCTTCTCCACAGGTTGTGGGATCATCTTCATCATCTACTCTGACACAAAGCCTGTGGTGGTGTGCCTGGTGGCCATGTTCTTTGCCATGCTGCTGCTAATGGCCTCGCTCTACAGCCACATGTTCCTGTTGGCCCGTTCACATGTCAAACGCATGGCGGTGTTGCCGGGCTATAAAGCTAACATCAGGCAGAGAGCTAGCATGAAGGGTGCCATCACCCTCACCATACTACTGGGCATTTTTATTGTGTGCTGGGCACCGTTTTTTCTCCATCTCATCCTCATGATCTCCTGCCCACGGAACATTTACTGCGTCTGCTTCATGTCACACTTTAACATGTACCTGATACTCATCATGTGTAACTCTGTGATTGACCCGCTGATCTATGCACTTAGGAGCCAAGAGATGAGAAAGACCTTTAAAGAGATCTTCTGCTGTGACGGACTACGCAGCCTCTGGAACCTGGTCAGCAAATATTGAACAGGATTCCTGAAGGAACCTTTAGGGATGGACTGATGGATGAATGTATGTATAGATCGATGGATCTGTGCATATTTACAATGGAGGAGGGGTTGGAAGTAAAGCGCCTGAACCTCTTCATTAGGGACAGTATGTATTATTTACCATGTACCTCATCGTGTAAAATGTTTGTGATGTTGCAGTGGATGTTTCATGTTGTGTTGCTGTAAAATACTGAGGTGTTCATAATGTGACATTTTTTGTTATGTGTACTGTATTTATTATAAAAATTATATCTTCTTTTGCAGGGGACAGTTATCAGGTCAATGCATTTTGTCCAAAAAAAATAAAAAATCCAGAGAGAACAGAAACACAACCATAAGCAGGCACAACAAACAAAAACATTGTCATGACAACATAATAAGTGTGTACAGTATAGAAACAATATATAAACATACAGACTGTTGTGAATAATATTGTAGAACAACTGGGAAACCATAAAAGTATTACAATATATGTATCTCAATACTGTACATCAAATATTTGTTTACTGTAATAAAATTAAAAATGTCATTTTCATGAAAGCAGGCAATTATTATTTTGTGTTATTGTGGGTTAAAAGATTCCATTTATAATTGTGTGTCATGCAAATGTGCAATGAATGTAATATATGCATGCCCCTGTAAATGGTTGATGTACTTTGTCTGATTTTGCCTTTCTTTTTTTTTAACTGCAATTAAAAACTAGCTGGTAATTCTTCTTTGTAAAGTTGCATACTGTGATTTCTAAGTATACTATCTAATAAATAACAGGCCATTAAATGAGCTAACATGCTTGTGGAGAAATACTATTCAATTTATTTCCTTTAGTTAATGCAAACTCATGAACTAAAAATGAACAATGTTTTGCTATGTTTTTCTTTTACTACTTTGGTCTACTTTTATTCAGCAATGGTCAATGCATTAAATCGATCAAATATGTTTTCTGTTTTTATAGTTCTATAATTTAGGTACCAAAACTAAAACTGGAACTGTATTTAAAAAAACTAAAACTAAAATAAAGGAAAACTATACAAAAAATATAAAAAAAACAAAACAACACAACACAACACAACAAAATTACTTAAACTTTAAACCTAAAATTGAAACAATATATATATTATAACTAAATAATATTAACAGACACAGCTTTTGATTTTAATAATGTAGTATTTATACATGAACAAGATTAAAAGTGAATATAGAATTATTTTTAGTTATGTTGGTTTGTTTTATCTAATCCATTTAACTAATGTTAACAAATGTTGTGTTACCCAGAATAGAGTTTAACAAGTTCTAACAGTTTGTTTTCAATTGATGTGGTCTTTTAGTACCTGTACATTGAAACTCTTCTGCTGTCTCTTTCATTTCTACTTGAAAAAAGTAGCAGTTCTGTAGACTATTTTATCCTTCAGCAGTATGAAGCATGTATGCCTACTACTGCACACGTGCCTCATTCAGACACATTCGTTAAAGATCCTTGAAGCTGAACACAGGAACATTTTCTTGTAGGTGTTGCGCAGCTCTGTGCTACGGAAAGCATAAATGGCTGGATCAATGACTGCGTGACTCACCAATAACACTACATTCAGCTGGAAGAGCGAGCGGTAGCACTCACAGTAGGGGTTCTCTGGGCAAATCATCATAATCAGCAGATGAAGAGAGAAAGGAGCACAGCAGGCCACAAACACCCCAATCAAGATAGTGAGCGTCAGCGCCCCCCTCAAGCCACTCTGTCTCTGGCGCGCATGAAGTCCTGGCATAGACGCGATTTTGTTGGCATGGTGGCGCGCTAACAGAAACATATGTATGTAGAGCAAGAGGATGAGGAGCAGAGCTGTGAAGAACACCACAACGAAGAAGATTTTCACCGTAGCGGCCTCGAAGAAGCCTATCATGAGCACTCCACTCATGCCGCACAACACCCAGATGGCGGACAACGTAATCACCACGCGACGCATGGTCATGAGCGTGTGATAACGTAGCGCGTGGAATATGCTGATGTATCGGTCTACGGCTATGGTGATGATGCTGAAGATGGAGCCCAGGAAGCACATGCAGAGTAGAGAGTCCATGATGTCGTCTATATTTAGCTCAAACAGACCAAGGGATTTCAAGTGTCCGGCCTCTTTAAACAGCAGCAGGATGTTCTCCAAAGCCTTGCAGAGGCTGGAGATGGTGTTAAACACGGCCAGGTTGCAGATGAAGCAGTACATGGGGGAGTGAAGGTTCCTGTTCTTGATGACGGCTATGATCACAAAAAGGTTCTCGCTTAGACTGGCCACGGCGATGACCATGAACACCTGACTGGGGACCCGAACCTCAGCGCAGTCTGTGGGGTGTGAGGATGAGGCTTCAGACCGGTTCATGATCGATGGAGCACTCTTGGTAGTTGGATTGTTGATCAGTTGAAGATCTGATGTAAAAGGACCTGGAGAAAACATTATTATTGTTAATGTTACAATCCAGGGTCGTCCTTTGGGTGGTGCCCCCAATATACAGTACATTCAAAAATTACATTTAAAAAATATTAATGATGAAATGTGTTGCATTTTTGTGAAGTTAAACAAAATAACAAAAAACAAACAGACCTCAAATCCATATCTTATTAAAATATAAAGCAGCTATTTAAATTGTAATAACATTCCAAAAATATTACTGCTCTTGAAGCAGTGCTGTATTTGTGATCAAATAAATGCAGCCTTGGTAAACATTGGACACTGTTTTCAAAATAGTATTATTATAGTTATTAAACTTTTACTAAAAGAACGTTACCTGAAATAAAATGAATACATTTTAAATATAAAAACGCAACACGATGTTATTTCAATGTGCTGTCAAGGCAACATCTCTCGTTTTTATTTAGTTTAACTTGGTGTACTAAAATGCATCAGAAATAAAACTAAATATAAACAGTATAAACTATTAAAAATGACAAAACATACAACAAAATGACTGAAACTTTAATTAAAGCTAAAATGACAAATCTAAAAATAATTTAAGATATCATTAAAAACTATGAAAGGATCTCAGCGATGCTAAAATAACAGTTTTAAAAACATTAAGATGGTTATGCTTTGTGTGTGTGTGTGTATGAAATTCATTTGCAAAAACAGATGTTTTTTACTATGCTGTCATGTTTTTTTGTGTTTTATTGTGTTAGCTGTTTTTTAAGTTAAAAATAAACCAACAGCAGTTTGATTGAGATTAAATGGAATGCACAATGAAAAAACATGATTTAAACTGAGTTTTTGCAAATGAACTCTTCATACACACACACACACACATTTTTCTTTTTTAAAAAAGCAGAGTATGCCAGTTTTTGGTTATCAGCCATAATGTGAAAATAACGTCTTTACTCCCTAAATACAACACTTCGAAAAATTTATAAATAAATCAAAAACAAATCATATACTGTACAGCTAATATATGACATATAATGGGTCCACGAGACTTGGAAAAAAAGCATATGATTTAGTTGTTCGAGTGCAGATCATATTTCTAACCAGTCCTATTCAAGTGGTGTTTAAACCAAGAAAAAGAGCCATAGAGATTTTCTATCATCTAATGCTTAAAGATGTTAAAGGTATTAATGGTGAGGGAGAGTGGAGAGCCACTGGATCATACATAAACCAGAAGGAAGAAAGGATAAAAAAAGGATGAAAAGAAGTTGTTAGTGCTAATGAAGCATAGACTTGTGCAATGGATCTCAATAATGAGCAATGAATCATTTCTCAGCCCCAAGGAGCATCACATGTCTTGAATGTCACAAATTATATATATTAGCCTACAATATTATAAAATTATGCATGCAATGTTTCTAATAATGTTTTTTTTTTTTCACAACAGAAGATTTAAAGAATGTTTTAAAGTATTTTAAATGATCAAATAACAAAACTGTAGCCGATTCATGTTTTTTTAATGTTCCAGTCAAATTTTGAAAGAAGAAACATACTTATGTAAGCCTCTACACCTCTTGGAACATGACTGAGCAATATTTCACACTGAGGATCAGCTAGAAACATCAAACAAAAAATCCATTATTTATTAATGTACTTCCACCCTTAAATCTGCTGATCATTTTCAAGCGTAATTAGAACTTGAAAGGCTGGTCCAGACAAGAACAGAGCCAGTGATTAAAACCTTGCATGTCGACAGAAATCCCACATTCCTGACAATTAAACTTCAATTCATCTGTATCAAGCCCATGCCCACTTTCAGACAGTTTAGGACCACCTGAAAACAGCTGGATTTCCAGACACCGATCACAAAGGATGAACTAAGTGTCAAGTTGTTCAATATTTGTCACATTTACTTACCGGTTATCTCATCAAACACACAAAGAATTTTCCTTTACTTCAAATGGAATATCTTAGAGACATCAGTCTGGAGGCAGCGGAAAAAGCTCTGTTCTGGCTGTCAATGGACAGCATGTGGTCATGCCTGTGTATTTGTGTATCCTTGAATGCTCAAGGCTGTGTGAACCATTTGTGTTCATGTTCCTTTTGACAACAAATAAAGCACAATGCAAGGTCTTTCCTCCCTAACGCACTTTATTTATCAAACCTTGTTACACATATGTTGCATCTGTGTGGAGACAACATGCTCTCGTTAATGATGGGTGAAGTGGCTTGTTGGTTGTTCAACCTTGGTCTTTTTAAAGAGCAATAAAGGAGTTCAGTTCAGATGTTCTGACTATAGTTTCCCATAAGTCTACAATAACCGAAGTAAAAAAAAAAGGAAACTTTGTGGGTTCATGAGTTTTCAAACTTTATTCTACCACACAATTATAATTAAAACCATTATAAATCATGATAGAAACACTGAACAGTAGTGATGTACTGAACGAGAGTAATTACTGAAGAGCAGTGAACTCTAAATGAGCAGGTGGACTTTCTCTTTTTCTCTTTCAAGTGATGCACTACACTTGTAATTATGTTAAGTCACGATTTGTACTGGATAAATGTTCATAAGCATGTGCAATCTTGACAGAGGCGTGTTTGATTAAAGTGTCCTATATTTTTTATTGCAATATCTTTTGCAATATGCAATTTCTTTCTAAACGTTGTCTTTTGCTATTATGTTTGAGTCGAAAGAGAGTTTCAAAACTATTTAGTGTCATTGTAAAACGAAAAAAAAACAACCTCTGTGTGAATGCTGCCACCGGCTGGAGACACTTGGTAGTTTATTGAGGACCTGAGAAGATTGTGGAAAGTTGTGAGACTCTTCGTCGTCAGCAGCAGAGGTCACTAGAGTTGTACTTAAACTATAAGGGGAAATGCAGTTTTGCAGTTTTGTTTTAATTCTTTATGTCATCCACATGACGTTAGTGTCACCAGAAACCCATGAAAAGAAGAAATCTTATCACAACCCTGCTGAAAAAACAGCATATGCTGGTTAGGTATGTTTTGATGCTGGGATGCTGGTTTAAGCTGGTCCTTTGCTGGTTTATGCTGGTTTAAGGTGGTCGTTTTGCTGGTCACGTGCTTGCAAAGGACCAGCATAAACCAGCAAAAAGACCAGCATATACCAGCAAAGGACCAGCTTTAACCAGGAAAGGACCAGCATAAACCAGCTTAAACCAGCATCCCAGCATAAAAACATACATAACCAGCTGGTTTTTTTTCAGCAGGGAAAGAGGACCCCTCTAGTCACTCTAAATATTATTACTTTAATTGCGATGCATATGACGTAAATATTGCTGTTAAAAAATATACTATTCACAGTCACAAACACACGTTTGATTTTGCTATATTTGTGAGGACTTTGATAGATTCCTATAGTTTTTATACTGACCTAACAATATATTTTTTTTTATCGCCCTACAACAACCCTACCCCTTAACCTACCCATCACAGAAACCTTTTTGCATTTTTACATTTTAATATAAACTTCATTTATCATTTTTAATAATTTATTTCCCTTGTGAGGACCACCCAAAATGTCCTCACAACGAGAAATGTCCTCACAGAGCTGGTTGCGTCTCAATAATCGGTCCTCACAAGTATAGCTAAATACACACACACACACAGGTGTATTTATTTATTTTTTTATTTGTAAATTGTAAACATAGGAAAATGTTTTTGCATGTGATAATTTGACAGTATAAAGGTTCTGATTCTGAATAACGCATGGCACGATAACAGTATCAGTCTGAACAGTATGAACTACTGTATTTTTCGGTTACCATGGTATTTTTTGTCAGTGAATAAACTCTGCGTTTCTCTGAGAGGCCAGTAGAGTGCGGTGCACAGTCCGTCTGCATTGCCATGGCCCAAGCTAGACGGGAGCGTTTCGTGGATCCTTGAACGCCTGCAAACATTTCCTGATCTTGGGATTCGGTAACTGTGAGTCACTATTTTCCTGACTGAGATTTTGCTCAAGCATTTCGTCTCATGCGGTGGTTAGTCTAATCCATAGCAACGGCATTTGTGGGGTGTTTATGAATAGAAAGATTTGTGTGTTCATTCTCAATGCATGACTCAACAGTTTTAACAACCAGTAATTTTACTCAAATATATCCTTGTTGATTCCAGGGAGTTCTCTTCTTTACACCAGATGTAGTCATTTGAACTGCAATAGAAATTTAGGGTGTGTTATGTAATATTGTGAATTAATATGAGGGGCTATGTGGGACCATATAGGCCGTAATTATTGAAAAACCTCTTACGTACACTAGTGAAATGAAAAACACTGATCAACCTTACTGAAATGTATTCATATGCACTACTGAAATACTTCTACACACACTAGTGTAATAAAAAAATCATCAAACTTACTGAAATGCACTACTGAAATACCGCTTAAGTGAAAACTTTCATCAACCTTAGTGAAATTCATTCATTCATTCGCATAACTGAAACATTCATTAACCTTACTGAAATTTATTCATTCATTCATTTGCATAATCAGATATGTGCTTTTTCTGAAGAAAATGTGAGTGGTGCTTGCCGTGTCAAAACCTGTCCCTCGGTTGCTAGGGTGTGTCTAGGCAGCTGCTGGGGTAACCAGAATGGATTTAGGGTGGTTGCTAGGGTGTTGCTATGGGATTGCTAGGATAATTGGGGTGGTTGCTAGGGTAATCACCCTAGGAACCCAAACCAAAATAGACATATTTTTAAATCAGAAAGTCATAGATACATGTGGGTTTGTTAATATCATTTACACTAAGAAGCAGTCATAGGAGTGTCATCATTGTCAGCTGCCAAGCTGCTCGCTAAACAATGTACCCCAGCAACCTTTTAGCAAAACCAATATCTTTGCATTAGAATGTTGTATAGACGTAGTTGGTTCTTCTGACTCATCCTAGCAAATCGGACTTCAAACTTGTTAGTCATGCTAGCAGTGAATAGCTACATGTTAATTAGCTAAGTGCTAATTCTGGCTATCAACGGCCCTTGCAACTATCCTGGATACCATAGTAACTGCCCAAAAAACCATCCAGAGAACCCTAGCAACCACCCTGGATACCTTAGCAACCGCATAGCAACAACCTAACTACCACCCTGGGTACCCTAGCAACCACATAACAATGAACCTAGCAACCTCCCAGAGTACCCTGGCAACATCATAGCAACACCCTAGCAACCATTCTGGTTACCCTAGCAACCAAATAGTAATATCCTAGCAAACACCCTAAATACCCTAACAACCACATAGCAACACCCTAGCAACCACTCCAAGTACCCTAGCAATGACCCTAGAAATCATTCTGGCTACCCTAGCAACCATAATTTCCTTTTTCAGTTTCCAGATGCTACAAAGCATTTAGCCAGAGAACAAAATGTTCCTGGCCAATGAAATCTTTAGACTTGGCTGTGGGGCGGGTTTGTGCTAAGGTTGATGAATGTTTTCACTAGTGTTTGTAAGAGGTTTTTCAGTAGTGCATATGAATGAATTTCAGTAAGGTTGATGAATATTTTTTATTTCACTAGTGTACGTAAGAGGTTTTTCAATAATTATGGCCTATACGGCCCCTTATGTTATAGGTACTAATCATGTCCTTGATGATTTTTTTAAAAGTAGTTTGAAATGTATGAATGCTATGTCATTTTAAGAGAGCTTTAGTAGTGTAATGCCACCCGAGTGAGTGTGTCTGAATTCCATGTTGTGAAAACATTCTGGTTGGAACCTGTCATGTCTGTAATCTGGTGCATGTGTCCTAAATCTCCACCCTTTGACCTCCCAACACCTCCACAAACGTACGGAGGCTTACCCTAAATAATACTTCAAAGTCTGCAGATTATATCTATTATACTAGTGTCATGATCTCCCAGTGGTTTCCTCAGATTTTTGATAAAGCACTTTTCCCTGGGGAATCTCATTGTTATATTGGAATGTGGTGGTTGTGTGTAATAATGCGACAAGCATGGCAGAGAAGGAGAAAGGAAAAGCAAAGAAAGTGCAGAACAGTCAGGCTCATCCTGCAGTATTACACAGCTCTCTGTGTTTCAGCTGTCAGGCAACTCTCTTCGACTGTAGGTACTGGCATCTCAGGGACTTTCCCACTGATCCACTCATGCCCTTGTGCCGGGATTGTCTTTTTTTCATAGCTGTTTCTCCTGCAGTATTGTCTCACGGTGCTCTTTCTATGTTTTTGTGCACAAACAAATAGGCCCCTAAATTATTAGTTTATTTATTAGTTTGCAAAATGCTTATTTTTATCATTTCTTTAGTATTTCTGTTTAACCTAAATTGATATTTATTTCAGTTTTGGTTGTAGAAATTCACATCGAACATATTTAATTTAGTTAGTTTAATTTGACCTAATATTAGAATTCTATTTCAGCTTTAAGAAAATAATTTTAAATAGTTTTAGTTTTTTAGAAAAAAAGGTATGCAGGCTTATTCACTAAAAAGGTGCCTATAAGTATACCATAAAGGTGCATATTAGTACCTAAATGGTGCATATTTGTACCTTTTTGAAAAGATACTGCCCCAGATTTTGGACCTTTTTTCTGAGGGAGAATAACACTGATGTGCAGGTTTGATCCTGAACCCTTATATGCATCAGAGAGTTGATGGAAGGTGACTAGTTAGTGTTGTTTAAGTGGATCGAAGGACAGCCTTCTTTCCCAGAAAGGATTCATCTCATCCACTCTCTCTCTCCCTCTCTGTCCCTCCTAAGACACCTGATTGGATAATTCATTTTTAGTATGTCCACCCCTCTAAATAAATACCAGGCAGTTTTTAATATAAGGCTGTTTTCTGCGACGTTTCCATTTAAAGCTTCATGCAACAGCAAATGGATGTATTCTGGGTTTCTTGGATGGACGTATGAAGGATATTTTTCTTTGGCTTATACGTTTGGATGAGTAGATCTTTGGAGAACTCTTTGTACTAGCTTTAGTTTTGTGAAAATATTCATTTGATTTTTTTATTTATTTAATTAAGAAGATAATTTGTCTTATTTTTTACTAGCTTGGGATCAGACATTGTTTTATTATTTTTTGTTTTGCTGTGGATTAGCCATTAGCATGAAATGGATCTATTTAACTGTCATTTAAATTGCTTATTGCACAATTTACAGATTGTGTAGAAAAATGATAAGACGAGACGATTCTGTGACAATGTGAAATACTGTAAAAGCTCTATTCCCTTGTGTGGACTTACTGAGTCAGACTTCACTAGCACCACCCTCCTT
This sequence comes from Enteromius mattozi, assembly GCA_032359235.1. Lineage (NCBI taxonomy): Eukaryota > Metazoa > Chordata > Actinopteri > Cypriniformes > Cyprinidae > Enteromius > Enteromius mattozi. The sequence goes on along the minus strand of JAUMHE010000068.1, from coordinate 12,922,266 downwards.
TGCTCCTCCTCATTTGTGAGAGGCGTGAGTTTCTGCCAGAGCCTAAGAGCGCGAGTCAGACCAGACACTCTCTCTGCAGAGTTTCAGTGGGACACAGCAGCCGTAGAAGCCCTCAGTAACCCAAACTCACTCTCAACTGTATCAGGTCAGTGATTCAGGCATTTTGACTAGCAGTACTGAAGATTGTGAATGCTCAGGGCCCAAATCTAATAGTAATTGTGTTTTTTATAGCTATGTTTGTAGCATTGCACAGTAAAATACAGATTACTCCTGTAATTGAGTAAAGGGGGAGTGTCTCATGTGGTGTCAAAGCACATTGTAATGTTTGGAATTGCTTCAACGTTCCAAAGCAAACATGCAATCACAGCTCCTGTGGATAGGACTTTGACATGCATGTCTGTGCTGGTTTTGTCTAAAATGTGTCAAAGTTTGTCCACTCCAAGTTGCCGTGAATGCATTCTAAACCAGTCTGACAATTAGATCTAAACCAGATAAGATTATTTGGAAGAGAACGTATTTGAGATTTCAGAAACGAGTTTAAGAAACTAAACATTTATTCTTGGAAGTTTGTGCTAAACACTTTTGGATGTGAGCAGAGGTTGGGCGTGGCGGATGGTGGGTGAGGGCTGGTGGAAAGGGAGGAGGGGACGGGAAGGAGGGCTGGAGTTTATAATTTGCATATATTTTTTTTTGTAACCATAAATATATTACTTATCAGTTTAAAACTGTCATATTGTGACAGTAAAAGATGCCTAAATGTATAACCTGTGAAATATGTCCCCATTCTATTCTATTCTATTCCCTCTACAGTTTCAGGCTAACAGCACCAAAGCCAGTCAGCTATGGAGACTCCAGGTCAGAAACGAAGCACCCGCGGAGGGACGACCACTGTCCTGTCCCCCACCCGCATCACTCGGATGCAGGAGAAAGAGGATCTGTGCAACCTGAATGACCGTTTGGCCATCTACATCGATAAGGTGCGCTCTCTAGAATCAGAGAATGCAGGTCTGCGTATGCGCATCACAGAGTCGGAGACGGAGATCAGCCGTGAGATGGGCGGCATGAAAGCGGCATACGAGGCCGAGCTGGCGGACGCCAGGAAGACGCTGGACTCGGTGGCCAAAGAACGAGCCCGACTGCAGCTCGAGCTCAGCAAGGTGCGAGAGGACTACAAGGAGCTGAAGGCCAGGTATGTGTACAGAGCATGGTTTACACGTCATGGATGTTATTCCATGACTTAATTTGTACTTTTGAAGTTCAAAAGTTATTTTTTTAAGTCCTTTAAAACTGCAAACCAGTGCTATTCCAGTAAGTAGATCCAGATCTGGAGTCAGCAGGAGCAATTACCATGACTCATTCCACCCAGGAACATAAAAAAATTCCAACAGTTTTGGTTTCTAAATGGTACGGCTTACAGATCATAAATCAGTGACGCAGAAGAGCTGCACACACTGGCTAATATTAGGACTTGCCCTCTTTTCCTGTAATTCCTTCACACATTTAAAAGATAAGTTTAACCCTAAAGTGTAGAATAGTGCCGACCCCTTGGCTCTTAGCTTGGTCATAAGCTAAATTTAGCTGAAACATGATGGCAGTTTTCTGCAGTTTACATCTGCTGATTGCTTCTGTCACTAAGGCTGACAGCTCAGTGCTTTAGTCTGTTTGATGCATTTTAAAATTCAATTTAAATTTAATTTAGTTATAATAATTAACTCAAACAAAAAACAAATCTGCGTTATACAGTATTATGACAGAGATTGTAAACCTTGTGGTTTGGGGTCGGTGAGTCTCTTTGTGCTCATCAAAGCTGAATATGCTTGAATACAAAAACAGCCAAAAAACAGTAATACCGTGAAAAGTAAAAACAAATTTTAATTAAAATGTAAACTGTTTCAAATTACTGTTTACTATTTTAATATATTTTAAAATGTAATTTGTTGCTGTGGCTGCAAAGCTGAATCTTTGAAATGTTCATGCTCATGAAATATTTCTTATTTTTATCAGCGTTTCAAACCATAATACGTTTTATTTTATGGTTCTTTGATGAATAAAGTTTAAAGGAACAGTGTTCATTTAAAAAGAAAAAACATTTTAGATGTATTTACTGTCACTTTTCATAAATTTTATACATATGAAATCTTACTGACCCCAGATTTTGAAACAGTTGTGTACTCACACACACCGTCTCTGGCTCAGTGTGTTTTACAAGTGTGCTGCAGCTCAGGTATGCGAGGTGTGAATGTGGGTGTGTATCATCATCTTGGGAAAGGGCTGTTGGATTGTCCACCACACCCTTTACAACAGGTTTGGTGTGTCTGTTTCTGATTTGAATTCACATTATGCTTCCTTTGCGGAAATGCTGCTTGTGTGAAGTTTTACACTGATTAAAGCAAACAGAAACAATCATTGCTAAATGTACGTTTAGCCCATAAGCCAATGGACACATATTATTATTTTTTTTCTACTGCAGTGTGTGGATTAATGATTAATTTAACTATAGTCATTGCAAACCTCCCTCCAGTAGAATGTCAAAGTAGTGATGTGAATTAGAGATGCCTGGTAAGATTGCGTTATTAAAGCAGCACTATGTGTTCAAAATTTGAAAATTGTATATAATGAATGAATACATCATGAATTTATCTTTCAAAACGCATTTTTGTCTAATCCCAAATCACTACGGTACATTTATAAAAAAATATTATTTTATAGTAGTCTGCTCGCTTCATCACCGCTGCGGAGTAACACATACCCGCGTGAATCGCCATAGACATAAACTTGGGGAAGTAGCTCCGGTTAGAATGTTCTTCCACGGGATGCATGCAGTTCTGTTTATTTACCACTAGAGCACCAAAAGTTACATAGCTTTGCTTTAAATTAACCAGTAGATGACAGAATTGATCTAAGTAATCTAAAAATAATATTTTGTAAATGCTGTATTTATTTGCAGACATAGTTTGGCAATAACTTATTGCATTATGTAAGAGAAAAGATCCTCTCAATAAAACTAAGAAGCAACTACGGATCATAAAATCTAGTAACTTAATTATCATGCATTCACCCTTAGCACTTGAACTCTCTCATATCAGTGTACTTCAAAGATATCCAAACTCCACCGATCTGAACTTTAGTTTATTTTAAGTTTATTAAGAAGCATTGAAATGTAGTTGGCATTTAGTCCCAGGGATTGTTATTATAATCTATTGTTTATCTTGCTGTCTCTATGGTAGTAGACTGAGTCAGTGCGTTGGTGTGTTGATACCAAAAGGGTGTGGTTCATAGATAAATAGACCTCAAAGCTGAAGATGTGCCGTCAGTGAATGATGCGAGGGAAGTTAAGAGTTCAGTGAAAGCCATTATGAGTCATGTTCATTCATTTTATAAGGTTTGTGGTCATATTCATTTCATAAGCTTTGTGGTTATACACAGAGGGGAAGTCAGCAGAAAGAGATAGTTTTATTTGTTTCCCAGGGTTACAGTAGCACTCAGGAGTTCCTGTAAGCGTCCATCACTAAGTTAGTGCAGACGGACTCGTATACTCATTGGAAGTGAGCTGTTTGGAAGTGTTTGGTTTCCACAGCTACCATGAGGCCTTGCCAGGGTGTGTGAGAGGTTCTGACTGGACTGAGTGGTGACTCATGAGCTTTAAGTAACTGTGGGGAAAGCACTGTTTGCTCTCTCTTTAACCCCTCACCTCAGAAAGAAAGCCTTGTGTCCACTTTGAAACAGTAGCCTTATTTTATTCCAGTGAGTTTGATACATTTGTGTTATACTTATGTGCTTAGCAGATGTTTTCTTACTGAAGCAGCTTAGAACGCTCCATAAAAGGTGCCAGTTAGAACAGGAATGGGGTTTTATAGGCATACATACACAGGAAGGTTCCACAAAAACGTTGATATTTCTTTTTAAACTGGTGTTTTAAAATGCCCAGAGGATATTTAATATAATATATGTGATCTGGAGAATTTAAAATGGAACATTTTAATCTCCGAATTTTTCCATTACTATATATTAGCTAATATATATATACTGTAAACATAATAATATTAGATAATAATATTAATAATAATAATAATAATATCATATAGATAGATAAACAAGTCAAACACACACACACACACATATATATATACGTTTATTATTTAGTCATTTAGCAGATGCTTTTAATGATGACAAGAAAGAAACAATCAGATAGAAGTTTTGTTTTTTTGTTTTTTTAGAACAGGCTGCAATACAACAATTTGAAAATCTGGAATCTGAGGGTGCAAAAAAATGCACATTACAAAAATTAAGTTTTGATATATTTATTGTAGGAAATTTGAAAAATTTCTTCATGGAACGTGATCCTTACTTAATATCCTAATGATTTTTGACATTAAAGAAATATATTGATCATTTTGAAACAAAGATAGGGTAAAGGCTATTGCTACAAAGATAACTGTGCTACTTATGTCTAGTTTTTTGGTCCAGGTTCACATATATAATTTTTATATACAAGTCAATAAGCTAAGATTCACTTAGAAAAATAAACTTTTTTTATAAACAAAAAAGTGCTTTTTGCTTAGTAAAGGATTCTCCATGACACTCCCTCCAGACCCACGTGAAGTTGCTTGTTTGAAAATGATCCCTCATATACTTTGACCTTAGTTATTGTTTAGGAACTTAAGGGTCAGGCGAGTTCTTGAATGGAGTCGTGTCGGGTCATGCAGTGGAGACAGATCTCAGTTTTGGCTCGCATGCTGTGGGTGTACATGTGCTTGTGGCTGCTGTTGCGGTTGCAGCATTTGGCTTCTGTGGTCATTCTCAGATAGAAGAATATATCCTGTGTTTATTCTGTGTGTGTGTGTCGCTGTCTGAACTCCTTTGACAGGTGCAGTGTAGGAGTGTGTGACTGATGTGGAAAAACTACAGCTGGAAACTGAGCAGATGAAATGCATCTTTCAATTCATACTGAAAGAGCAGTATGTCATCACTTACCTTTCATTTAAAATGCTGAATCCCCTCGGTGTTTGCTTAGACAACACAGTGAAACTGTACTTGGTCTAGAAAGTGGGGAACTTGATGAGTTGGTATTTGTCTAAATGATTCAAAATGCTTAACTCTAACCCACATCTTCTGACGCAGCATGCATTTCCAGGTATTTCCCAAGCCCCTATTCATGCAATAAATTTTCATGCCCACGTGTAGGCAGTAGTCAGGATGTGTTTGTGAAATATCAGTCATTCAATTATACCAGCATCTGGGGAAGAGGAAGTGTGTCCACTGAAAGATTAGAGCATTGATCTTGTTTTTCAGTGCAAAATATGAACCAGTCTTTTAGTCATGTTCTCCTTGTCTGAGATAACTGAGATTGTAAGAAGTATATTCTTGCCTTATCACTTGTTTTTAGGGCGTAGGGTGCTTTGGGCGTAGTGATGGACATCCTTTCCAGTTATCTCTGGGTCTGTCTCAGGGTCAAGAGTGCAAAATAATATGTAAACCTGAAAGCATCTTAAACATAGCAAAATATAATAATAAAGCATAGTAATAAGATTTTTTTTTATTTTATTAATATTTGAATTATTTTTCATAGTTTAAGAAAAACCCTTACATTTGTTTCACTGGGCCCTCATTCCGTAAACATTGAGTTTTTTTTTATAATTTTTTTTTAATAAAATAATTCCGTTGTTGAGAATATTTTCATACAGTTTTATCAGTTCAACGCTCACTTGCTTTGTGGTCTGCGTTCTGTTAAGCTATGTTCATAGCTTAAGGCCAAACAAAATTATATTAGGGAGCTTTCACATGTAAAAAACTCCAGTGACTCATTTCCTGCCCCACCTTTACCATCCTGTATGTTTTTATGTTGAATGGGTTACCTGGTGCCACTTTCCCTGACTGGTGCATTTATTATTAGTCTATGGATGCCCAAAAAAGACAATACACTATGCCAAAACTTGGGTTTTTAATTGCCTACATTTGAAATCGTAATATCGTGTTAATTTATATAATAGATTAGCTAAAAAATACAATATGCACAGTGATATTTTCAAGTGCCTTTTAGTATCATGCAAATAACACACTTCATGAATATGGTAATCACTAAGTGCAACCATTTTAAGGTTCATTTACTAGTGTTCTGCATCCTGTTGGTTTGTTTATGCAAGTATTTTCAGATGCTTTTTCTGGCTTTTACATTATCAGAAAAAACATATGGCTGTAAACAGTTATCATGCAGTACGCTGCTGCTATGTTTCCTGCAAAAGTCACCCATCAAATTTAAAATAGACAGTGCCTCTGTGGTTATGTCATTGTGTCTAACAAGAAAATTACACTTAATGAGTAGATTTCTGAGTGTTATTCTTTAGGTGATGGTTGACGATGAGAAAAGCTTGATCTTATAGAGAGAAACGCCCTGATTACAGTGTTTCATTGTTTAGTTGAGGGCTGTCCTGCCTAAAAAGGAATAAAAAGAGATTTTCCTCTATTAGGCAATTCTACTACTTGTGTCATTTTAACTTTCTATTAAATCTACAGTGTATCAACTTGTGTGTTCTCCTGTGTGTTCACCTGTGTGTTCAAACAGTTTAGGACAGAATAAATAGTTCTGTGTTTAGCACACCATATGCGTCTGAATAGAGAGCCGTCTGTCTTTTTCCAGTGAAGATCTCTTTCATTCTGAGGGGAGTCGGCTCATTCTCCCTCTTTCCGTCTCTGTTCTTTTCTTTTTTGTGATGTGACGACTGCCGCAGGACATTTTGCTTTTCCCTGCTGTCCTGATGACCTCATTAAAGATCAACTGTCCCAACTGTCTAATGTTACAGTAAATAGGGTAATTCAATGAGGATGCTTCACCATCACTTTTGTTTCTTGTTCTAAAAGAGCTGGATATGCTGAGAGGTTTTGTTTATTGTGGTCTCTCTTAAATCTGTTATAAATCACTTTTCTTCTGACACATAAAAATCTCTAAAAATGTGGTGCTTGTGAATGGTACAAATAAAAAAAAACATATGCTAGAATATGATTCTGCTAGCAGGGGTACACAAATGTTTTAGATTAGGGATAATTCAATTAAAGCGATTCAGTCCCTACATTTTTTCCAAGTTATGGTCCAGACTGTTATTTATTTGAATGGTTTCTGTCGCCAGAATTTGACTATGGCTATGAAATAGAATAAGCGTTGTGCAGGAATACTTTCTTGCTAATTCCTGCTGCAACATTATTTATAAATCAATACTTTATACATTTCATAGACCTAATAGTCTGTCTAAAAAGTAACTATTGCAGTTATATGCCTTTAAAAGTCTATTTGAAATGTATAAATAATTTAGACTTTGCTGTTTTTTTTTTTTTTTTTTACTGAAATTCATTGGTTATAAATGTTTCTTTGGACAGATTAATCAAAATGAATGAAAAAATATATTTTATTTCAGCCAATTGAAAAATGGCAAAGTTTTTAGAACACGGTTATGGGATTGATTCCCAGGAAACCTGCATACTGGCAAATGCGCAATAAGTTGCTTAGGATAAAAGTGTTAGCCAAATGTGTTAAATGTAATTTGAAGCATGTGCTTGCATTGTGCACAACTTCATTGATTATTCTATGACAACTTGCAGAACTCATTTTCCTCCTGCTGTTTATGTTTGCTAATAATTACATTAATATATGAGAAATGATTCTCTGTCCTGAATCGGATATCTGCACTTGATTATTTTTTTCTTTAATCTGGAACGTTACACATGGACATTCTAGAAAAAAAAATATTTTCATTTGTTTGATGTCATGACAATAATAAATAACACACTGTGATGAGTGATTCAAGATGCTTTATATTTGTTTCAGCCGCTGATTTCTTAGAAACTGAGTAGTGTATGTGTCCGGTCTTGTTACTGCGTATTTAAACTTCTCATCCTAAAAGAAAACATCCTGATTTTTGGAGGGATACTGAAGCTTCTAAATTGACTCGAGTAGAATTAGCTGTGATGATCATGAAAAAAGATCTTCAGCCACCCAAAGAGCTGCTCTGTGCTACACTGGAGTGTGTGTGTGTGTGTGTTTGAAGAGCCAAAAATTATAAATAATTTTAAAATAATGGGCATATAAAATGTCTCTAGTATACTCGCCTTGACACGCATGCATATTTGGTTAGACTCACACCCATTTCTGATGGCTTTTTCAGCTCCATACAATCCTTTTGTTTTTAAAATGTCGAATGTATGATGCGGACACACACACACTCCCTTACTCTTTATCCCAAATGCACATGCAGTGGTGCTTCATTTGGTTGTGGTTGGATCTGGAAAGGCTTTGGATGGACTGACTCATTCGGTCTGTTATATAATCACCGTCCACAGACTCTAAACTAAAGATCAAACATGTTTTTCATTTGCAAGTGACTTGTTGAGAATTCAGAGAGAACCACGTAAAACAAGATGTTTAGTTCAGTTAAGGCACCAACCTATTACAGAAAGACAAATTTAGTTTAGAGATAATTTATAAACAAAGCCTCAAATATGCTTTTGATTCATTTGAACAGTATGAATGTGAATCGGTAATGTTAAAGATAAACTCAGTAATTTGCTTCCTTTTTAAAAAGTTTTAAGATGCCAAGCCTAATGAATAAAAAATGATGTACACTAACATGAGATTACTCCCGTCACATCAGCATAATAAAAGCTATTTTATTTTTTGCCCTTAAGTTATATTATATTATTTTATTTTATTTTTGTTTAGTCGAAACGCTACTTTCCTTCTTTTGCGAACACACTTAAGACACACTTTGCATTCAAACACATTTTTATACAGTAAATTACGAGTTGTATTTTCTGCGTGAAACTGTTCAATAAATCGATGTGATTGTGAAAGAGAAGGAATTGTCACGTGGCAGTGCCATGTGACTCATGGGCTGAACTGGTGTTTGTCTTTTGCCAAACCACTCGTAGTGGGGAACACTGGCAGAGTAGTACTGCACGCACGTGCACACACACACACACACACACACCATCTCCATCCCATTCTTAACTGAAGGCAGCTGCAAACAGACGAACGTTATATTTGGAGAACCGGAGATGACAGTGGAATCTCGTTATGTTTATTCCATGGAAAAATCAGTGGAAAACTGTTTATATTGCAAGGCCGGAGACCCTCCGATGCAGATTATGTTAGACTGGGCTTGTATAAGGACTGGGAGGAGAGAGAGTTCCTGTAATTGGTGCTGTTCTGGTGGCGTGTATGGGCCACGGGCGTAAGGGAGAGAGTGAGTCATCATCGGCGCTTAAACGCAGGGCTGCCACGCTGGCAGAGCCTCACTCTATCCACCCTGTTGCAGAGTGTAAAACAAAACACATATTTATGCATACTTATACATATAGGTAGATTTAAAGTCGGTGTTCATAATCAAATGTGACACTGCACACACATTCATGCATGCAGAGATGGAGAGAGGACGCTACATCTCAGCTAAACATCAGTGTTCTGTCTCAGAAATGCTTTTTTCATTTCAATTAGCATTAAAGATTGTACTTAAGTACATTTGTGCCAGACTAGACTGAAGGATCAGATAAGTCATGTCACACTATTTCACTCCGAGGGAAATAGTTTTAGCATCTGTCATGTGCTAATGAATCAGGGAGAAGGAATAATGTTCTCTTTGTATTGGGTGTTCAAATTCAGCTGCTGTTACAGTGTAATTATAGGACCACGCCCTTCAAAACCACCATTAGGATTTGGAAGAATCATACAATTTTTTTATTAATCATTTTCCTTAGGCTACCTTTACTGTGTCTGCTTACTTGAAACGAGTAGTTCCAAATCTGTATGCAACGAAAAAAAAAAAAAAGGCTGTTTTGGTCAATGGTGACTCAAAACAGTCTGGTTACAAACTTTCCTCAAAATATCTTCCTTTGTGTTCGGCAGAACAAAGGAATTCATACAGGTTTGGAACTACTCGAGGGTGAGTAAATGATACTACATGATACTAAACTATTCCTTTAATGAAATGAGCATTAATGTGTAAGCCATAATCATCTGTTAAGACTAACAAGCCATTGGGAATCTGCACCAACCTGCTCATGCTTTGATGATTTAGCCTTACTACAGAAAATAATAATAATAAAAAAATATATATATATAGTAGGTCATGCTAACACAGGTCTTCCCCAGCTGGTGTAAGACTGTGTAAAAAATGTATGTCTTTAATGTCTCAATGTTATTTTCAAATTTTAAACCATTGTAGTTAACCAATTCAGGTTCTGCATTGGTCTATTTTTAGTTTATGTTTATAATAGAGCATATAACTCAGTCACCTTCTTTTATTTTTTTCTTCTGACTGTACGTTCTTCCTTCTGTATGTTTGACTCGGTCTCCATGGAGACCTCATGGTGGGCCTGCAGCCAGCCAAAGTGAGTCAGAATCGCCTCGACAATTAAAAAGGAAACGTTTATTCATAGTACAGTGGGAAAATGGGGAACCCCTATATGAGACGTTTCTGTTTTAAGATCGAGTCACGTGGCACCTCCACCCATATAGTAGAAGTGGAAAGTAGAAGTCACATTTACGTCAAAGGCAGTGAACCGGTGTATTGTGGAGCTGAATAAAGGACAAGGAGGTAGATCTTGAGCTTTTAGTGATAAGGAGTTTAATTGCACCAATATGTTTCAACCCAGTAAAATTTATTGATGCCCTGGAAGACTTATAGACTTACAGGAAGTAAATTTTATTGTCATTCATTCAGGTAATCTGCCTTTCAACATGCTGAATATATCAGGTTATTTAGGGAAAAAATGCTTTGAATATTGAGACATTAAACGGATTCCCCAACAATTTTGTTGATGCTTGCACAGACATACAACAAGCATAAACTTTGCCCAGTTATAAACCAATAGAATGGTCTTAAAACACTCTATGGGTTTCCTGTGCAAATATATTGAAACTTAGCAAATACAGATTGCAATAATTGTTTTTGTTTGAGCTAAAAGTGATTTGATTTGATGAGCTCCAGTCCTTTATCATATTGATGAAGTGTTGTGTCAGGTTTTACTATGTGCTTTTTATGGCTTTACAAGTGCTTTGATGAACGCCTGCAGTCATTTTTCTTCTCAAAACCTCCAGCTGTTGCAGGTGACGGCTGTCATATGGTGCATTTTGTTAAGCTTGTCAAGCTGCAGGTTTAGCAGTAAATATAGTGTTAGAGAGACCAAATTCAGAGAATGCACTCATACACAAGACACTATTTTTTTTTTCCCCGCCTGAAGGTGTATGTGTAATTGTCCACAGCTTTCTATGAGGTTTTTGACTATTAATACATGGCTATCAGTTTTATTAACACTCTTTCTGTGGGAAATATGTATCTGCTTTGACTTTTCAAATTGATGGTTTCGGCTCCAGTGGGGTTTTTTTATGTTGGGGGAAACCCTGTTCGTGGTCAACATTTTCTAAGAGATGGTCACATGTGAAATATTTGCACGGCGCTTTGCCATGGTAACATGGCAAAATATGCAGAGTGTTTTAGTTTGTGGGTTTCTTTTTCGTCACAAAAGAGGACAAAGATAGCTGTGATTCATAGAGGGGCTGGAGGCCGACCTGGTACATTCCTCTCCTCCTCCCTCTCTTTCTTTCTCTCCCTTAACTGGCTGTTTTTGTGCCTGAAATGTTTCCACTGGATCAAAGATGCCAAGCCAAACCCTCTTCCCTTTTCTCTCTCGCACACATACAACTCTGCGCGCAAAGTACACACTTTTAATGAAAACTTACTGGAATTGATGCTTTTGTAGTTTTGTACTTTTTTTTCCTGGCTTTAATAAAGACGTTTTATTCAACGTTTTATTCAACCTATAACACACTTCATTGTCCAGTTAGCTTGCTTAGCTCTCATCACTCAAATCTTAATTCATTTGAAGTTGACCATTTGCAGCATATACTTGGACCAGGTGGTTCAGTCAACAAGAACATTGTGACCCGGAACAGAGGTGACTGCAACACATGTTCTTCTATTGTCTACTTTAAACAGCCTCTGGTTGGTTTGGCTTCCTGTGGGTTGATCCTGGAGATGTTGGGAACTAAAACACCAAAACAAATAAAGTAGCAGAGAAAAATTAACGGCAAATATAAAAAAAATTATAGAACAAATAACAAAGGTTAGACCACATGAGGCTCTTAAACTTTTATTGTTTCCACCAAATGTGGCCTGCTCCACTGCGAGTGTCGTTATTAAAACTATCTACTCGATATTGTGTAAACAGAATAAGTGTAGAACAAAACAGCACATTTAGTGAGCCGACATGAACAAACTTGTTTTTAATTACCAGACGTCCTAAATGGAAGAGGTTATGTTTTTGGATGTGTGTTTACTATTGGCTTAGCACAGATATGACCACCCGCTGTTTACACACCTTCATTGTAATCCACATACTGTCTGTCCGTTAAAAGTTTAATGAGCAGATTAGGCAATTTTTTTTTCCACATAAACGCTGATCCCGCTAAGGATAAATGCTTGTTTTTATTTCTGTAGCCTTAAAGGAATAGTTTACCTAAAAATAAAAAATTCTGTCATCATTTACTCACCCTTGAGAACTATGAATTTCTGTATGAATTTCCTTCACTGTTTTGGGTCACCATTGACTTCCATAGTAGGAAAAAAAATACTGTGGAAGTCAGTGGTGACCCAAAACAGCCTGGTTACAAACTTTCTGCAAAATATCTTCCTTTGTGTTTCCTCAGAAATAGTGATGAATGTTACCTCAAAGGCCTCTCTTGCATATTTTCCCTGCAAAAAAAACAGAATTTAAAAAAAAAAAATTAAAACTGTCAAAACCTTGAAAATACGAGACGTAGCCTAATGATCATGTATATTTATGAATAGTTATCGAGTGAGTAATAATGCATATTAGTCCTCGAGTGGCCTTTATCTTAGTCAGAGGGGTTAACTTTCATACATTTAACAGTTTTTCTTGTTCCCAGCCTCGTGAAGCTTTTAGTGTAGGTATGTGACTGTAAAGTGAAGAATGTGACCTAACAAAACCTCTGTTGTTTTGAATTGGAAGTTGGTTGACTTAGTTTTCTCAGGAAGGAGTCTTGAAGGAATGCTTCACTGAACAGAGAATATAAACTGCAGAAGTTAGCAGCTTCAGTGGGTTTTTAGTTTGTAGTTTGAGTGTACTTTAGTTTGGAAGGAGTTATGTGTGTGGAAAAGGTGCCTTGGGAACTGAAGTGGGGCAGAGTTTTAATTGTTTCAAGCCCTGTTAGGTCATTAATCACATCACTAATTTTGGAGCAGCTATTTTACAGGCCTTGTGAAATTTGATCTGGGAATGCACAGAGAAGAATTCTAAACCTAAACACTTGTTAGAAAAGAGAACAGATACAAATGTTGATAAACTGTACTCTTTTTTTTTTTTTTAGACTGAAAGGCCTTATTATCTTTCTGCAAACCTGAACCTCACTTTGCCTTAATTCATTTGATGCCATAACAAACTCACCAGTCATCTTTTATTTATTGAAGTGTTTACCGTTCTGTGTTTTTACTAGGGTTTGTACGGTTTCTTTCTGCAATTTTGAAATGAACAACACTGCAGTCACACACATATGGTTTAAATTCACAGTTAGAGGCTCTGTTTCAGAGAGAGGGTTCTTAAGGTTATTGTTTACAGATTTTAAAGGGTCTTTGGTTTTGGTACGAAGTCCCAGGCAAATTTGTGGGCAGTCTGGTGTTCATTTGCCCTGATCTGATTATTCCAGCTTTTCTACTTGGCAAACATATTCAGTCAAGCTTATAGATCCAAATCAGATGAATATTTTAGTGTCTTAGATCAGTTCTGACAGCCGAAAAGATCTGATCCGCTCCTTAGGTACTCCGACCGTTGTGTCATGCTAGTGTAGTTGCTTCCAGTTGTTTAATTTTTTTTTTTTACTTTCCACAACATGGATGAATGAATATAATAATCTGACTGTTTAGAATTTAATTCAGATAATTGTATTCCTCTGTGTGCCGAGATGTAACAAACACTCTAATGCCACCTTTGTATTTTTTATGACTGTAGGAATAGTAAGAAAGAGGCGGATCTGGAATCGGCTCTGGCCAGACTGAAGGATTTGGAAGCTCTGCTGAACTCAAAGGACGCGTCTCTCTCCACAGCACTGGGGGAGAAGAGATCACTGGAGGTCGAAGTCAGAGATCTGAAAGCCCAGCTGGCAAAGGTGATGATTCTATAAAAAGCTGCATGTCTAAGTGTTTGGGTGGTGTGGTGCTGTGGTAAAGATCTGAGTTAGTTACCAAAAGGTTGCAGTATGTGCCATTATTAGGTACATGTGCAGGGTAATTTAGGCTGCTGCTTGCTTGCTTAAGGAAATGTGATTTAGCACTATTTTTGCAAGTAATACATTGACAAAAATAGAGCTAAAGCATATTCCCTTAAGCTATATAGGCTTAAATATTATAAACATTTATAAATTAGTTTAACTTTCTTAGAAAAAGAAAATTAGCTAAATTAAATTAATACTTATTTAAAAAAACTTATACAGTTTGCTGAAATACATTTATCAGTGGTTTTCAAGCAGGGAGCTGAGGTCCACTCCTGGATGAAGCCCCAGTAGCTGCTAAAATGTAGTTATGTTAATATTATTAATATAAACACAAAAAATAATAAAAAACACACATTCATTTTTTAATTTGTTTATTATAAACATTTATTTTTGTTTCAATTATTACTAGTGCTGTCAAAAAATGAATTGCATCCAAAATATTTTTTTTGTTTCATAATGTGTGTACTGTACATATTTATTAAGTATATATGAAGACACACATATAGCGTATAATAATTTACATGTATGTATTTATATTCACATAAATTATATCATATATAAATATATTTAATACATAAACAGCATTTTTCTTAAATGTGTACATGCTTGTTTGTGTATTTATATACATATATGTAAACAAAAACGTTTATTTTGGATGTGATTAATCACTTGATAGCACTTATTATTAAAATGCAATTACTAGAAGTACAAATTAGCATAGATATTTTTAATAAGTTTTTAATTTTGCGTTTAACTTAGAATTAATTTAAAAGTTATTAAAGTGAATATGTGTGTTGCAGCTGGAGGGCGGTCTGAATGATGCTAAGAAGCAGCTACAGGATGAAATGCTCCGACGTGTGGATGCCGAGAACCGAATCCAGACCCTGAAAGAGGAGCTGGATTTCCAGAAGAACATCTACAATGAGGTCTCACAGACATCTACTTATGATGAGCTCTACTATGCATATAAAGAAAAAAAACATGAAAACTGAAACCAAATCTGTTCTGTTGTCTTTTTTTCCAGGAGATCCGTGAGTCCAAGCGCAGGCATGAGTCACGTATGGTGGAAATCGACAGCGGCCGTCAGCAGGAGTATGAGAGTAAACTGGCCGAGGCTTTGATTGAACTCCGCAACCAACACGAAGAGCAGCTTCGCATCTACAAGGATGAAATTGAAAAGACCTACAACTCCAAGGTAATACAACAATCAAAGAGCAAAGCGTCAAATGTGGTGGATTTACAAATGACTTTGAGGTTCCACGTCTCTATCTCACCAGGGGCGGCTTGTTAAACCGGGCCCGCCCTGTATACATATTTGCTGACTGATCCATTGCCAGCCTTATTTGTTAAAAAAATTAATATATAAAGACGTACAGCATATCTGTCAGTTAAATGTCATCCTGTGTTATCTGTGTGTAGCTGGAGAATGCCCGTCAGTCGGCTGACAGGAACAGCCATTTGGTGGGAGCCGCCCATGAGGAACTGCAGCAGACACGTTTGAGGATGGAGGGTGTGACCTCTCAGCTCACTCAGCTGCAGAAACAGGTACACTCATACATTTGAATATTTATTTCAATGCTGGCAAGGCAGCAACGTGTTCAAATTCCTGTCACTGGTACATGTGTACCACAATCCTCCTACAATAGAATAACTTATCCACAAATCACTTTTTATAACTCCACCCTCAGAAATTATGTTGGTGAAACTCAGTATGATACACTTTAAAAACTGTACAATCTCTCTTTCTCTATATATATATTACATTTAATTTATCATAAAGAAAGTACACAGTTTTTGTATAATATTTAAATTGCACGACTGTGGTTTCTTATTAGTTGTCGGCTCGCGAGGCGAAGATCCGTGAGTTGGAGGAGGCTATGGCCAGAGAGAGGGACATGATGCGCCGTCGTATGGATGACAAGGAGAAAGAGATGGCCGAAATGAGGCAGCGCATGCAGCAACAGCTGGATGAGTACCAGGAGCTGCTAGACATTAAGCTCGCGCTCGACATGGAAATCAGTGCCTACCGGAAGCTTCTGGAGGGCGAGGAAGAGAGGCGAGCAATGGATATTACTTGTTGCACACGTGCAAATGTCACTACTAGTAAATGATAGAGCTGTCGTGCTGATCGTTTGTCGTGCTATCTCTGTTTAGGCTGCGTCTCTCCCCGAGTCCTCCTCCCGCCCGTGGGGTGACTGTGACCCGCTCCTCGGGTTCGGGTGCTCATACACGTGTGGTCCAGAGCAGCACCAGTCGTACCTCTTCAGGCAGCGCTAAAAAACGGCGCTTGAACGATAACGACAGCGATGCCTCCAGCGTGGTCGGTGGAACTGTCACTCGCACACGAGTCGCCCAGCAGGCCTCTGCCAGCGGCCGTGTGACCGTGGATGAAGTGGACATGGAGGGCAAATATGTACGGCTCAGTAACAAATCTGACCAGGTGAGAATCATGCGGAGCTTTAGCAAACAGTAAACAGGAATTAATTATTATTTACTTTTCATTTAATGAATCTTTTTTCTCCAGGATCAAACTATGGGTCACTGGCAGGTGAAGAGGCAGATTGGTTCTGCCACTCCCATCGTCTACAAGTTCCCGCCAAAATTTACTCTGAAGGCAGGACAAGCTGTCACAGTATGTATCGACTTACCACATTATGGTCGCCTTTATTTGCTTTTAAATTCCTGACTCACTTCAATGTCTTTCTGCTGTCAGATTTGGGCTTCTGGAGCTGGAGGAATCCACAACCCTCCTTCGGACTTGGTGTGGAAGACCCAGAACTCTTGGGGCAGTGGAGATCTGTTCCAGACCACCCTCATCAGCTCCAGTGGGGAGGTGGGACAATGTTAAATCGAACCAGCCAGGTTTTTTGAATAAGTTTTTATTTGATTTGAGGTAGCTAAGTGACTCATTCACTTCCTTTTTTTCTTTATTTATTTGTGCTTCTCCAGGAAATGGCCATGAGGAAGGTCACACGCACTCTATTCCAGGATGAGGATGATGATGATATGGTACGTAACCACTAGCGTGTCTCAGAAAGCTAATGTAGTGATGTATTTCGAATTTTGCTAGGTAAAATTAAAAACATTACTTCTCAGGAAAACGGCAAGACCAAATGTAGCTTGAACTATAAATGCATAGTAGATGAAGTCAAAATAATCTAAATATATCTGGCTTCACAAAGACAGACTAAACATTTAACATGATTTTAACATGACTTTCGAAAACAATAAATAGCTTTATGCTGACTTAAAATTGAACTTTTCAAAAAGGCATTTTCTGCACAGTATTAAGTGTAATGTGTTACATAATCACTTCATCAACATCGTCTTGTTTCTTTGCACAGTATACTTTTGCTAATGGTTGTTTGGGTGTAGCCTTCGCACCGTGAATCATAGCGCTAGAATGAACTGAGAGCAGGCAGACTTGATCCCTATAACAAGATCATTACCCTTCTAGGCTCAGTCGTTCTCTGTTTACTGTCTCCCCCTGCAGGCCGCTCATAGCACATGTGGAGATAGCGAGTACAACCTCCGCAGCCGTACAGTTGTCTGTGGCTCATGCGGGCAGCCGTCAGATAAAAACAGCAGCTGTGTGTCGGCCAGCTCTGGAGTGTCCAGTGCGTCTCGCTCATTTAGCAGCGGAGGGGGGCTGCCTGAAGCATTTGTCTCTCCCTCACACTTTATAGTGAGCAATGACAAGCGCAGACAGGTTTGTATCTTTTATTTTTCTGTCTCTTTATTTTAAATTTTCTAATATTTTGGAATAGATTACATTATTTGGTGAGTGTAAAAAGAAAACAAATTATATATATATTTTTTTATTATTTATTATATATATATTTTTTTAAGTATTTGTTATTGCTTTTAGTCAAAAAACTATTCTGAAGATTTGTAGTATTATAATTTTATGTTTAAAAAAATGCTAAAGATTTTTAGTATATGTGACCCTGGACCACAAAACCAGTCTTAAGTCGCTGGGATATATTTGTAGCAATAGCCAAAAATACATAGTATGGGTCAAAATTATTGATTTTTCTTTTTTGCCAAAAATCCTTAGGATAGTAAGTAAAGATCATGTTACATGAAGATATTTAGTCAATTTCTTACCGAAAATATATTAAAACATCCTTTTTGATTAGTAATATGCATTGCTAAGATCATCATTTGAACAACTTTAAAGGTGATTTTCTCAGCAAATCATCGATATGAAATCATACATCAATGGGAAGCTTATTTATTCAGCTTTCAGGTCATGTATAAATCTCAATTTCGGAAAATTAAGACTTATGACTGGTTTTGTTGTCCAGGGTCACATATTATGATTTTATATATATTTTTTTACATTTTATTTGAATAGTTTTTAACCTTTTTACAACATAGCTTTAAGAGTAAAATAATAAAAAAACAAATAAGTAAATCCATGTAACATTTTTTTTGTCTTAATTAAAAAACATTCAAAACAAATTTAATGACTCTGATTTTTGTTACTATAATTTTTTAAATCACTGAACAAATCAGTGTTATTTTAAGTTATATCTAATAATAAAAATAGTATTTTTATTATAAAGACCTCAAACAGTAACAAAAAATATGAAAACTTAGTAGCAAAGTTTTATTGTATTTTAATGTTTTTAAAAATTGTACGATTAAGAATGTTAACAAAAAAATTGAAGGTGCAAAAAACTATTTGAATTGATTTGATTTTTTGCTACTTTCAGATATCTAATTTTTTTTTTGTTAACAATTTAAATTACGATTTAATGCTTTGTGAATTTATTATCAGTAAAACAGCAGCACTGTAGAAAGCAAAGATTTGCAGCAGTCTTATTAAATTTACATTCTTTTCTCTCTCTTAGGCTGGGCCCAAACTAGACAACTGCTCCATTATGTAGGCAAGCTGTTGACAGCCCTGACCATCTGTCTTTTCACACAAACCAGGAGGAATTCATCCAACAATTAGTTTCTTTTTGGATTACGTGTCTTCTTATTACATGATATATTTTGTACTTCAGTTTTTGTTATGCATTTCATAATCTGCGGGGTAGATTTTTGGCTTTTGTATGGCATAAGGCTTCATACGCTGGCAGCTTGTAGGCTGTATGTAGTTTGCGATTATTATGTACAGTGTTACTCTAATATATTTGCATGGTGGCCTGGCAGCAGCTTTAAAATAATCGTACTGTACTCAGGGAGAGAGGCGAACGGAGCACTTCACACTCACACCAAGAGTTCTCAACGGGAATGCTGTCACAACGCAACACGCACAGTTACTGTAATACACCTTCTCATGAATAAACTCTCATTGTAGCACAGTCTGGGTATCTAGCTCATATACGAGGACAAGCAGTGAGCATCAGTTAATGTAAGACCGGAAATAAGGGGTCAATTGTTATTGTCCAAAATTTTGTCATTAGGTTTTATGTTGTTGATTTTTTTTCACGCTACCTCTTGCAGTTACATGATTGGAATGATGTGCAACTACAAAAGGGAAAGGGAAGTGAGTAATTCTATTGAGTTTTGTTAAAATAAAAGTCCAGGATAGAAATGCAGATGTCCTGGATGTAAAACTGCTTTGTTCTTTGATACAATTGCACAGTTGAATAGGTAATTTGTGTCTTTTGGCAGTGCGCGTACAAGCTCTGACTAGACTGCAGTATGTCGCGTCTTGCGTAATAAGTGTTCTGGGATGTTTCTGAAAGACTTGAAGCAACTGTAAAACGAATCCAAAGAAAAGCTCCTTAGCAGTTTGCGACTGTCAAGACGTTGTCAACATGTTAAACAAAAGCTTACTGATTGTTTTAGAAGGAAAACTTTTGAAGTTTACTTGCAGAGAAAGACATATCTGATGTATTATGTTACCGGAGTATCTTGTTGTGTTTAAAGTACTGAGTACTAAACTATTGAGAGATGTAATTTTGTTTCAAAGCTTAGAGGCAGAATATTTAAATATGCAAAATGACCACCGTCATTCCCAGCTTTAATGCTCTATTATTTTCATTTTTATGACGACACTTGAAATCTTTGAGTTCTGTTAAAAACTCAAATTGACATGTACACTAAAACATTTGTATTTCTCTATGGGACTGAGTGTTGATTTGCTCTTGTCACTCCTCTCTTGCAGTAGATGATCCAGTTCCTCAACTGGGCCGCTGTATGGCTCCAATAATCTGAGCAGTCTGTCTTTCTCCTCACTGCACACATGTCCAGTTCGTTTAGGATTTGCAAATCAAATTCAAGACTTAAAACAAACAAACAAATTTTTTTTAAAAAAGGGCCAACA
Organism: Enteromius mattozi; assembly: GCA_032359235.1. Taxonomy (NCBI): domain Eukaryota; kingdom Metazoa; phylum Chordata; class Actinopteri; order Cypriniformes; family Cyprinidae; genus Enteromius; species Enteromius mattozi. The sequence goes on along the minus strand of JAUMHE010000068.1, from coordinate 12,901,711 downwards.
GCTTTCATCATAGGAAATTGAGAACATAACCAAGCCTCCCACAGCTCTTCAGACAGAGGACTGGATATTGCTGACATTATTGCTTTGCAAAGCTTTGGGTTTCTAAAGGAGAATTTGGGGATAGTGTATCTATTTTTTCTATATATACTTAAGAATTGTGGTTTTGTATTACCACATAAATAGCAATTGACATTATTGTGATAAGCCATGTGTTTTCGTTTTTGAAACTGATAATGCATTTCAGTTGTTTATTTCTTGGCATCTTTGGCAAAGAAATAATTACTGATAACCAAATCTAAAGTGATAAAATAGTATTTTTCCCTTTATTTTGTTTTTAGTTAGATTGCTATTTTCATGAAGGCTTTCAGACTGCAGGGCAATGCAGGGATGGGTTTTTTTTTTGTTTTTTTTTTTGTCTTTATAATTATAATTTACTGTTTTGTGAGAAATTTCATAATTGTTGTGAAATCTTGTTATAAACTGTGCCTTGAATTTTTTTCAGCTGTAACAAATAAAGCCTTTTTTTGACTTTTTCATTTGCTCTCAAACTTAATGTGTGTATGAGTAGGTCTGCGTGTGCAAACATTTTACTAATTACTATTTAAGATGTTTTATTGAAACTCTGTTTAATAATACATTTTTGTGCAATTTACTGTAGGCTATTTTATTTTAAAGTCTTTTTCTTAGTACCGTCAAAGTTAAACGTGGAGGGAGTTTCAGTAAAAAGCCAAATTTGATGTATTGACTGGCGAAAGCTTACGTGTTGGCATGATTAGGAATTATTGTGATTTATAAATTACAAAACGCGCATATATCACGTTTCACAACGTGCTGACGTTTACCTGGAGCGTGAGCTCACGAGGAACGCGCGGTTGACGGTTACCCGGAAGCAACGCCTTATTGTGTAAAAAGTGAAATATAGTGTTTTTCATCAAAGACACCTTATAGTTTCGCTTCAGAAACATTGATTTATCAACTGCGGAAATATGGATAAAAGTTGTGTTCGGTTTGCGTGCTTTTTAAGCGTCGACGTGGAGGAGGAACCTTCTATTTACGATAATTAATGATCTGTGTCCCCGTGAGGGTGAGTAACTGAAATTACAAAATTTTATTTTTTTCTGTTTGGAGTTTTTCTTAAGTCACAGACAGTGAGATTCATGTCAAGTGCTTGAAAACTTTGATTTTATTTACATTATTTACAATTCTTATTGGTTCAACTTCCAATGTTGGATCTTACATACCTGAAATCTTGTTCTTTAGCTGTTAAAAATGATAATATTTACACCCTGATTACCAGTTTAGATAAGAAACATGAATAGCATTTAAAAACAGAAATATATGTAGCATTTAACCCATTAATGCCCAAATCAGATTTTCTATTAATGTCTTTACTCGCACATCTTTTATATGAGCACATGTGCCGTTCTTTCCATTTTTTCACATAAGATTTAATACAGCAACTTGTTACAGTTTCTCTTTTTTTTTTTTTTTTTGCATTGAAGCTCCAACGAGTCATTACGACATCCAGCAAGTTGTCGAAATTCCTTTCTAAGGTTGTCTTTTTGTTTAGCCATCCAAAAATATTGTCGAAAGAAAATAAGAAATAAAGTCCTTGGCAACATCCACAGGCTCGAATGGGTTAAACGCCTGTAAATGTGATCTTTTTCTCCATGAACATTCAATAGTGTCGCCGGCAGATGGCAGTATTGCGCAGTTTTGGTGGCATCCATCCATTCATCTGTGGTGGGCAGTATTTCATTATCCAGTTTGTAAAGCTGACTCTGTATTTGGCATTGATTTTTGGGAAGAACCAGAGTCTTTAAGCAGATCAGTGGGGCAGTCTTCGTGGCGATGGAGAGGGTGGTCTCCGCACTGGGGGCAGATCATAATGCCCAGGAATGTGGCTGTTGATGGGCAGATCATAGTGATTCTGAGGTTCCTGTTCCACAGCGTTACCAAGGGAACAGTGTTCTGAAATACAGCGAACAAACATATTTCAAATGCTGTACCAGACAACACTTCAAAGCCATCATGTTGTCATGTACCCTTATGGAAAAAAAAATTGTGCATTTCATATTCACATATTTTGGTCATTTTTATGGAGGATGGGAAATGACTTAAGTATAAATACATGAATAAATACATAAATTCCGAAATAAATGAATAAATAAATATAGAAAAACAGAAATAAATGTAGTGTAACACAAATGGGAAAAAAATAGTACAATTAAAAATGACACTTATGTCAAAATTATTCATTTATTTATGTATATCTGCAGTTATATATTTATTTATTTATTCATTCATTCATTTATGTATTTCTACATTTAATTATTTCAACATTTATTTATTTATTCATTTGTTAATGTATTTATTTATTTCTGCATTTGTATATATATATATATATATATATATATATATATATATATTTTTTTTTTTTTTACATATTGTCAATCTAAATATATTTGTCTTGTCCAAAATTTTGCATCTGGCCCTCTAAAGTAAATGTATGTTCATTTTGAAAAATATATTTCCCAAAGCTGTGCTATTTATATATATATATGTATATATATACATATACACATACATTTTAGTTAGTAAAATATTTTTTCTGTCAACATTCTCTCATCTCAAAGCAATACCCAGTTTCTTTTATATAAAACTACCTCTGCATGACAGAGTGGAGGGAGTCATGACCGGTGGGCTGATTTCAGTGTAGGATCTTTCACGAGGCACTGCACACTTCATCTCCATGTAGCTGCTCTCCGGAGGACATGGTGGCAGGCCAGGCAGATCTTTGATAGTGGCATACGGGTTCTCACTGTTCAGAGAGCTGCTGCTCACTGCCACACATGAATCCTTCAACTCTGCAACCATAACAGCATGTAAGACACAGCTAAGATATATAGCAGAACATATAGAAGATGAATATCTGGGGGACTTTTACCTTTGTTGTAGTGTTTCCCTAGAGTAGCACTATAGCTATAACTTCGATCGATGCCAAAAGCCCCTGCAAACGCAATAAGACCACATTCATTCATTTACTTGGACAACAGCACAACACAGAACATACTAAAAATAATATAGTTCAGTCATAGAGTGAAACTGTTTCCCAGTATCCATTACCTGGATCTTTAGGTGGCTCCTGGTGTTTCCAGCCTGGAGGAAGCGTTGCATTAGTGTCAGCCGCAAACAGACCTCTCCTCTCTCTCTCCATGTTCTTCAGACTGCAGAACAACTGGTTGTTGGTGTTCTGTCAAAGCGTGAAGCATAAAGGAGAGTTGTTTCTGTTATATGTGCAAAATTCTGCTTCTGTAATCAGTGTAGTCAATTAATTAATTTACTTACTGCACAAATGGTTTATTAGAGGGTTATACATAAATAATTGTAAAAATTACACAAATAGCCACTTATTATTGAAATAAATTTATTATAGAAGTGCACTTTCCCAACATGAGAAAAATATGCTGCGATAAATCATAGTCATGACAAAAATCATTTAATGAGTCAAAGTGCACAGTAATCTCATACATTTTTATCTCACTTTTAAATTGTACACTTTTTATCCGATTTTTTGATTTTTTGATCTCTTACATTGCAGATGGAAGATACAATGAACATTTACATTTATTAAAAAAAGTTTTATCCTAAGTAGCATAACGTACGTTACATATGAGTAACATTAGAAGCAATTTGTGACAGTGTTCAAAGTGTACAACAGTTGGCTAATGACTTGCATTCATGTATTTACATACTGTGCACAATATTCATATAGTAAGAGTAGGATGCTAGTATGCAACTCTGAACATGGTATATACCATGTTAGTATACATATAATATCATTGTATTACTCACCTTGATGGCTCTGTCCTGGTTGTTGGGCAGGTGTGGCAGTGGAGGTCTGTTCTGAGACAGTGTGTGGTAGCTCGGGTTTGAGTAATAGTGATGGTAGCTGTGTGGAACATCTGCAAGAAATAAGCAAATACAAAATAAAAATGTGTTTAAACATATCAGGGCCCATATTCACCAAACGTCTTACATCTTACCCCTAAGAGTTCTCCTAAATAGCATTAAAAATTTGTAGCCTAGAGTTTTTTCTTTAAACCTATTCACAAAGCTGCTGAGACAAATTTTTACTAAAGAATAGAGAGAAGTCTTAAGTTAAGAGTAAGGGCTGAGTTGACGTTGTTGTTATGGATGATATCAGCATGCTTACTAACTATGCACACAGTGATTGGCTGATAGTCTCTGTCAGAGATTTGTCTCTAGAAATATTGTAGAGCGCAATATTGTGTTGCCACATTCAAATGTGACTAATTAAGCAAGTATATGTTCAGCCTCTTACATGTGTGCTTCTCGTAAACAATTAGCGGATATGCATATAAACAGGCTTTTAATTAAGAGAGTAGAATAATCATGGCTGATAGGAAGATATGCAAACACGCAAACTGGATGCAAGAACAGCTGTTACTTTTTGCCAAACTTGTTTCATGAAAACAAGGATATAAACTGGGGTTAGGATAACCTTTAAAAGCCTAAAAAAAAGATGCATGGGAAACGTGCAAATAAATGCAGCGTGTTTCTAAATTGTTTATGTTCCAAGGCAGATTTCTGGCAACAATTTCATCCCTGATGAATGGTTTATAATGGGAATTGTATTGGTTTTAATGGAAACTGTAATGGTGCCTGTTGGTCTCTGCTGGTAATTGGTTGTCTTCTATTGTTGGCTTAAACCACTAAATCCTAATGGGATATTTCCCAAAACACACTACAAGAAACTATTTTTTTGGTTTTAATGGTTAAAAGTTTATGGTTTGTAATGTTTGTGATGTATTTGTAGTGGTAACCATAAGTATTACTGTGATGGTTTGTATTGTTGTTGAGTTTCAGCAGGGAGGATAGTTTGTGATTTGGTTTTAGTGACTTAAGAGTCCTCTTCACAATCCTAATGTTTCACAGATTTAGGAGTTAGTTTTAGCACTGAAGCACTTTGTGAAATACTCTTAGAGTAAAAATATATAAGTCCTAATTTTATAATTTAATTTATAATTAAGATTTTCTCCTAAACTGGCAAGTTCTAAGCTACTTTTGCCTTACGATGTTTTGTGAATATGGGCTCAGATTTACATTATAACAATTCCTCATTGTCTTTAATTTGTGCAAATGAAATGAGACACTACTGAAAGTATCAAAAACTCCTGTGGCTCATACCTGGCACAGCGTACTCTGAACTGACAGTGCGGGTTGAAGAGAAAGATACAACTGGTGTGTTGCTCTGCTTGTCCTGCTGTCTGCGCCGATACAGCAACAGAACAGCTAACAAGAGCACAACCAGAATCACCAGCACCACAATTCCTGCAATCGCACCCCAAGAGTCCTTCTCCACCGGAGACACAGGCACCATCATACTCTGCTCTTGCTCTAAAAAAACACACAGCCATTCACATTACACATACTGACAGCCATTCACGCTTCAATGTTTAACATACAGGAAAACAAATGTTTTTAGGCTGCTTTTAATACCTGGTTTGCAGTCCTCGCCCGGTCCAGGTACACACACACAGTCTCCAGTATGAGGGTCGCAGGAATGGTTGGGGAGACACGAGCAGGTCTGAGCGCAGTTAGTGCCGAACGTCCCAGTCTGACACACTGCAAGGACAGGCATTTGGCAAATGTTTGATGAACTGGTAGAGTGACAGACATATTGAGCCTGATCCAGGAATAAAAATGTATTTTCAGCTGAGAATTACAGTATGAATTATTTATTCCGAAACCACATCCAGGAAATCTGGCAAACAGTCTTTTCTAAGAGAAACAGCTCTTAATATTCAACTTAAGCTTATCGTTGTAACCCACTACGCAGTCATTTTCCTACTCTGTATTTTTGTCATGTTTTCCAGTACAAATCTAAATATTCTTTAAGATCAAGATGTGTTTACTTAAGATGTGCAATGTTTTGTTTTCTGACAGATTTATCAAAATTATGTAAGGTTTTCAGTTAAAAGATTTCGGTATAAGTAGTGAGGTTAGAAAAATCAATCTAATTCAAAAGATTTATTTATTTATTTATTTATTTTGTATTACCACATTGGCAGAAACTTTTCTTGTTTTACCTTTATTTTGATTAATTTCTAAGAAAATTAAATGTAACATCTTTGTATGAGATATGAAATGAAGTTATTTTCTCATAGACAAGATCTGTTGTCCAGAAACTCACATAAAGAGCAGTCTGGTCCAGTCCATCCGGCGGGACAGAGGCACAAGCCATCCTGGTGATGACACGTTGCATTGTTGGTGCACATGCACACATTGCTACAATGGCGTCCATACCGACCCATTGGGCAGGCTAGAAGTCAAACAAACAAACAAACAAAAACATTAAATGAATTTTTACAAGCTTCTATGGTGTTTTTAGCCTTTCTTTGTGGTCTTTGAAAGATGTGGTCATTATGGAAAAACCACTTCAAAATTCAATTAGAAAAATAGCAATTATTTTTTAATATGTATGACTTTCATTAAGTAAGTCTGTGTGTATCTGACCTTGTTCACAGAGGTATCCGGTATATCCAGGCAGACACAGACAATCGCCTGTTATGTGATGACAGGAGGAGGCATGTACACATGATGGGCATTGACGGCTGCACCTCTCTCCAAACAGACCAGCACTACACACTACAGAGAAGAGAAGAAAGCACTGTCTACACCAGCTCTACTGTGATCTGAGCTCTCGGAGACATGGATGGATGCACAGGTATACAGCTCATACTCACTGTGTTGACAATGAGCTCCCCAGAATCCGGGTTTGCACAGGCAGGTTCCCGTGTGTGCCTGACAGGTGGCGCTGTTGAGACAGGAGCAGGTCTGGTTACACTGAAGGCCCCACGTTCCCTCTGGACACTGCTGTGTACAGCGCAAACCTGCAGAAGAAATTGGATGAGTTGCCTATATTATCATGTGCTGTTTGAGGTCTAGTGCTCTATTTTTACTTGGGGAAAAAAGTTTAATCTGATTCACAGTGGATTTTTATAATTTAATGATTTTAAACAAGATATCAACCTCAGCTCTATGACTGGCTAACTGATATATATATATAAAATGTAGAGATTTCAAAATTTATATTGTTATATTTGCATATGCCTAACTTGAGTCTTAAACATAAAAATCAAGCTAAACAGATAATGAGGGGATTAATGTAGTATAATATATAGGGTTTAATATTAATAATATATTAATATAATAGTATAATAAAGGTCTACACTGCATTATGGGTGAGATCTATGGAGAGGAATAATTAAATATGCACAGAATGGCACACTACTCATACTATTTTTGTAGTATGCAATATCTAAACCATTCACAGTATGCACATTTTCTGTAGGCATACGAACTTGACTTATATATTTACTGATATAGACCAGTGCATACTGCACAGAATACTGTATCCCATAATGCAGTGCGCTTGGCTCTTCCTTACAAATAATGAGTGCTTCACTCATTATTTGATCAGCCTGAAGCTGCTACTGCTTTAAACATTCATCACTGCATACTGTTCATTGTTTTGGCATATTATTTATTAGGCGGTATATACAGTAGTCCTTACAAATGCGAATGAAGTCCTACCTGTCCAGCCAGGTAAACACAGACACTGGCCTGTAACACTCTCACATCCTTCATCATGCAGACAGTCACATTTGTGTTGACAGCCTGGGCCGAATGTCCCGATCTGTTTAAACCCAGAATGGAAATATTGATTAAGAATGATCAAATAACTCTGACTCTTCCCAGTGAAATTATACAGCTCTAACATAATTACTACTTTAATTTGAATGATGGCCATGCAATATGTACTCTAAGCAAAAGAGTGTTATGCATTTGCCATCAGGTTAATAACTGTTGCTGATGGTGTAAAATTACTGCAGATGATTTAGGAGACAGATGTGCTGGACAGACACAACACTGATGTCAAATTCAGTTCACAGGAGAAAAAAGTCTGACTTTAAAATGAAATGCCTGCATCTTCTGAACTGCTTTTTGTAAATCAAATACATGTGCACTGTATCATAAAGCAGATATTTGACTTACTGGACAGGGCTCGTCACAGGAAGCTCCTCTCCACCCTGAGGTGCACTTGCAAGAACCATCGGCAGGGTGGCAGGATGCTCCATTTACACACTGACATGTAAAGTTGCAACCAGGACCCCATGTGCCCTCTGAACATGCGATAGAACAGTCAAGCCCTCTCCACCCTAAACACACACACACACACAAAACACTGTTGGGGTGGCATAGATAGATAGATAGATAGATAGATAGTTTATTTATAATACTTTATATTGAGATAGTAAACAATGCTTTTAATTTGTACCAGAACTTACCTTCCTTACAGAAACATGTTCCATCGATAGGAGAGCAGGCTATAGAGTTTACACAGGTACAGGGAGACAAGCAGTCCTTCCCATAGAAACCATCCTTACAAAGCTTCTCGCAGTGTTGTCCCTACACACACACACAGGAATATTAATGTGGAATATTATGTGATTTTGAGGAATTTATTTTGTTTGCGATTGTGTCTGTCCACTCACTGTGTATCCGGGTGAACAGTGGCACTGGCCCGTCACCGTGTCGCACACTCCTCCGTTCACACAGAGACAGGGCTCCAGGCATCCGTTCCCATAATAACCATCAGCACAGGTTTCATTACAATATAGCCCCGCCCACCCAGGCTGACAGGTACACTCCCCCTTCAGAGGATGACAGCTGTAATATCCATGACACAATTAATATATAGTTACTCAAACTAATCAGTTTTTTAAACAGTAGTTGGCTAATAGAATGATCAGCTGATTGATCAACCCAAATAGTATTTGTCTTCTGTGTTGTTATCCTTAACTACACCTATTAAATACATTAAAATAATAAATATTAAAACTTATAAGATAATAAGTTTTTTAATGGAAATAAAGCTGAAATAATATGAAATATAAATATCATTTAAAAAACTTAAAGGGATAGTTTACCCAAAAATGAAAATTCTGTCATTAATTATTCACCCTTATGTCATTTCAAACCTGTAAGACCTCTGTTCATCTTCAAAACACAAATTAAGATATTTTTGATGAAATCGCAGAGCTCTCTGTCCATCCATAAACAGCAGCGTGACTGAAATGTTCACATTTTCAGAAAGGTAGTATGGACATTGGTAAAATAGTCCATGTGACATAAGGAAACAACTTCAATTTTGCAAATCTATGAATACTTTTTGTGCGAGAAGAAAACCAAAAACGATGACATGAGTGGGAGTAATTAATAGCAGAATTTTTTTGGGGGGGGTGAACTATCCCTTTAAATTCAAAGTAAACAATTAGTTGCCTTGGCACTGAACCTAAACAAGATTAAGTGCTAATTTTGCTAACTGAAAATTAAACTGTAATAAAAATAAATTAAGACTGTATAGAAAAAAAGACTAAATACATTTTTTTTTATTTTTTTTTTTTATAAAAGCTCATTTAAAAAAATGTTAATTAAAACTAATAAATAGCACTAAAGTAACACTGGTTCTGAGAACAAAATGCATGTCATTTTCTCTTAGTAGTTGTGTTCACACTGTGGCAAATCAAAGCTAGTGATCATCAGTAACAGACATGGAGGTACACAGCACACCTGAGAGTGTTTTGTGAGTTGCAGAGGCAGCGGTGTTCGCACTGCATGCCATAGGTCCTGTCGGGACACATCCTGTGATCACAGCGTGGACCCTTAAACCCCGGCTCACACAGACAGCCACCGTGGATGTTATAGCACCGGGCTCCGTTAGCACAGTCACACACACCCTTACAGTCCACACCATACGTACCCACCGGACACTCCTCATTACACCTTCACAAGAGACACACATGCTCACTCAAGAGGGAATCGTACAGTATAACCATACTGCTCAAATAACTATCAGAGGCTTTACTGTGGATGTCAGACTTTTTCAAGATTTTTAATTACATTATGGTCAACTACAAACAAAAAGTTGTCATTTAGCGAATAGTTTCTAAACTGGTGGGTTATGATCCAAAAACAAGTGTCAAGTCTGTTCTGATAGGAATACAGGTTGAAGAGAAAAATAAAGCAAAATACAAATATTAAAATTATGCAGACCTTTCTCCAGTGTAGCCTGCATCACACTGACATTGGCCTTTTTCTGGATCACAGTGGCCTCCGTTATGGCACAAACATTCTTTATCACAGTTTGGACCAAAACGGCCCGGTGGACACCGCTCAGTACACACTGCTCCCTAAAACAGAGAGAGAGAGTGGCTAAAAATGAATGTTCAACAAAGATTAAACAAACAAAAAAACCCACAGCCAAAACACAGATTTCTTACCATCCAGCCAGGAGGACACAAACACACCCCTCTCCCCTGGCAGATGCCTCCATTCTGACACGAGCAGCGTGCATTACAGCGGTTTGGTCGTATACATGGCTCCTCGCACCTGAGCGACACACACAGTGAAAATCTGATTCAAAATTCTATTCAATCCTGGACAGGCAATGATAATATTTTAGGACTGTAAAAATGTACAAAAACAGGGTGTAAAATAATTAAGGAATATTTCAGATGAACAATTTCTTGGCCACTAACCAAATGAGTAAATGTGTTACAATGACCACGTGAACTCCTTTAAAATGTCAAATTCTAAAGACTTCTGAAATTACTTTTTCAATTTATCTTTTGATTAGTGCTGACCATTTAATTTGTAATGAAAAGAAAACTCAGTCTAAATATTGTGAAATTAACACGACATAACATGCATGAAGTTATTTTTTTTTTCAACAGTATTGTTATTATCAACCAATAAACGCTTTTAGTAGTTGAAATACAATAAAATGTAAAAATGTTATATGAAAAATGTAAACTTAAAAAACATAAAAATCAGAAATGTTGTCTTGGCAGCTAAGAGAAATGCAAACATTTAAGATGAAGTTCTTTCACGAGCGCGCGCTGACTTATTAATGAAGAGGGCGGAAAGGGAGCAAGCAGCAGGTTTGGCGAGCTGTCCGGGAAGCGAGCTGGTAGAGCAGCAGGCTCCGAACCCTGGTGAGCCGAGCCCTGGCGAGGGCGAGGGTACGGCGCTCGGCTCGGTTCCAGCTGCTCCTCGGAGGAAAGGATAGAAGGAGGAGAGGGGGAAGGAGGAGGGTTTGCACAAAACGAGATGCGGAAGAGGGGAAAGGCAGGTGTATTTATAGTCGGAAGGAAGGATGTGATTGGGTGGATGTAACGAGGAGGCTGGTTGGATGGAGGGAAGCGGCTGCGATTAATTCGGCAGCGCTTCTCCCGAAACGATGTTATTAACAAAACATACCAAAATTACCAAAACTAAAATGGAAATAAAACTGAACCAAAAAAAAAAACTAAAAACAAATAAAATAGCCTAAGTACATAATCAAATGACTAAATCAAAATGATAAAAATACAATTCAAAATGCTGAAAAATACTATATATAATACTAAAATAACAGTTTTCCATTTACTAAGACAGACAAGTCTCCTTAGACTGTTTTTTTTTTTTTAAATAAATACAGCAAAGATAAAGAAGACAAATGTTTACTGTATGTCTGATACATACTGTACTGTATATAATATCAGCAAAATGCTTTAAAATAAAGATAATGTGAGATAAAAATATACATAGGCACATGTAACAAGAGTAAATTTAGCATTTGAAATCCTTCAACAATATACAGAGCAGTAAGAAACCACATAATTATTGTAAGGTACTTGCTGTACTCACAGAGTTCCAGTAAATCCATCTCTGCACACACATTCTCCAGTGGTTTTATTACAGAATCCTCCTGTTCCACACTGGCACTGCTGCAGACAGCCCTGACCGAACGACTTTGCAGGACAGGGGTCCTGAGGAAGAAATTATGTTCTATTAAAATAACTCTGAATATACAGTAATGGGTGATATATTGCAACTTTATCATAATGACATCATATATTTTACTTGAACAAAAGCAGTTAATTTAGATGCCACTCTATCAACCTCAATAAAGAAGCTGTTGGTGTGGTTATACCTGGCAGTGTTCACCAGTGTATCCGGCTGGGCACTGGCAGCTTCCTTTAATAACGTCACACTCTCCTCTATTCTGGCACTCGCAGCGCTGCCTGCAGCCTGGACCCCAGTGCTGGGCATCACACGCTAAACACAAACACAAATTCAGCTAAATCTGAGATATCGCAAACACAAATCATAAAGTCTGCATTATTTTTGGGAAGAAGCTTTTCTTTAGATTAAAGTGGTTTTCTTATTGGTCTGACTTTGTTTGGAATGATATTTGAGCAAATCAGCACTAAAAGATTCCTAAATACTCGAGAGTTTCTCTTGAGCATCCCTGGCATTTAAAAGCATGACAAATTGATAGCACGATGACCAGAGAATTTGTACGGAGCTCAACAGAAGGAATGAGTTTCAAATGGGAAATTTTACAGATGGAGTTTGGCCGGACCTCAGAGAGAGCTCAGGCCAGCGCTCACACAGGGATTGGATTTCGGTCATGACACAACCTTAACTGATGACATATACCCTTTAGGGGTTAAGAAGAGGAATCCATCACACACACACACACACTTATGCAGAGCATGTCAAGATGAAGAGCTCATTACCAAGAAAGCTTCTCTGGAGCTCAAAGCGATCATTAATCAATGGGGATCTGAGCTCATTTGGCTTCTATGACACTAGTTAACTTCTTTATTCCAGTGTATTGAATGGTTTCTTTTTGTTTTGATAGGAAAAGATATACAAAAAAAATACATATATATTGGGCATTTATTAATACAAAATCAAAATATTGTCAAAATACAGTAAAACCAGTAACACTGTGAGATATTATCTGAAAATTACTGTTTTCTATTGTAATATATTTTAAAATGTAACTTATTACTGTGCTGGAAAAGTCATTACTCCAGTCTTCCATGTCATATGATCCTTTGGAAATCATTCTAAGGGAACAATGCACAACAGTGTCTTTGTGTTTTTTTAAGGTTTCACATACAGTTGATAACATTGTCAAAATAATCCCATACTGCTCTGCGACAAATACTAAAATTGTTGTATTACATACGCCAGGCCACTATGCACCTGCTCACATACTGTATCTATAGACTTAACAGGCAATGCACATGCGCATGATGTCACTGTTTCTACAGTTTTTTTATATATATATTCTGAAGACTGTTTGGTTTATTCGTCACTATCTTCTACTTCAGGACAGTTTTAAGCTACGACTACATTAGTATTTTAAAACATATAACTTTTGCTACAGTTATGCCTGTTGTTTACACTACTCCAGCATGTTGCTGCATGCTGTGCAGATTCCATTTTAGTTTGAAAACTCTGGGGTTGAAACTTTTGAAAATGATGGCGTCGCTGCCCACATTTGCTCCATGTTTAAACAATAACATCTTGCTTGTTGTGCTTGCATGAAAATGCACTATAAGTTTAATTCGGGGTTTAACAGCAGGGGAGGTGAATGATTCCACCCCGTGCTTACATGTCAGGCTTTAGATCTGGAGCTCAGCAGCTGTCTCGATTCAAACACTGAGCTGACATACAAGCAGTTCTCTAAGCAAATTCATACCACTTTAAACAGACAAGTGGAAACATCAGAACTTGATTGATTTTTAACTCAAAGCTGCTTGCTTGATCATGAACATTAGAAGTCCAGTTTTCTGTTCCCAAGCCTCTCTGCCCTAAAGTCCCTCAGGATTAATCAGCATGATCTGAAATGACAAACTTGTGATGGAATATTATAAACAATGAATATGAAATGGATAATTTACACTCTCTTTGTTCATGTGAGTCACATGTTTATACTCCTCTGAAGATGAAAACAAATCAAATATAAGTGGTTTTATCAAACAGCACGTTTCCAGCAGATATGGAATGTCTTTTTTCAATGTGGGAAAATTCCTCTTTAGTCCCTTAGAGAAAAACTGTTGTTAGGTTAAAGGTCTAGTCTTAAAAGCCACTTTCCCAGAAGCCCTTACTTAAATAGTTAGCCGTGAATCTCTTTCTAATATGAAAATGCTGACTATTATGGACATCCAACTCTAAATGGTATTTTTGCTTTGTGCAGCATGCCCAGTACCTTTTAGTTCATTTTGCAGGCGTTTTTTAATATATAATTACTTCATAATAATGATCTTATTTGTATAATTTTAAACAGACAAGAAGTCGTATAGCAGTTTGAAAGCGCTTGGCCTTTGGTCTTTCAGGACAGAGTGGGAGAAATGTGTATTTAAAACCTCAAACCTCTCTAATTTCCCACAAACCTCCCAACACACAGGCATTCAGGAAGTGTCAAGCCTCCTCCTGCCAATGCGAGCTAATAATGGGGTTTCACGGTCCAACCAAACAAAAAGCAGGACCAAATTAGAGAGAAAGGTCTTCTGCCTAGAGCCAGAGCCTTGAGTTTCCATTACATTTATTTAAACACCACTTAAGGCATTGTACTTTCCTGAAACCACAGTTTTACAAATCATATCCGTATTACAGACCAAGATATAACAGAAACACTGGACGTTCGTGTATTGGACAAAGTTGCAGAGGATCATTAGTTGTTTAGCAATTTAGTTTAATTAAAAGCTTTTTGTCTTTTAAGTTTAAAACATCAAACATTGCAAAAAATAAAAGCAATTTCCTGATATGACCCATTCAATTATAATAACCCAAAATGGCTGCATCAGAAATCATGTTTGTTAATATATATTTCAGATTATTAGATGAACTTAGACCAAACATGTTGAATTGGCAACTAATTGAAAAAAAAAACAAAATTATTACAATTAAAAACAAAAACAAAATGATAATTAACATTAAAAAAAAGACACAAAAAGCTCATAACAGAATTACTAAAACAAAAATGAAAACTGAAAATAAAAAAAATAAAAGCTAATAATTTAAAATGTCTAAAAAAATATTATATTAGTATGTAAATAATATTAAAATAACAAAGGACTGCATTATTTGTATGTGGAGAAATGTGTAAAATCAGCTGAGAAAAATTAAGACGCTTTAGAAACCTAAGTCTTATTTTGATTTTGATGATTCATACACGTACTAAATGAAAGAAAAGAAAAGAGTTAAGCAGAGAGCAGATGCAGAAAGAGGAGAGGGGGAAAAGAAAACAAGAGGAAAAAGAAAAGGGAGAAAATGAGGCCCAATAAAAATATGCACAGCAACACTAACAAATGACAACACATTTAAAAATGAAGTCAGAACACTCTAATGTCTCTCCTTATGAGACTGTGTGCAGTTTCAGGAATCGGATGAGTAATAAGTAGACATTGCTCTTTCTCTGTCCACCATCTTGGATTGATTTTTAACATAGCTTGTGACAAAGCATTAGAATGTATCATAAAAAGTTATCTTAAAATAGAGCGAAGAAGTTCCCTACTTCTGAAACAGCTTACTCCTCAGCTTTAGCATTTAATGATTTTAAATGCTGCACTTTTATGTTGTTTTTGCATGTCAGAAAGAGAAGGAGAAAAAGTGTGACGCATTACTCACAGCTGGAACAGTCTTCTCCACGCCAGCCGCTCTCACATTGGCAGCGATCAGGTGCTACGCAGCGGCCATGGACACACTCCTTAGTGCAACGTGCTACACACACACACACATAGAGCAGGGAGGGGAAAACAAACACAGAGAGATGAAAAATACAAAAACAAACCATTCAAAATCATTAAGGTAGATGTTAAACATCAATTTAATACTCACGAACACATTTATTTCTGCTCTCATAGAAACCACGGCAGCACTGATACCTCCTCCGATAGTCCATTTTCACCACCTGCCTATAAAGTGTTTTATAGGTGATCCTGGAGAGATGAGTGAATGAGAGAACCTCCATTTTAACCATGGAAAAATAAACAATTTAAGACCACACAATAGTCATTATTTCATTATCACAACTCAGCTGGACTTGGAACATGAAGACTTCTGATTCAGTAGTTGTCTTGGATCAGCTTTTGGCGAATTTTACAGAGAAGTATAATATTTAGAAATGTATTAAACGTTCGGTACCCTTCCCATTTGCCTTATTTCAGATTAACCTTAAATAGGTCTTTGGGAACCGGCAGGGAGAGTGAGTTTGCATGCCAGCATTGTAATAAAGGGAGCGTGTGTGAACGCCAGCATCACAATTACTTGGATTCAAAGCAATTTTAAGATTGCACTGCCAAACCAAACAATCCCTCCGGTGACCAAAGAACCCCGAAACCTCTGCAGCATGAAAGAATTCGTGCTGCGTTTAGTCTAAGTCAGCTCAGTGTAACTGTGAGTAAACGCATGAGTGCTTGTGTGTTTGTCGGTGTATGTCACCTGTGTCGGGTGCATTTGTTAGCGTTCCAGGGTTCAAAGCAGGTCTCGTCATACTTCACTTGGTCGAAAGGTTGAGCATATGATTCCTTCACTGAAGTGGTGAAACTACAAAGGAACAAGATTTTGTCATGTTTACCAGATGCTTGTTATTTTGCATCATTCGACATGATGTACAACACAATTGCTGGAGCTGTCCCCATAGAGTGTTTTGCTCATGGTCTGTAGTTGTCTGCCCAGTTTGTAGTGCAAAAACTGAGATGAGATTTCATTTTATTCCCTCAGGAATTTATAATGGGTTTTTTGGAATGACCGTTTTAGATTTATGGCTAAAAATAGGTCTGTGGTTAAAATTACTTGAAAAGGTTGTCATATTTTTTTCCTACAACATAAATGGGTCTTTCTCAAAAATTTACACTTTCTGATAAGTGTTTGGTTTTCTCCCATTAAAAATGATTTGACAAATACAATTGAAAAACTGTAAAAAAAAATTCCATCCAACAGCTTGCCCTTTAGGATTGAAGGAATTTATTTTACTTAATTTTATTTAATTTAATGAATGAAGTAAATCATTACTCAAACTGCAAACTTTTACAGTATGATTTTCTCCCATCAAAAATATAAACAAATACAATTCTTATCAATCCATTATCAAACAGCTTTTTACATTTTTGTTTTAAAAATATTTTGTATTTGTAAATTTGTAAATCATAACACAAACATAAATTTTGAAACCACTGTGATAACCACCTTAAAAAGAATCTCGGTAACACTTTACAATAAGGATCATTAGTTAACATTAGATAACTACATTAGTTAACATGAACTAAGATTGAACAATACTTCTACAGCATTTATTAATTACTAATGCATTATTAAAATTGCAAGTTGCGCTTGCTAAAATTAGTTAATGCACTGTGAATTATCCTGAACTTACAATGAACTAACATTAACAAAGATAAATGTAGTAATAAAAGTGTTGCTAATTGTTCATTCATGCTAGTTAATACATTTAATAATGTTAACAAATTACCTTATTGTAAAGTGTTACCAGAATCTTTTCCTAAAGAATTTTTTTGTACAAATTATAAATTACTTATTACCAATAGAGATTGAGTAGTTTGACACAAGGGTCTTCAACCGGGAGTCTATGACCCCTAGGAGGTCCGCCAATTAATGTTTAATCACAAATAATCTTTTGCTAAAAGAGCACTCTCAGTTGATAACATACATACATAATTTATTCCTAATCATAATATAGTTAGTAACTATTAACATCGAAGGCCATATGCTTAATATAGCTCTGCTTGACACATTTTAAATCAAGGGGCCCCTGCTCCATGTCTTTATCTCCAAAGGGGTCCTTGCCCTGAAAATGCTGAAGACCCATGGTTTAACCTCTAGTTTATGAACTTGCACTTTTATACTTATACTCACACTGTATTAAATATATTGCCTGGAACAGGCCTTGATGAAATATGCAATTATGCTGATTGGTTTACTACTTGAGTATCTTGTTTTAACATTTCCTCTATATTGAGACAATTTGACAGGATTTTGGTGTTGTTGTTGTTTGACTTGCAGACATTGATCTACAACAGCAGTTTTGGCTGCCAGCGTGCACTGGAGCAGATTCTCTCGCCTTGGCACTGGCTTTCTCAGCTCCGTATTGGAGCAGATGATTCTTACCTTTCCCATAAGCTGCAAACATTTGGATCTCGGGGGTCCAAAGACAATGACAGTTCACACACACAGCCCAAGACAAACAGGACCACACAGATCTCCGCTGTCTTCATCCTGCTGTAAAGAGAAAAACAGTCAACTGACTTATAAAACTCTGCCCCTCAGAACTGTTGATGTGACACTGCAAGGCCAATGCAAAACTCTCCTTCCATTTTAAGACATATTGAAGCCATCTGGTTTTATTTATGAGGATGCTTTAGGCACTCCGTAGGAAAGGGACAGACAAGTCTCCCATGGTGAGAATTTCTGAGACTAACAGCAGCTTTATGAGCACAGGCTCTCAAACACACTCTTCAGAACAATCCCAGGATACATACTAGCTCTGTAAGGAGTCTTTTCCTCCAGTATAGGAAAAATGCAAACCCTGAAGTGTCACAGTGTTAACCTTCCCTGTCTGGACACCTAGTGGAATTACTATTGTGTCTAAGAAGGTTAGCAAACATCATGTGGAATCAAAACATAGTGTTCCTTCATAAAAATTAAGAGCTATTTTGAATAGCGGAATAAACATAAAATGTAGTTCTTTGCAAATAAAATGAAAATGCATTAAAATATATGGCTGCTTTTATATTTTAGCAAGGGGGTTGCTCCCAAGAGGAACATCATATTTGGGAGACTGTGGCATTCAAAATTATTTAAACCCCTGGTCTAGTATATTTTACGAGTGAAGGAAACTCTTTAAAGTGAATCGCAAATCATCACTGCCTGTTTGGTTAGAAAATGAATAAAGAAACAACTTTTGCACAATAACACTAAAACTTCTTCATCATCATCAAACACAAATCCTAAATCAAATTAGACACAAACAGAACGAAAGAGACCAGAATATTGTGGGTACATGTCAGGTTTTCATTAAGAGCTATAGGATTTTATAGGTCCCCTTACTGGGGTGGAGTATATTATCCCTGTACTTTCTGTTTTTTTGTTTTTTTTTGTGTGTGTGTGTGTGTGTTTTTCAGGACTTCATTAGAAAAAGTGTTCGAGACCACATTAGGATTCCTGTGAGCTGAGAAACTAGGAGCATGTTTAATGAGCAGTGCACCGCGACAGAGAGTCTGTGACAAACAAGTGGTTTAAATCTACTCTGAACCTGAGGCTGCGTTAATTGCATTTACGTCTAAGTAAACAACAGTTTTATGCAGAAGCAGATGGATTTTTTGGAAATTGAGTACTTGTCCCTAGCAAGATATTTGGAATGTGTGAGGATGCTGACTGTTCAACTGCTACTTCAATACAAGATTCATTATAAAGTTTATGACACAATCAATATTAATGTCAAATATTAATGCCAAGTACTGTTAAGAAACTCTAGATGGTGCAGAGTCCTTAAAGGAATAGTTCTTTGTTCTGCCAAACACAAAGGAAGATATTTTAAAGAAAAAGTTTGTAACCAGGCTGTTTGGTCACCATTGACTTCCATAGTAGAAAAAAAAATACTAGGGGAGTCAATAATGACCCAAAACTTGTCTGGTTACAAAATTTCAAAATATCTTCCTTTGATATTCACATCACTATATGACTTGGCACACGCTGATTGGTTCATGTTGCATAAGCAGCCAATGAGCTTTCTTCTTTACATTTAAATGGCTGGTTATCATTCACTTGAGCATTTTGCAGTTTTTCTGAAACCCTTTACCTTCCCCAGCTCCGCCTTTATCGATTTGCTATGGGCTATTTTATATTTTATTTGCTACTTGGTCTCATGGCATAAACGTACCTTGGTGCAGTTTTAGCGAGACATGAAATACGTACCAACAAATACATATCACAGCAGTTTCCAAAAGAAATAAACACTAGAAGCAGTAAAACGCTGACCTTTTATTTCTTTTCACACAAATTTACAGAATATCGATTAATAAATTGTAATTTTTGCACAATTATTTGAAGAATATCATGTTATGACTTCAAAACAAAATGAATATGCTGGGATCTTTGAAAACTGATGCTTTTGAACATTAGCATCACACAGATCCAGCTTCATATTTATAGGCTTTCATAGACAGTAGGTTTGTTTGGTAGCTCACGGAGTACTGAGACATACCTAAGAGGCGTGTAATCCTGTGTAACTACGGTTTCACAAAACATTTCAAATCTGTGTAAAAGAAAGTTGAAATAGCACGGTTCAACAAATGTGTTTTATATCAGTTCCGGGTGGGTTTAGGGTTAGATTTGGTGTAGGGCATATTTCAACACGATAAAGCATTAACTTTTAGTAACAGTCCATGAATATTTCAATTTTGAACTGCTGCAATACATACCTATATAAGCGTAATAAAAATGTGCTAGGGATCATGTTTTGAAGCTGTGTTTTAGCACCACTCAGTGGACATTTCTCTTTGAAACTGCAGCGAAACATGCAGTAAGGCACATAAAAACGGTGTTGTACAAAAAGTGCACAGAGGTACATATTTTTGTGAGACCAGGTTGTTTATTTGAGCAGCAGCAGTGTGTATTGAATACTCACAGAACTGTATCGACATATGTATTAACATTAGAAAGTTCCTGTATTTACTTGCAGCAGCAATAATCTAATTTAGCAATAAACGGCATATATTGTAAACAAAAAACAAAAACAAAAAAAACAGTTCTTTGTGCACAAATCTTGTTTGTTGCTGTTTGTAGGAAAGACAATTTTAACTAATGGCCTAGATTTTAAATGTTGTTTTTCTGTAGCATTGTCCATTTCACAGCTTGGAGTTCCAAGTAAGATTTAAAAAAGTTTTATCGCTCTTGCTAAACTGTTGCAGGACTGCAGGAGTGCAGGGCTTTGAAAGGTGCAGTATTAAGCCATGAGTTGATTTTAATGAGCCGAACAGATGCCGTGCCCGCACTCGACTGCTTTCATGTGGACAAATTATGGGGAGGATGCATTACATGGCACAAACAAGAGCAGAGAGAGAGTGGGGGAGTTCTTTCATCAACATTTTGTTTGCATCTGACACCAAGGATTGGTGCCACATTAAAAATGAGTACCATACGGCAAGATATTTTTAGGGGACACGCTCACAAATGTCAAGCATTCTGCATCTGAGTAGTAGCGTGAGTGAGAGTGCTCTGATCACCCAAACCAAAGACGTTCTGTCATTTAAAAGGCCCCACAATGCTGCTCCTGGGTTAAGATAAGGGCAGAATGTAAAAATGAATGAAAACACATGTAGTCATCTGTTTCTGGCTGGGTCAGTAAAGCACAGTCCTCATGCTCGGGAAGAGTCCAAAGTCAATGCACACGATAATCATTCACACAGATATGAGCTTTTCATGCAGTCGGATATTGTAATTGAATTTCCATGGTTTTAACCGTTTTATTTTATATGCTAATAATTTTTAAATCTAGACAACAGGGAAGACTTTGTGTGCGCCAATATCTGTGTAGTGTTTGTGTATCTGTGACGTGTTTGTATGCTGGAACTAAGCATGTTACATGATGCCCAAATTACTATCACAAACTGATTTTATGTAACAGGTAAGTCAATAATATAAACTTGCTCGTGAGTTTGAGTCAGACTCATGCAGTAAGAGCCATCACAGATTTCTCACTTAGTTTCGCTCAATGTACCATGAGTCATTTGTCTGTTTCGTCAAATTTGACATGAACTTAATTGTTTCTGGTTCTATCCTTTAGGTTTAAGAGACATGCATCAATCTATTTATTGATGGCTGAATTTGGGAAGAGCATATAGTGCTATTACTATTTTCGCCACCTGTGTTCTTTCTTTCTTTCCTTCTTCCTTCCAAACAGAGAGCATTATTCTTAGAGAACAGAGTATATTTGCTACAAATAGAGATTCAGTATCAAGTTGAAACATCTACTTCAAAAGCAACAGTTTATATACGACAACATTGTGCAACATTGTCTTATTATCAATATAACACACAGCAGTGTTTGTTAGTAAACCGCTAAAGAAATTATGCACTCAGCGAATTTATGTTTTTTTAAAAACCATCTTTATCAAGGGATTCTGTAATTTCTCAACTAAAAAGTCATATATCTTTTAAATCTTTCATTGTAGTAGCAAATGGCTCTCTTTATCTTTTTTGTGTATGTGGAGCTTTGCTTTGGCCATAGTGTTGCGCCTCATGCTGTTTTTAAACATCCCGCTGTGTGCATTTGTGGTTTTAACTGTGTCAAGTGATCAGCTGCCTAAAATGTGTCCGATGAGGTCAGATGGGCATGAAACTAGCCTAAAAGTACCTACCACACTTTTTGCTAACTACTTTTGGAACACACACAAAAAAAGAACATGCAGTCACAGTTTCTCGTAAGTCTATTTCAGCTTTGATTGGAATAAATTAAATTTGGATTAAAAAGACTTCAGGTTTTAATGCTGGTGCTTGGGGTTAGATGCACATGGCATTGATCAGATTTTTCCTTATTTCCTTTCCTGTCCCTCTTTTCAACTGCTTGGGGCCGCATTCTAATTTAAGGAGAAAATATTAGTCATTATTTGGAACGGAGGAATACAGGGGAAGGAAAATAAGAAGAAAAGAAAAATGAGCCATCAAAAAAGACAGCCAGAAAGAGAGGGAAACAAAAAAGGAGAGCGAGAGGGGAAGAAAGGTTGCATAATAGCTCTGGACCCTATGGACCCGCATGCATAAATAGTTTCTCATATAACATCTCATATAATCATTCCAGTTCTCCTCCAATTCCACAGACCACTGACAAATGTAGCAAAGAGCAGATATCTTGGCAGGATCCAACTAACACACGTTCATTCATGCACAGAAACACATATACTGAGACGTGCTATGAAGTATATTGTGGAAAGGCTGGAAAATGAGAAAAATAAGCTCTTAAACAGTCAACATGTCTTTCTAATTCCGCTGTTGCAGAAGTCCACTTCAACAAAGAATGGGATTTGTGTATTATTCGTAAAAATAACACATAAACCTCAACGCCCCTCAAGAGAGCGTCCAAAACTGACATCAGGACTTGGAAGATGCAGGACTGAACACAAATTCATGGCCATTCGGAAAATGAGAGAAATACAGCTGTAAAGCCAGTGTATTCGGCCAGTCTGTTTTAAGAAAGATATAGTGACAACACAACAGTAACCAGATCTTTGGGAGCACAGCCAGCTGAAGCTTATCTTTGAGTGAGGTCATACTGCTTGCTTCTCAAAGAGTCTGTGCATACACACAATTTATTGTTGCAGTTTATTTGAGATTGCAACTTTTACATTTCATTAGATTTAATTGGATCTTAATGGTTTGTTGTATTCAAGCAGAACCGTTTATTGCTCTCTGGAGGACTTGAGAGGTCAATTTTATATGCTAAAAAATTTTTTAGGATTTACTATTAAGGTATTTTCACTCGGAAATTGCTAGTATTTTATTTTTTTATTTTTTTTTACAAAGAATTACTAAGAAACTAAGTAACACATTCAAATAAATGTGAAATAGACAAACTGAAATAGTATTTTAAGTATAACTTAAATTACAGTGTATAATAATGACCAGTAGAGTTTATACTTTACACTGTAAATAATTAGTGTGATTTTAACAGTAAAAGACTGTAAAAATGCTGCTGTAAAAACTTGTTAAATAGTTAAGTTTCTGTATTGTATATGGAGAATAACTGTGATTACAGTTAATGTCATTTGACAGTAAAAGACAAATAAAAAAACAAGGTAACATTAAACATAAAACCTTTATACATTATAAAGAGTTATAAAAGTCTA
Organism: Enteromius mattozi; assembly: GCA_032359235.1. Taxonomy (NCBI): domain Eukaryota; kingdom Metazoa; phylum Chordata; class Actinopteri; order Cypriniformes; family Cyprinidae; genus Enteromius; species Enteromius mattozi. The sequence goes on along the minus strand of JAUMHE010000068.1, from coordinate 12,877,919 downwards.
TAATACATTATAATTATATAATACATTATAATTATAATTAATTATAATTATTCATAATGTGTATTGCAATATGTTATATCTTGTCCTAAATAATTATAGCCAAATTTAAAATGCATAGTATAATAAACTGATAAATGTTATAATGTATTAATTGTACAATGCATTAAAAGGTACATTACAAGGCATTATTAATGCATTAAAACTATTTTTATAATGCATTATAAAAGGCTTTAAGTAAAGTGTTACCAAAATCAGTTTTTGGAAGTGAATTTTTAAAATTAACAGTGAAAACCTGTTATTCCCAGAATTTCCTGCATTGATGTTTTTTCATTGAAATATGTTTATCAGTGTATTATAAAGTTACAAAACATATTACTACTTCATTAAGAATATTAAATGTTTGTCTGTTTGTTTGTTTGTTTTTGCTGCTATATATATATATATATATATATATATAAAGAAATATAGTAGTCAGAGCAATTTTTATTCATTTATTTGTAAATGAATACAACTTTGGATATTCCTATATAGTAGTATAGTAGTATGATAGCCTCCATTATCAAAAAATCATTGTATAATAATTATATGTTATTATATATTTCTCAGCAATTAGGTGGTAACATGATTTTGAAGTAAAGATACCCACACCACACTCTGAAAGGCTTCTCCAAGCATTATCTTTTTTATCAGTATTGGTGCTAATCCAGAAATAAGGCATGAATACTCAAGCAATATTAAATTCTTCTCCATTGATGTTTACTTGTAGTACAAGCAGTATATGACTGTTGGTCAGTGTGGCTTGACAAAAAGTGACAGAGACAAATTGAAGAATTTTCCACAAGTTTAACATTTTTCAACTCTTGCTGCACAAAAGAAATAACACTGTTTTTCCATTGAAAACAACTGAAAAAATGCACTGGGCTCAAGAAAACAACACTTTGGTGGACACACTCCCTTAGGCTAATCATTCCAGTCTAAGTTTGCTCCGCAACTTCTCCATGGTGGCAAGTCACAATGATATAAGTGATTTTTATGCACACCTTTCCTTGCATCGGGTGGTTCTTTGCCTCAGCATTGTGCATTAAATTTGTTTTATGCCCACCTGCCATGCATTATCTCTACCATTATTATAGTATTATAACGATTGTTGTCTGAGCTAGTATGCATTAATCTTCAAAGCCGAAAGGAGACAGAGTTCATGACTACAGTAACCACTAAAACCAAAGTCAAACTCAGTTTCAATCACATTCAACCTCAGCGAAAACAACCTCATAAAAACATCTCAACAGACTGAGAGTGAACGAAGGGTTACTATAGTCTATTATAACAATGATCTGTTGCTGACCCGCTCCTGTTCTGGCAGTACGGATGCCACACTGTTGTTTACCTTGCCAGCAAGACTAAAGAGATGAGGTAAAGGAATAATACAGAGCTGACTGTCATCTGACCAAAACCCCAGTTCTGGCTCAGACACACTAACTCCAGTTAAACCAGTAAATCTAAGTTACGGTAAACTGGCATAAAAGCCCCATAATATAAAACATCTGGGGCTGAATTTCAAAACACACTCTCTGCCTCCGCACCACAGAGTGTTTAGCTGGCTGTGGTGTGGGTTCAGTGTCTATGAGTCTTTAAGTGTGGGGGTAGGGGGTAGTGAACCCCTCATCAATAAAGCAGGGGTTAGTGAGTCAGTGCAATATTGAACCCCACCCGTTTTTCCATGTTTAATGCTACACTAATCTCCAAGGCTGTGGCGATGTGTATTACTATGGTAAATGCTTGGGTTTGGTGAACCCACTGACTCACTATGAGTATTTTGTGTTGCAGATTCACACTGTAAAATCATATGTTTATATGTCTGCTAGAAAAATAATTGTCACGCCAAATGCTTTTCGATTTGAGCTGGCTGGTTTTATGCAGCTTGGTGCAATTTTGTTTACGTACATTACCTACCTCTTAAAAAACATTAGAGCCACACAAGAACAGCACAGTTTGGTGGGATTTTGGGAAGGCGTCATATAGGGACCGGGTCTAAACCGCCAGAATATCCACTTACGGGCCATACAAGCCATAATTACAATGGAAAATCACATAAACTGGCAGCTAGAGTCTGCTCTGTTGCATCTCAAATGACAGTGGATACATTTCAGTTGGAATGCAACTTGGCAAAGACAATTCATTTAGATAGGTTAAAAATATATATATATATTTTTTTTTTTTTATTTTGATAAAAGTTAAAAGTGTATTTTACATTAATGATGTTTTTTCAAAAACAAATAATTTCAAATGTTATCATTTAGCAGTATTCTTTTCCCCATCTTCCTCTATGGTGAGAGAACAACTGAAGCATCTCCACTTTTGATGAATAGTAATAGCTGTTGACCTCTGACCTTTGAGGCCTTATTAGACACTGTTCAATTTTCACTCACTCTAATTTCCCAAAGCATTGTCTCTTTGTCTCAAGCTCTCTGTTTTTGTATTGCTGTTGGTTTATGCCACAAACACAGCACTGCTTCTTTCTGCAAACAGCAACACGTTTCTGTTTTTACTTTTAACCGAAAGACAAAACACAGAGCTTCGAGGGGACTGGCCGTTCACTGCACACATGGATTTGTAATATTGTTCTTCACAGTGTGAGTAACAGAGGTCTCAAACCCAAACACTCTTAGCAGATGAAGTGACATGTTGGCTGATGTCTGCCAGCCCTTAAGCTAAAACACCGCTATACCAGCTTTCACATGCTGTTGCCCAAGAAATTGTGATGGAAACCATATAAACACTGCTGTAAAGTACTGCCTGAGAAAGAAAATCTGAATGACTAAACATGCCTCCTAAAATAACCATCAAGTGCTTTTGTATTTGTGCATTACATTTTAAGGTCTTTTATGTATTTTCTATTTCTAGTGTTTTATTACATTTTATTTAAGGAATATAACATGCAAACGCAAATATTTCTGTAAAAAATGTCTGTATAAAGTGTGTGTGTGTGCATTTTTGTGACATATTAGGACACAAATTTGTATATTGACATGGGCATGACATACAGGTATTATAAGGAGAAGGTGACTTATGAGGACACTACCCCATGTCCCCATTTTTCAAGAAGCTTATGTATCATAGAGAGTGAGTTTTTTGAGAAAGTAAAAATGCAGAGTTTCCTGTAAGGGGTAGGGTTAGGTGTAGGGTAATAACAAAGTCAGTACAGTTTGTACAGTATAATAACCATTGCGCCTATGAAATGTCCGCATAATTCACAAAAACAAATATGTGTGTATGTGTGTTTGTGTGTGTGTAAAATGCATGTAATCATTTTTATTAGTTATTTAGTATGATGACAATGACAAATAAAAGGTCATATTTAAATTATGGAACAACATTTTGTCTTTATGATATCACACTTACTATTACATACAGTATAAAACACATGAAACATATAGCTGCCTTAATATTTCTGAAAGGAAGTCTTTTACAAGGGGATCATAATATTTGGGGGCTTTTTGGCAGGGGCTTCACTAGACCCTTCTTATTTCATTCTCTGAAATACCGCTGTGCCCCAGTAAAACATTACTGATAAATCCTTAGAGATTCTTAAAGATTTCTGAGAATCATTTTTGCTGATAATATTTCAGCAATCAGATCATGGTGTTTTTGATCATCTGTTCAGACTTGCAACTGAAACACTATTTTGATTTGTCAAATGGGTCTGAATCGGTTTGCGGTTCAGTTTGATTCATTTGGACAGTTCAGTCATGGACTGAATCATTTCAAAGGTTTTTCACATCAAAATACATTCAGAGTATTTTATAAGACATAAGTGAATGTTTTGCAAATAACATAATTTCGAGAGGATCGCTGGACGAGTCAATCATACACGGCTGGCAGCCCATCATCTAATCATTTCCTCATTATCTCACACCCAATCCAATCCATTTCCCCTCGCTATAAATATCCTCGCTTTCCATTCTCCCGCATCTTGCTTTTGTGCATCCCTCCTCCGCCCCTTCTCCGCCTTTCCCAGAAATTCCCGCCTTCCTCCGGGGGGGCAGACGGAGATCGAGCCGAACGCCGAACTCTCGCCCGCGCTAGGGTTCAAACCTTTAGGGTTCGGAGTTCGCCGTTCTCCCGGCTCGCTCCCCGGACAGCATGCCAAATTCGCTAAATTTTCCTATTAACGAGGAAGCGTGAACTCTTGAATACAAATGAGCACTTGATGAGCAGGATACAATATGTACTTACAATCAAATGTAGGAAAAAAAAGTGGTTACATTTTTATTTTGATAGTCCACTTTAGACATTCTACTAACTACAAGTAACTTTGTAACTACATGTCAACAAATTCTCGTTAATTTCCAACTACATGTCTACTAACTCTCAGAGTAAACTGTTATGGCAGGTTTAGGGGTAGTAGACTAAGTTGACATACACTTACAAAGATTCTCATATTATGTTAATTTTTGGTGTTTTATGTTTTTATTTCGATAGGACAGTATTCATAGCTTTCAGGCATGAGACCGCCTCGAAGACCAAGAAAGCAAAGCATTCATAGAAGCGGAGCACAATCCTGTCAGTTTTCCATCTGTTTCCAAGCCACAAATATTTAGATCACCTCTCAAAAGAATATAACATATGTGATATAGTAGATATGTAAACAAAATGCAAGTTCTGGCTATTTGCAATCCATGTTCTATGTAAATATAAATATCACTAAATATCATGAGAAAACGTTGTGAAAAGCACTTAAAGTGCATTAATGTATGTACAACAGTGATGTTAAAATAACAAATTCAGTACACACCTGATTGATTATGCTTACCTATAAGCAAGCAGACGAGCCCAGAATATGAACATTTCAAATGTGAAACTGTGTTGCATTTATATTCTGGGTTCATCTGTTTCCAAAGTATGCATAATCAGAAAGATGTACTGCATTTCACCTTTCAATATCAATGTTTTACTACATTACTACTAACAAACTGCATAAAAATAACTGGCGGTCAGTGGAGCAAAGCCTCGTTTTGCCCTTCCAGGTGGGTGTTCCTATAAGGGTGTGATGTCAAGTGATAGTGACAGGAAGTGAAGTGTAAGAGAGAGTGGGGGATCAGGAAAGGACCGTGAGGCCAACAGATCACATTTTTTTAAAATCCTGTTTTGAAACCATATAATAGCTTTGAAGAAGGAACAGACCCACATTGAGACTATTCACAGCATTGATTCTTTGTTAATTGTACAATCTTATTTTGCTTTTATGGTGCATTGTGAAAGCTCTAGTCCCACAGTATTTCCAGAGAAAAGCACACATTTCCTTATTTTGTGCTTCACAGAAGAAATCCAAACATGTTTACAAAGACCTAAAGGAACATGATTGAAAAATCAACATCTGTTCAGTTAATAGTAAAAAGTTTCAGATCTGACTGCAGGATTCTGTGAGACTGACAGTGTCTGGTCTCATTGGGTTTGGCTATGGAACAGATGCTTATGTCATGCTCGGTCTGTAGCTCCTCTAAAAAGAGAAAAACAGGATATGTGGGGGCCCTTCCTCCTTTATCGTGCTCTCTTAACACCCACCATCTCTCTGGGGTCAGACAGCACTCTTCCACACACGCACAGCTCACGGAGACCAAACTGACCGCTACACACATCAAAGAGCCTGATTCCAAATATCCATCAGCAAATGGATAAATGAAGCGTCCGCTTCATGTATCTCAGAGGCAAACCTGAACTTGTGTGTTTGTGCGCGGTAACTGATTCTAGTCCCGAGGTAGTTTTGTGCCCAGCTGGCTTATGTCATACCCGCTATATCCACATGACCTCATGCCTGGAGGAAACTCCAATCGCAGACACTATGATAAGGCCGCTGTCATCACAACAGTTGTGTTGTGGTCATGCTGATGTACGGTTTTAAAAGTCAGAAAAGACAACAGTCCCCTATAAACAGAAAAACTTTCTCATCAGGGTGTGTTTTCAGGGAGATTTAAAGCAGCGTAGACAGTGCGACCAAAAATGGACAGATGAGTCTTTATTTTTGGCTTTGTCTGTTGCGATATTTCAGCAGGAGTGTTTTAAGTGGTGTTAAGTTTTCTGCCATTTAAAGGCATAGAGCCGAGAGCTCCTGAGGCCTTGTGGGGGACCTCACAGTTTGACAGCTGGTTCCTGCTAGACATTGTCGACCATATAACCACAGACTACATGACTGTGGCTTCACTGGGCCTGAGACACGTGGTGGCCAAACAAACAACACACATTTCTATACAAACACGGAGCTGTTGTTTTTTAATATGCTCTGCCATATTTTTTTTAAGTATAGGTGCACACGACCGCACCAAATCAAATTATATTTACATAAAAGCACACATACTCACGTTCACGAACTTTGGTGAGTGTCGCCATGTTAAACCAAACCCTTAGAGGCAGAGAAGTTAAAGAGATGGGCACTTCTGAGGTTTGAGCTCTTTAAAAAGACATGACCAAGCACCACCATAATTACATGGGCCATAATTTATATGGCCCAGAACATGTAAAGGCAAAAACCAAAGCAAAAAAAAAACAAAAAAAACTTTGCATTTGATTCAGTCTTTTTTTAATGTACATTTTTATCATTTGATAACTGTTATTATTGTCTGAATATTTAAGTGTAAAGTGGATCAAACATCTGCTTTCATGACTCAAAATTATGTCATTAAAATTTTTCCAAACAGGAATTTGACAATAATTCCAATGGAATGTTGATTAACATATCGCAGAATGACTCTTCACATCCTTATCTAACCGGAAATGTTTCCTAGCTTACCTCTTCCTCCTACTCACTTCTTCCTCTACTCCTCCTCTTCCTCTCTACTTCCAGTGTGGTCTGACATGTCCTAACACAAATATCAAGAGTGACATACTCAAGAGTGACTCATTTATCCTTTTCATACTGTGGAATCATTGTTCCAGAACCACTTTACTATGAACTCATTATTAGTTGACATTATTTTTAATAGATGGTCTTTAGAAGAATTTTCCGTTCTAAAACGGCTGTGTAGGGTTACACAGTACATACCGATTTTTTTTTAAAAGTGTTTATTGTTTATTTATTTTCATCTACACTGTAAAAATTGTTACCTTAAAGTAATATGTTTAAAATACCTTTATTTTATACTAAGTATAGTTCAAATCTATTCACGCATTTACTGACATATACCTCAAGACTAACCGATATAAACATTTTAATTAAACTTTAGTAAAATTAAGAGTACTATTTGTGCACAATACATATTTTTATATAAGCCTAAAATGTGTTTAATATCACTATTGATGAGGATTGTGTGATCTTTGAATAATATCAGATATTTAAAGTGTACAGTATACTAGCAACACTTCCACTTTAGCACAATCAAATATACTCCAGTATATCTTTAGTTGGAGCTCAGCACTTATGTGCAATTAAAGTAAATTTAATACAAAATTTGTTTAATTTAGCAAACTTTAAGTATACCAGTTTATTGCTGGGTATTTGAAATAAGTACATAGATATGTAGATGAATCTGTGGTATGATTAGCATGAAATACATTTATTTTAGTATATTTATTTGTGCTATTTCCAACCTCTAACAATTAGGTTTCCTGGTATAAATTAATATATATGTTTTTTTTAGTGATGTAAAATAATATTTTTGACTTAAACCAGTTAATTTAGATCACCATTTTTGTTTTCAATGTTGCTTTGGATAAAACTGTCTATTAAATGTAAATATTATTTCACATATAAACCTTCACCTCAAATCCATGCAAAATTTACTGTGCAATTTACAAAAGTTTTATTTGTTAGTTCTTTATCACTTGTCAAAACACCATGAGCTCCAAAGTGTTATAAGTTTTAGTGTTAAGATACGCAAGCAAATTTAAATTTAAAGGGCATGAGAAACTAATTATGACAGTCTGAGATTTTAAGTTCTGTAAACATCTTTTGTTTAAGAAAGAGGCTTTGAGAGAAATTACAAGGATGTTTTTTAGTTTTTGTTTCTTCCCAAAGGGACAGATGAGGTTACCCTCTAAATTTCAGTGACACGGCCAAACATTACATCATGACCGTTCCTTCAACATGATTTATCTTCTTCGTTTTCCAATACACACAACATAAACAAGTGGACACTATTTGTTCATTGCATGCAAAAAAGGAAAACTAGATACTCTAAAAATCTAGGCTCTTATAATCTTCTGCTTATTGCACTTGGGACTGTGACCCAGTTTAGGTAATTGCTCTCTGAAACTTCTGTCACAATGCTTGTTTCCGAAGACTGATAGAAAGAAGACTGAGTTCAATTTTAGCTCCAGCTGCACCGGCACGTCAATCATAATTTCATGAATGATTGGCCAGTAGCTTAGACTAGAGGACAAAGATGAGCTGCGTTTCCTATCTCAGTTCAACTAAGTGTACAGTATGTCATCCACAGAAAGGAAATGCTGAACAAATGTATATGTGTGCAAAGAAACAGCCAAGTCAATCGTCACAAGCCCACATGAGCGTACTTGAACTCCACGTGCACGTATGCAGGCCTATATATACAGCTCTCTTAAAATGGGGGGTCTCTAGTGTGACGCCCCCTCCCCTGCTGGCTAAATTGATTGCAGATTTCCATTTGCACAGAGCTGGCTTGTGTATGTGTGTGTGAGGCCCTCAGGAGTCTGGGCGTACAGTCAGAACACATGCGAGAGAAAGCAAGGAGGAGAAAAAGAGTGCCGCGGTCCCAATAGGACCCAAAGGAACATCACTCCATGCAGGCTGGAGACCCAGAATCACAGCTGTGGAGTCAGCTGAGCAACCTCTCGGTGGGGGAACATTTTCCTGAAAGAACTTCTGTCAGCACCATCAACGTAACTGTGGAATTGTGCAGTGAAATTATATAGAAATGTGCGCTCAAATCAAACATCAAAACATGAAATTTACAAAAGACAACATGAGCTTAAGTGATTAGCCGTTCAGATGGGGTTCCCCAAAACCTCTGACCAATGAATTTCCATCCTTTTCCAGTCATTTTTAAATATTTGTAAGCAATAATTTTATAGGAATTTTGTAAAAAATCTAATTTTAAATTTAAAGAGTATATGTCCTGCTGAAAAAACAGCATATGCTTAAAAACATACCTAACCAGCATACACTGTTTTTTCAACAGGGATATTTAGGAACTATACTCTTAAAAAAATGGTACATAAAAGGGTTTTTCACAGTGATGCCATTGAAGAACCATTTTTCGTTCACAGAACCATTCAGTCAAAGGTTTTTTAAAGATCCATCTCTTTCTTACCTTTTTAAAATATGAAGAACCTTTTTTTCACCACAAAGAACCTTTTGTGAAACAGAAAGGTTGTTTATGGAACAAGTTAGACAAAAAGGTTTCTTCTACGGCACCTTTATTTTTAAGGTAAATCTTCAGCTTTAACCATTTATTCTTTTATTCCCAGATATTTCCAGATTTTTCAAGACAGTGGGAACTTTGGTTTGAGATCTGGCATAAAAATTGTACACTTAATAAAGATAAATATAGAAATATAAATATTTTACTCAAATTTGCAGACTTTTGCAGACTGCAAATGTCTTTTTCAGACCATTTTTAACATCTGATGAAGACATAGATTTGCTTATAGTAAAGTTTTGACTAATGAAATCGTGTGCCTTAAATTAATGAAGTCATGTTGAAATGATCACTAAATTTAAGCACGTTGACACTTTGCTTTTATGATACATTATTTTTTCCAAATTTATCCAGATCTGGAAATGACTAAAATCAGTTTCCATATATTTCCATACAGCATAGGAACCCTCTTCTAATATAAGCCTATATAGATTAATAAATATTATTTAAAAAATAGCACTGATATGGTCAATCAAACAATCTAATCCAATCTAATCTAATCTAAACAAAGCAAGCAGTCCACACAGAGTAAACCTCTTTTGCTTCACTATTTAGGGACAAGTTAATTTAATTATGTACAATATTTTTCATTAATTTAATTACAATTAGCTATGCTGACAGCTGCTCGAACAGTCCTCATCATCTATATATATATATATATATATATATATATATATATATATCACCAGTATCACTGAAGTCCTCTCGCTGTGTTTTGAGTATCACCATTTCATTTCGCTTTGGTTTAGTTAATGAACTGCCACAAGACCGAAGGGAGATAACAGACTCCATCCCCACTAAATCTGCTCTAAATCAACATGCTGTTGGCTGGCAAATTTATTTGCAAACACTAATATAAACTTAAGCTCAATCTGTGCAGTTAAGGAACTTTTCATATGTGTGTTTTTTCTCTTGTGGTGTTTTATTATACGGTCTGGGCAGTACTGGATGTCCTGGGTATAGTAAAGCTGTCCCACACAGGAATTTACCTTAAGAGGCCCATTTATTTATGAGACAGAATAACAAACATTTGGATCAGAATGAGGTGGCCGCTGTGCCATTGCAGACAGATGGACGAACTGCAGCAGGTTACTGATGATAAAGCTAATGCTATGATGACTGAATTCATATCCATATTTTTACATTTTTATTTACTCATATTTTTTCCCAATTTTATTACATTTTCAGAGATTTGGATCAGGCCTGGATCTATTCGAGCGAGTGTGACATACAACACTGAGCCTCCCCTAAGTGCAAAGAGGAGTGCAGCACTCAGAAAAGGCATTAGGACTGAATCCAGGTGCGTGATGAAACCAAAGCCTTCATAGTTTTCCAGCAAAATATCTTTGCAAAGCAACACTAAAATATTTTTCTGTTTGCCAGCTTAAAGATGTGCTGTTTCTCTTATAGCTTTTGATAAAATGTGTGCATGAGGATAACCCTGAGATAACGTTTGAATGAGGGGATTCAGGGATTTGGTACCACACAATATCACTGCATCATACATTTGCCATCATTTATCTCCCAGAGGAAGTCCATTTGCTGCCAGTACATTCCTCCTAAAGCTTTCTGATTTACTCAACTGGCCATCGCTGCAGAGCCCTTCTGGAGAGTGAGGAGGAAGCCTGCTCCTTATTAAAAACTTCTTTTTATCGCCTTTTTCCAGTTGAAAAAATAACCAGATGTTTCTGAATCTGAGCATTTGCAAGTAAAGAGGTTTTCAGCAGAGGAAAAGAAACACATCGCTCTCTGTCTGCCCTGAAGGTGACTCCGTGGAAATGAATCCCCTCCTCCTCTCACTCCCGTCACAACGAAGACAATAGTTTAACCCCAATCCAGAGGTTTCTTAAATGGTAAAAAGTATAATATAAAGAGTATAATATATTTATTTGCATTTATTTGCAATCTTTTGAACTGTCATTTTTTTCACTGTCAAAATTTACTTCATACTTTTCACTATGCGTTTAATATATTCCGCAGACATAATATTTTTTCTGCATTTTTTGATGAATGGTTTTAAAAACACCATTTATTTGGATCTTTTGTAAGATTATAAATGGCTTACTGTCACTTTTTAACAGTTTATTGCTATCAAGTATTTATTTCTTAAAAAATCATACTGACATCAAACTTTTGAAAAGTAGTGTGTGTATATATTTATATATCTTAACTAATTGGCAGATTTTAAATGCATCTATAGAGTATGAATCTGATATGCGAAGGTCGTATATCTTCAACAACAAGGCAGGAAAAAACAGGATGACAGTGAGAACGAGAGACAGAAGAAGAGGGCAAGTATTTGCCAGATGCTAGTCTCAGGATGTCCTGGGCACAAGAGAAGACACAGAGAGAGTAACAGAGGAAACACAGGGGCAATTTCCTGTGCTGCCAACAAAAAAATCCAAATGAAATGGTAAGTTTTTTTTTCATGCAAATTTTAATTCCATTCGCATTAGAGGATCCATTACATAATGTATTGATGTTTACAAATCATTCTCTGTTAAGTAAATAAAAAATATCTGAATCTTCAGGTCTCTGTCTGCTCCTCTCATTCTGAAGAACACCAGGGAGTTTACCAGAAACAAATAAAAGGAAACATCTTGAGAGAAAATACAGGTCTGTCATCCAGTGACCATTTCCCTTTGGTAGACAGAACTGCACACTCACAATGCACATGTATGAAGTCAAATCTCTCTATTTCTGTGTGTCTCCCACATACATATAAAAGACCGTTTGTCCTGACCTCATATTTTACCACAATGAATTTTCCGATTGGATCTCGTGGGACAAACTTCAGCACAGTGCCAGTATGCCTTTTCCATAATACTAAAGCAAAAGGAAAAGATGAGGAGGGTTATTATTTTCCCCCTGTTGTCTACCTGATTTAAAATACAACCCTGAGACAGCGGGAGGACAGCGGTAGAATCAATGGCTGCAGGTCTGAGTTCAAATGCCAATTCCAAATATAAAGGACCGGATTTTTAAGCAACAATGGCTTTGTTTTGACTGAAGGGAATGACAGATATAACTGTTGTAAATCATAGCCCTTTATTGTATCGCAACAATCACAAAATGAGTTTTACTGCCAGCTGTCGTGATCATTTTTCAAAAGTTCTCCACTTAAACACTTGTACGAGATTTACAAACACAACTATGTTTCTATATTTCACCCTAGATGGGCTGTTTGTCTTTTCTTCTGTGCAAACAGACCGTGCAAAACAACATCAGAGTCACTTTCCCCTATCTTAATGACTACCAGCTCTGTGGCTGTTCTTCAATTCTCTCTGAGACCGACCGACTTTCAGATCAGAGATCTTCTCATTGACTCTTCTCACAACTCTGTGGTGGTTCCGCTGTGAAAATAAACAGGGATGTGCAAACAAAAATGCTAAGTTAATTAACAACATTGCTGAAAGTCCAGCAATGGACAAAAAAAGAAATGGAAACAGCTTTTAGGCAGAAGAAGCCTGCAAAAAGCATGAGTTAGAGAGGCTTATGTAAGCATGTGGTGGAAATATTACCCATTGTCTTCATCTGTTAACACAACACCCCCATCTCATCACCACTGACCTCTGTATGTTCTTTTCTCTGTGCTATTTTATTTCACCCCGAACTCATATAAAGTCCATTTTTGACATGTAGAAGGTTAAAGGATTTAAGCACAAAAGACAGTTTAAAGGTTTACAAAACTTAAAATCAGATATCATTTTTATGTTTACCTTTACAGAAAACAATTCTAGTTTATTAGCTGCTAATTTACAATTAATTCCATGATATAAATTATCTCATAACACAAACAGCTGTGAACTACTGAACCAAGACCCCCTGGCGTAATCCGAAGAATTTCAGTTAAAGAGTCTGTGCCAACCCAGTGCTCACGACCCAACGAAGAAATCATATCCACAGCAGATGTTTTTTATGAGGACCTCAGTATGCTGCTGTCAAGGTGAAACGTTTCTCCTGTGGAAATCAATTAGAGTCTCTGCTCTCCAGATGTGGAACCACTGGCAGGTACAAGTGATTTTTTTTCTGAGCTCCTATTCAAAAGTCTGACCTGTTTTATATTGTGGTCTGGAATAAGAGGATGGCAAAACAGGTAGTAGACTCATTTTAATCCAAAAACAAGGTCAAGGTCACTTTCTCCTGGATCTAATGTGCTTTTGGTCAATTGTGGTTTGCGGGGCTGGGGTTTGTTTGTATCTGCAAGTGCCTGACATTTCAGAATGCTGTGGGGAAGAAGCACTCAAATAGCAAGCATCTGTCAGATCAGCAACAAAAGAGCAAAAACATTGGCAGAGGCTTTGATATGACTCACAAAAAGAGAAAATGAGTGTGTCATTCCACCATTCTCTTTCAAATAACACAGCCGTGACTCAGATATTTGTATTATGACAAAATACATGTCATTAAACATTTGCTACTGTATGCTGTTTTGTTATGCAAATAATAAAAAATGAAATTTTGTTGAAAAAAAACCATAAGATGGATAAAGCAGCACCTGCTTCAGATCACAACCACATCTGTGTCTGATTTGATCAACAAAATTCAATGCACATCTACGTTTCAGCAGCCAATTTGCACCTTAATTACAGGAAAACCACTATTTTTCAGATATTTGCTTAGTTTTTTTGTGCAGTTATTGTGCGTGAGCTTATGAAATCTACCAATGTCTGTTTATTCTGTTTGAAGTGTAGGCTATACATTTAACACTATTAATGATCTAATTTTGGTTTGCATGAATGATATGGTTTGTTTGTATCAAATTTAAGAGTGAACCCTAAGAAAAAGCAATCATATAATCTCATCAGAACCAGACTTCAAGAAGTAGGTCAGGACAGAAGATGGAAACTTCAATAGAAAAAAACTTCAGGACAAAGATGCTAAGTAAGGTAGGCTATACCAAAAAAAAATCAATCATGTCCTCAATCAATCCGGTATGTAAAGTCTTACTTTACATTCAGTTGTACTGAGAGTAGCGTAAACTTTCTTACCTTACTGGAGAAGTGGCATTGAACTTTATTGAGCGAAGTTCTGGAGTGCTCCGTCCCGAGAACGATCAAGATACTCTTACAGACGTACGTCCTTATGTAAACTTCTTTGGAAGCTGTATCCTACTTCCAAAGCGATCGCTAAACCGGTGTGTGCTAAATCACTCTGTGTATCTCTATGCGCTGGAGAGCGCGCGACAGTGACGGAACCTCAAGACAATCGAGTCGCGAGTGCGCGAGGAGTGGGCAAGCGCTGACGCCTACTGTATTCTCTCCCTCCCACTCTTTAGTTCTAAGTATAGTTTAGTGTATAAGTATAGTACAGATGAGCATAAAACTGTCATTACAAAACATAATACAATACAATCTTAACAAATGATGTAGGCTACGTTGACGGTAGCATATTTCATGTTTATTGACATTTCCATACACTAAACATAGGCTACACATTATAAATAAATATTAATACTAGCTAAATAAATACTAAAATGTTCAAAGCTAAGAGTCCATTATGTTCTTTTGAGGTGTACGTACTATTTATTGTATGCTTTGGATTCCAGAGACCCTAACGATGTGTTCAAATTATGGGAATAAATAGGCTACGTAATGAACCTAATAATATTTTTTCTTTCAAGCTGTTTTACATCACATTTCTTTTACGTTTCATAAAAATCAGTTTACAAATGTTATTCAAATATTATGTTTCTCAACATTTTACCACAAATTATTAGGAGAAGTATGACTATCCATTGTTGTTTGTGTAAGGGGTTATAAATTACAAAAAGAAATTCATACCTGGAGGAGGTATATGTATACATCTATACATACAGTATATATACATTTATATATATATATATATATATATATATATATATATATATATATATTAACTGAA
>JAUMHE010000068.1:12829370-12862544 GCA_032359235.1 Enteromius mattozi | reverse complement strand
AGGAAGGAAGACAGGAAGACATAAACTGAAACTGAAACACAATGATTGTCTGTTTTAGGATGGTCTGGAAAGTTAAATAAGGGATTTGGTTAAAATGGGGGAGTAAAATTGAAAATTCAGGATCTGGAACATCAAAGCTGCCCTCTTTCTAAATTACTATTCGATTGTCTGTTCAAAAATAGCTGGCCAAAAGAAGGCTTTAACAAATATGATTGGTAAGCCATTGCACTGAAGGGTCCGTGAGAATGGTTTCCTGCTGGCTTTTATGATAAGTGATGCTCCAGGACATATTTCCTATGCATGCATTGTTTTAACAGATAACACACTATAATGTAGGAAATAATCGAGAATGAAGGAAAACAGGGTTTCCGTTTCAATAAAACACTCAGCAAAATATAGGCTGAGTCAGTTTTGCCATTAGCTTACCATAGAAACTTCCCTTGTACATTGTACTGTAGGTCTTGAAATCCCCAGGTGATGTGTTTTTTGTGTAACTTATTGTTCTGCGGAAATAATCTTGAAATAAGTACATAGAAATATTTGCATTTCTAGAGGTATGATCCATCCCCAAAATATTTTTCTAGAGGTATGATTGCACACAAGCACTGTTGGGGAAAGTTAAGGTAACACTTATGTTTACATTAGTAAGCATTCATGCTTAACTAATGTACAAATAATACTAAATTAATGTATAACTTATGATTATCTAAGCTATGCATTAATGATTGCCACATTAGCAACTAATAATGAGTTTGTCTGGTTAATATATTTGTTCATATATGAATTGTTATCAATTAAATATGTCATTGTGGATTAATTGCCTAATAACTTATTTTATCAACTAATAGTGTTAATTAATTTGTTAATTACCATTGCTGTTTATAAAAGCCATTTATTTTTGCAGATTATTGAACATTTAAGCACTTTATAAAAACTGATGGTCATTAATTAATTATTAGCTGATGGTTTGTGAATATATCATGTTGTGACTTTACTTGTTGAGGCACATCATTATTAACTCATCATTTAGTAACTGTAATCATTTACTTATGAATTTGAACAAATAATGCAGTATTTAATCATGTATTAATGCATATTATTTTACCTATTTTGCCCGGAAGTTGAAATACAAGACTTTGGCTGACTGTGGTAATTAACAAGTTAATTAACACTATTAGTTAATAAAATAAGGTATTAGGGAATTAATCCACAATTACATATTTAATTGATAACAATTCATATGAACTAATATATTAATCAGAAAGACTCAGCAATCATTAATGAACAGCTTAGATAATCATGAGTTATACATTAATTCAGTATTATCTTTGCGTTAGTTAAGCATGAATTAATGCTTATTAGTGTACATGTAATGTAAAGTGTTACCAAAGTTACTTATAAAAGTAATGTATTAAAGTATTTTGTTGCTCCCTTGAAAAGTGTTAATTTACTACTTTTTTATGGAAAGTAATGTTACATTAATTTTGTGTTACTTTTTCTCATCTGGGCTGGGCTTGCATGATTGTTTTTAATTATAAAACAAAGATAAACAAACAAACAAACAAAAAATTACACCAAAATTGAAAGGAATAAGCCTCATGAAAATATAAGTTCACATCTGTACAGTAGAGGGTGCAGCTCAAAATCTCAGCTGTTTTACAATTCTGTATAGGATGTACGGTAGGATGCAGAAGATCAACACCCTTTAGCTGTTAAGAAGAAGAAGAAGAAAAAAGTTGGCAAGTTTGCTTTATATTCAGAGTTTGCATTTCACTGTTTTATTCGTTATTGGGAATACTAAATCTGAAGTGAAATGAGAAAATCCATGTTTACATTTAATCTAGAACTAGGCCTACAGTAAGTTACCATCATGTTTACAGAGCACACACATGCCTTTACACCCAATTTATCTCAGTATGAGGACAGGAATAAATGGGAAAACAAAGTAACGGTTATTAAAATATTTTCTTGTATATTTAAAAACTAATGTGTTACTTTACTAGTTACTACCAAAAGTAACTTTATGTTAGTTGTAATGCCTAACTGCCAACACTGCAACAACTGCATATCATTGAATCGCTCACTCATCATCTCATTTGAAACGGATTCATTCAAGAAAACACCACTACACTGTGTAAGTGCAAAAGTGCAAAGATATACCATAGTTTTACTACAAATTAAAAAAATGAGAAAAAACATGGTTATTATAGTTAAACCATGCTAACCACAAATTAACCATGTTTTTGCCACACTAACCATAATTTAACCATGGTAATTATAGTAAAACTGTGCTTATGGTAATCAATACGGCACAAAAAGAACAACAACAAAAACATGGTTACAACACTTTTACTACAATAAAACTATGGTTAATTTTCATGTTCAGTAATATCTTGTTATATTAAAGCAGTATTTCTTATTCATCTTATTCATAAAAATACTACTCTCTAGCTATTGTGATAATTCTTATATTTAAATTATATTGTGATATTTCTATATATACATTATTACATAGTCTGATTTAATGTCAAATCTACGTAAGATGTGTATATATAATGGTGACCCCTAGTGCTAAAATAAATCACTGCACACCTTTTCCCCTTCTTTGACTTTATTGATTTTCATAAACTAGGCTAACATAACTAGTATCTAAAAGGCTAAAAGATTGGAGCGTAATAAATCCCAAGTGCTGGTGCGCTACGCGACCGGAGGCACATGTTATACGGCAAGTGAAGGCCTTGTAAATTACCAGTGCACTGAATTTATCAAACGCGCTCTGCCAGGAGAACGGTGCTTTGTGGACCTTCAGGCGATCCATACATCTGCTACTCGCTCAGCGGGGCCAAATTCAGCATTCACGCGTCTCTGGTCTCCGCTGACAAGAGTCAAAATGCGTTTAGCTCAGTTTATCATCTTTCTGGTACTGACTGTGTGGTGTGCGGAGGGCAGCGATGTGCTCGAGCTCGGAGACTCTGACTTTGACCGGAGCGCAGCCATGCATCAGACTCTGCTGGTGGAGTTCTTCGCACCTTGGTATGTCCCAGATAAGATGTATTTGTTATAATTGTACAAAAGTAGGATTTCATTTGAAGACAGGTTATAGTTTGGTTGTAGTGAACTATTTGTACAGCGACAAGAGCGTAAGTTGGGGTTTTCTCGTTTATTTCTGGACTATGTGGACAATGCTAATGGTTGTTAATGCATGTAGTGGATAAATCAAAATCATGATGTATGGAGGTGCATTAACCTAAATTATGATGCAAATGCACAATTCTCTCATTTAAACAATAACATTAGGGATTTTCTCCATAAGATCTATCTGAAGCTGAAACTATCTAGCTGCTATTGCAGTTGAATAGTACAATGCCTTTATGTATCATTAATATCCCTGGTGTGATGTTACCACAGGTGTGGTCATTGTCAGCGGCTGGCTCCGGAATATGAAGCTGCTGCCACAAAGCTGAAAGGGACACTGTCTCTGGCAAAGGTGAGGAGTGATGGACACACCAGTTCCTATTACCCAGCTCAAATCTTTAGCCTCCTTCATGTTGACTCAATCTGCAAGATTATGTTTTTGTATATGTTTAGTGAATGTGTCTCTTCCCTGATGTTTGATCAGGTTGACTGCACCGTGAACTCAGAGACGTGTGAGCGTTTTGGAGTAAATGGGTATCCCACCCTTAAAATCTTCCGCAGTGGAGAGGAAGCTGGATCTTACGATGGCCCCAGAACAGCAGGTTGATGTTTGATGTCCATACATACAGTACTGTTCAAAAGGCAAATAGCCTATATCATAATAGTTTATATCTGTAAGGGCAAAGCTGAATTTTCAGCAGCTATTACTCCAGTCAAGGACTTAGTTTTTCTGCTTCAAGTTTTTGTCAAAATCATACTTTTTACATAATCCGTCTCCTTACTGCTACTTTCGATCAATTATACGTATTAATTTATTTTAAAAAGATCTTACTGATCTCAATCTTTTCAATGGCAGTTTTTTTCATATTGTTTTTGTGTCCCTAATTATTTTTGTTTCTTACTTTCCTATAACTTGATCTGAAACAGATGGCATTGTGAGCTACATGAAAAAGCAAGCAGGTCCAAGTTCTGTGTCTCTACTCAGTGAGGCGAATTTGGATTCATTTGTCGACAGCTATGAGGCCAGTGTGGTGGGTGAGTTGAATTTGTAAAACCTGCCAAAACATCTTAAATCGCTTCTGCAGCAGATGCTCAAAACAAATCATATTTGACTTCTGCATTCATTTTAATCTCTCTTGGAACTAGAGGAGGCTTAAGTTCTCTCCTTTCATGTTTTGCCCTCTTGTGCCTTTGTTCATGGTTTTGCTCAGGCTTCTTCTCTGGGGAAGACAGTACACAGCTTGCAGAGTTTCTGAAGGTCTCCGGTGCCCTGAGGGACAGCTATCGATTTGCTCATTCCACTGATGTGGAGACAGGCCTGAAATACGGCGTGGATGGAGAGTATGTATGACACAGAGCACAGAGAAGGAAACAACCATATTTGCTGTCAGAAGTAGTGCTTACCAAAAAAGGACCTAACTAAAAATGATATAGGCAGAAGTATTTCTCAGATATTATGTTATATGTGATAGCTTAGGCAATGTTAAGGTAAGCTTATGAGGGTTATACACACATGATATAGGCTATGAAATGTAAGTTTTAATAACTGAAAATGTTAATATACAAAGAACTGTACATTTTTTAAATGTCTCAAAGATTGTGAGTCTTTTCTTCTCTTTGTCTTTTCCATTCAGGTGTGTTCTGCTGTTTCGTCCCCCTCATTTAAACAGCAAGTTTGAGGAAAATGTTGTGAAATACACAGAATCCATTTCTTATTCCTCTCTCCGTACATTCATCAAAGACAATGTGTAGGTTTCTTTTATGCTTGTATATTTTATGGATGATTGGTCAAACCGTTGGAACACCATTTAAAAATGCTATTTGATTTATTGTGATTATGCTACTTGATCTTGTTGTTTTCAATTCACTCTGCTTTTAGATTTGGTCTCTGTCCACATTTGACTACCGAAAATAGGGACGTTCTGAGAGGAAGTGATCTGCTTACAGCGTATTACAATGTAGATTACTTACGAAATCTCAAAGGTACAAACTACTGGAGGAACAGGTGAGCAACCAATCATAGGAATTTCAGTATATTTGTTCTTTTTATATCTGTGAATTTCTCTTTGTCTCTTTCAGAATAATGAAGGTGGCAACACAGTTCCAGGATCAAGGTCTGAGTTTTGCAGTGGCAGATCGACAGGAGTTCCAGGATGAGCTTGAGGAGGAGTTTGGCTTGGGTTCGTCTGAAGGAGGAGATCTTCCCCTCGTCACAATCCGGACGAGAGAGGGACACAAGTATTCCATGCAGGAAGAATTCACGTGAGTTTCACTTCACACTAGTCTCTACACACAGTGCTTTTCTGTTTACATCCAGTAAGGAATAATCAATGGATTTGAGAAAAGGCTTTAGAAACTTACTCTGTGGTTCTGTAGGCGAGACGGCAAGTCCTTGGAGAGGTTCCTGGAAGATTACTTTGCTAAAAGATTGAAGCGATATGTGAAATCTGAGCCTGTTCCAGAGTCCAATGATGGCCCTGTCAAGGTAAGTGGATGCAAAGAGATGTTTTTTTATTTAATTTTTCTGGTATTCATCACGTATGTGGTTCCACAGGTTGTCGTTTCTAGCACATTTGACGAGATTGTGAATGATCCAGAGAAGGATGTGTTGGTTGAATTTTATGCTCCCTGGTGCGGCCATTGCAAGAACCTGGAGCCTGTATACAAGGAGCTTGGAGAAAAGGTTTAACATTGTATTTATAATATAAAGCATTTTTCATCAGCCAATACTCCAGTTTTCATAATATGCTGATTTGGTGCTCAAGAAATATTTTTTTCGTTTTAGGGCTGAATCATACATTGATTATTCCCTTGAAATTGTAATTGTGATTATCACAATTTACACTGAATGATGTTTATACCATGGTTTGAAACAAATGCATGCCACAGTTTTACATGAACATAAACAAGCTAAAAACTTTAATGCTTTTCTATAGTATTATTTATCAAATGTCAATTATACATAGGATTGGTTTATTCTTTAAATAATAAAAAAAACTATGGAAAAACCCTTAAGATAACCTGCAGAAGAAAAAAAAACATCTTAAGCAATAAATATAGTATATGCCAAAAAATGTTGCCACTGTAGGCCTATAGTGCTCATTATTTGTATAACATTTTGTGTTTGTCTTAGCTTTCTGGGGACCCCAACATTGTAATTGCTAAAATGGACGCCACTGCAAATGATGTGCCCCCAAATTATGATGTCCAAGGGTAACAATCTGTCTCTTTATGTCATGATCTTTTTATAGTTCATTACAACAAACATTCTGTGACATTTCACTGTTTTGCCTACACTGCAGATTTCCAACCATTTACTTTGTGCCCTCTGGACAAAAAGACCAGCCACAGCGATATGAGGTGAATATCATCACACACACAACACACACACACACAGATAAATTGCTACAATGTTACTTAAATATTTTTGTCCCACAGGGTGGTCGTGAGGTTAGTGACTTTATCACGTTTCTGAAGAAAGAGGCCACAAGTCCACTCATCTTGGATGAAACAAGGGATGAACTGTAAACAAACAAAAAGATGCTGAATTTAAGAGGTGGAGAAATGCACAAAACCCCTTCAGCCAAATATGTCACTCGCAGCTATTCATGACATCAATTGGGATCATCAAAGCACATGATAAAATGCATCACTTGTAAAATGTTAGTAAATACACTACTGGACACATGATGAGGAATGTAGTTTATAGTTAAAATACTGTTTTTACATCCGTTATTTAACAATCTGCTGCCAAGTTGCCTCCGTCTTCTTTTATTCTCTGTCTTTTATAACAAAATGCACCGCATATGTGAAATATGCTAATTTCCTGTCTCTTTATTTAAAGAGAGACTGTGTTTATAGGTCACTTATCACAAACATGTTACTGTAGCATCCTAAAGTGTTCCACTGACTGAATGCTTTTAAGTTAAGAAGTTTATACCTCACTACTTACTGTTCCTTAGTTTACAAAATGTTGAAATTTGTCACTGCGTTGGTACATTAATTACACAATCTCTTCATAGTCCGCTCGGATGTCACTATAAAACTTTGTTTCAAGTCTACAGTATGTGTTAGAGATTCTGTAAGCTGTTGATGACTGCAGTAAAGAATCGGGGTATGTCTACTACCTCCTCGTGTCTGTCATGTCAAATCAAACGTCTGTAAGGCTCTTGGATTGCGTCCTTCATCCATACATGTGAGGATGTGAGATGTTAACATCTGCTCCCAGGCTAGTGATCTTTTTAGAAGTTTGACGCTTCTTGAACTGTCATCAAAATATCATCAAAATGGGAGTGTTTTGTGTTTGCAGTCATAATAAAGAAATGTACAGACACCTGATTGTGTGTATTGTAGCAGTATTTTTATATTTGTAGTACTGTTCGAAAGGTTACATAGGATGAGCTTTTTTGTTTGATTTTCAATTTTAAACAAACAGTTGTGCTTAAAAATGTAAATATATTTTAAGAAATAATTTTAGAATGAATACAGACAAAAATACATACATGGTCTTAAACATGTTTTGCTTTATAAATGTGTTGGGTACTACATTTTACTTCAAAAACAATTATATTATCAATAACGTTATTATTAAAAGTAGATTTATTACTTTATACCTACGATTTAGTACATTAATTTTAATATTACCTTATATGGTCATTTAACCTTGTTAACCATTTCAGAGTTTTAACTAATGTTTTTATTTAATTTTTTCATTAAAATATTTTACAGTGAGATGTGAGGCGTTAGCATAGATTTTGAGACATTCCTTCGATTTTGTATTAATGTAAACTATTATTTTATATAATATAAAATAGTATACTTTAACAAAAATGTAGATTTAGCTTTTTTTGGATGTAAATCTAAAATTAAGCCTTGAATTAATTGTAAGTAAAATGTTTTTATCTCGGAAATCTTCATCCTGGCAGCTATTACAGGATTCTTTCGAGAACTTTTCAGTTCTGCTTCAGTCTAAACCCACCCACAGGCGTTGCTGAGCGTTCTTTGATTGGAGGATATATGTGTATGTCAAAGGCGTCTCGGTCGCTCATTGGTCCACTTTGTCGCTGACTCCCCAGCCACGCCTCGTGCATCCTCTCCTCTTACCGTTGTGCGCGTTGTCCGGTACCGGTGATCTAAACCACGCCGCAAACATGATGGGCCGACCGGTTCTCGTGCTTAGTAAGTGCTCATTTCATTATAACATCTGAAAATGTGCAAGTGTAGCTTTCATATGAGCCGCCGCTGAACTCTACTCGGCTCGAATAAGAGTTTTATTCATGCATCGGTGCTAGAATGCTAAGCTAACTAGTGTGGCACGGGGGCCTCGCGTGTCTGACAAGCTCATGTCAGTGTTCAGATTAGTCATTGTGTTAGCCTCGTAGCTAACATTGCTTTTTATTAAAAATATTGTTTTAGACATTGCGCCAGAAGTTGCACACTCAATAATAAATCTAGCGCTGCTTAGTTCTCAACCATTTGCTGGCTTTGTGAGGCGGTTGGTTTGTTCAACGGAGATTTTAAAGTAATGAATTGGTTAGCATACGGCTAACGGCACAGAGGGTGTGCTGACCAGAGCTGCACCCTGTTCATATTCTTAATAGACACATAACATTATTGATATTTTCTGTGTCAAACAGTTAATTTGTGTTAGTTTTCAAGTAATTGTGTTTTATAATTTATCTTCTAAACGAATAAAATAATTAGGGTTCATCATGTTAAACTGATTTAACACACACTGGCTCTGTTTCTGCTCCCAACAGGTCAGAACATCAAGAGAGAGTCTGGACGAAAGGTCCAGATAGGAAACATCACTGCGGCTAAGGTGGGTCTGTTTTATTTATTAATTCATTTTTTTTTTTTGAAGGATATATCAGATGAGACAAAATGACTAATTTGCTGCTTCGTCCTCTTTTCAGACCATAGCAGATATCATCAGGACATGTCTGGGACCAAGGGCTATGATGAAGGTGCGTTTCTAATGTTTAGTCCACATTTATATGTTGCTTGTGATATTGCTTGGAAGAGATGTTTGATGAAATGCTTTGTTCTTTGTGTGCAGATGCTTCTGGATCCCATGGGTGGTATCGTCATGACCAATGATGGCAATGCCATTCTGAGAGAGGTGATCATGAATACCACTCCATAAATTTGTAAAACAAACATTATTGAATGTTAATAAAACGTTTTGTTTTCTTTTTTTTGTTTGTTTTGTTTCAGATCCAGGTCCAGCATCCTGCTGCCAAGTCCATGATTGAGATCAGCCGAACACAGGATGAGGAAGTTGGAGATGGGACCACCTCTGTAATTATTCTGGGTGAGGGTCGTTTGTGTTCTCCCTGTCATTTTTACAGAGTCTGTGAGATTGAATGACATAGGTGTTTGATTACATGTATTCTTGAGTAATAAGTTTTAGTAACATACAAATTAGGGGTGTCCCTGACTAAGGATTTTCACAGCCAAATTGTAATTTTCGATTCTTGCCAATAGTCGACTGATAGTCAAATCATACGTTTGAGGGTGGGGCAAAGTAAGAGTCATGTCAGTCATGCGACAGTCATAATTACTGATGTTAACATACAGGGAAAATGTGTAGCAGACGCCTTAAACGTCATCGAAACCCTAAGAATTCACAAAAAAAATTTACAGTAGTGCTCTCATTATAACGTTATGTATATGACAATAGTTATTAATGTTCTGCATTTCTGTTTTGAGCTGCGCGCGCTGAAGATCAGTAGAATGAAGCATGATAGCAGGATTTTAGTCAGTGTGATTTCATTTATCATCTAGAATACGCTTTGTTACTAATACAACAAAATGGTAATATTACGACTTGTAGGCTATCTGCACGAAATGCCCTGAATGCAGGAGTGAAGGTGTCTGTGTGGCTCTGAATGAACTCCTTTTGTAGATGCGTTCTTCACAGAACAACATGCAGAAACACAACAGCTAAACTCTAAAAATTCACAGCTTTTTATTATAATGGTGTTCTCATTATAATGTTATGTATATGACAGTCCCAGTCATAGTTATGACTTTTCTGCATTGTTTGTCCTGCTCGCGCTATGCATGAAAAAGACAAGGGCTTTACTGCAGCGTAACTTAACCAGATCTTAATCAAATAATACTAATACTAATACAATATATAAACCAGCTGAAATTTTCAAATCACTTGTACCCTTCCTGATAAAAACAAAAATCCAGTCTTTCACTCTGCCTCAATTTAAGTCTCGTTAAAGATTTAAATCCCTGCCACCAAGATGCACCTCTGTTGGATTAGGGAAATGAGATTAGGGAAAATGAAATTTAACTTAAGTCTATAGGGGTGGTTGGATTCATTCAGGCAGGTTAAAATTATTTATTGAAAGCTGCTTTTTTACGGCATTATTTTAATTGGCTGTATATTAACTTATTGGGACAAACTGGTAGTTCTATGTGAAATCAGACATTGAGCACCCACATATAGACAAATGGCATGATCATAACACCCCATGAATATTCAACTGCGAGATTGGGAGTCGAATCAGGCTCCTCAAATCAAAGCATGAAATCGTCGACTATTCGAGTACACCCCTAATACAATTAATAATTAAATTAATGTTTGTATGTAAATATTTAATTTGTTCAATAGCATTTTAAATGCTCAAATCTTAATGTGACATTCTGTGTACAGCGGGTGAGATGCTGTCGGTGGCTGAGCAGTTTTTGGAACAGCAGATGCACCCTACCGTGGTGATCAGTGCATACAGACAAGCTCTGGATGACATGTTGAACATACTCAAAGATGTCAGGTACAACTATTTTAATCGTTCTGTATGAGTTCTCAATTAATAAAGAGATAATAAAATGAAAGAGAAATGACTCAACCTCAGATTATCTAAAATAGAGATGAGTGTTTGTCGATCAGAACAGATTTGGAGCATCACATCACTTGTTCAACAAATGAATCTTCTCCAGTCAATGGGTGCCATCAGAATGAAGTACAACTCCAATTAAATTGTTAACATTTTATGAAATTAAATTAAACTGTTGCTTCCCATGAAAATAAAAGTTCTCTGTCCATAATGTTGCTTTCTCCATTAAAAAAGCCATGTAGCGTGAATCAGGAGAGAAATATGCACAGATTAAGCACCAATCATAGATGAAAACTGTTCTGTCATATGTCAGTGGATTTGATGTGAGAGGACAACAGGGCATGAACTTTTTCACTGGAGCAAATGTTGTATACTGTTGGATTGATTAATATTTTACATCGGTGTCATGTTAAAATGCCTTAATTTTGAATTTGTCTTACAAACATGCAGCTTTTCACTGCACAAGATGTTACATTTATGGACTGTAGTCATATGGATTTTTAAGGTTTTATCAGCTGTTTGAACTCCTATTCTGATGGCACCCATCCACTGTCCATTGGTAAGCA
Source organism: Enteromius mattozi (assembly GCA_032359235.1). Lineage (NCBI taxonomy): Eukaryota > Metazoa > Chordata > Actinopteri > Cypriniformes > Cyprinidae > Enteromius > Enteromius mattozi. The sequence goes on along the minus strand of JAUMHE010000068.1, from coordinate 12,850,993 downwards.
TGTGACTTAATGCTACAGTTCTCCAAATCTGTTCTGATGATGAAACAAACCCATTCACATCTTTGAGTGACTTGGAGTGAGTGCTGCTTTTTTGTTTTGCTGAACTATTCCATCAAGCTGCTAAATTTTATCAGTGGATTGGTAAGGTGGATGTTTGACTAAAGTGGAATGAAATGTTTCAGAGCTTTTGAGTCTGATAGTTTTTCTTCTTCCTCCTCCCCCTCATAGTACTCCAGTAGATGTGAATAATCGTGACATGATGCTGAAGATAATTAACTCTGCCATCAACACCAAAGCACTCAGCCGCTGGTCCACCATGGCCTGCAACATTGCTCTAGATGCTGTCCGTACTGTTGAGCTGGAGGAAAATGGACGCAAGGAGATTGACATTAAGAAGTATGCCAAAGTCGAGAAGGTAGGACAAAGCCTAAAGAAATATGCTTTAAAGGGTTACTCCACCTCAATATGAAAATTTTGTCATTAATCATTTACCGCCATGTCGTTCCAAACCTGTAAAAGCTTTGTTTTTCTTCAGAACACAATTTATATTGACTTTAAATAATGATTAATTGTCAGGTTAAATAAACCTAAAAGTTTTTGTGTGAATAGGTGCCAGGCGGCATCATTGAGGACTCATGTGTGCTGAGGGGGGTGATGGTAAATAAGGATGTAACTCATCCCCGAATGCGAAGACTCATCAAGAACCCGAGAATTGTTCTGCTGGACTGCTCTCTGGAGTACAAGAAGGGTGAGAGTCAGGTGAGATGATGTCTGAATCAGCAATCTTCCTCTGAAAGCTTATTCAAAAACAAATAAAACACTGACCTTTTGACCTCTTGCTCCTCTCAGACTGATATTGAAATCACTCGCGAGGAAGACTTTGCCCGCATTCTGCAGATGGAGGAAGAGTACATCCAGCAGATTTGTGAAGACGTTATTCGTCTCAAACCTGACCTGGTCTTCACTGAAAAGGGCATCTCTGGTATATATGAGCTCTCAGGCAGTCATGTGTGTATGATTAGCAATGGTGGTCTTTTTTTAGATCATGTGAGTTGTATTAATTTGCCATCTCTCTAGATCTGGCTCAGCACTATCTGATGAAAGCAAACATCACTGCGATCCGTCGTGTCAGAAAGACGGACAACAACCGTATTGCAAGGTGCAGAAATACGTGCTTTTGTCATTGCATTTTGTGCATGCATGTCTGGCAAAATAACCACTGATGCAAAGAATTACACAAAAATGCAAAGCAAATCTTAATTTCTGAGCATTTATTTATATATATATTAAAATGTTAATCATGGCAATGTATTTTTTATATATATATATATATATATATATATATATACATATATAATATTATTGCTTGTGTAAAGCATTGTTGTCTGATTTGAGAGTGACGTTGTCATTTTAAGAATGATTTGATTCTTTTTTTTTTTAAATTAATGGTAATTTTAACCATTAATATGAAACTACTACTGTTGAAGATATGTACATTTAAGAAGTGTGGCAACCCTTTAACTCTCTAGTTCTGCTTGTCTCTCTCAGAGCTTGTGGAGCACGTATTGCCAGCAGAACAGATGAGCTCCGTGAAGAGGATGTTGGTACAGGAGCTGGCCTGTTTGAAGTCAAGAAGATTGGCGATGAGTATTTCACCTTTGTGACAGAGTGTAAAGACCCCAAAGCCTGCACCATTCTCCTCAGAGGAGCCAGCAAGGAGATCTTAGCGGTGAGAAAAGAAACCACTCTTAAAAATTCATGACTAGGCAGTGCTCAGAGGAAGATTAATGAGGATGTTTTTTAATCGTTATATAGTCTCTATAGTAAAAACAGCCCTCAGGAGGAGTTGTTTGGATAATTCAACAGGCCATTTGTTGAATATTTGATCAGCTCAGCCAGAGTTTCAGGGGACTTTGCGCAGGTTAATTGACTTGTCGCTGTTTGACTGATAATCTGTCTCAGGAAGTGGAGCGAAACCTGCAGGATGCCATGCAGGTCTGCCGTAACGTCCTGTTGGACCCGCATCTGTTGCCAGGCGGTGGAGCAGTGGAGATGGAGGTGTCCCATCGGCTGACGGAACGTTCACGAGCGCTGACTGGTGTAGAGCAGTGGCCATACCGCGCTGTGGCTCAGGCTTTGGAGGTCATCCCACGTACACTCATCCAGAACTGTGGAGCCTCCGCAATACGAGTGCTCACTTCCCTTAGGGTAAATTGAATCGAAAGCACCATTTTTTTTTGTGTGTGTATTTTTATTTCAGTATATTGCTGCTTCTCTTGAGTAACTCGCGTTTCAGTTGCCGTTAAAGCATTTCTCAACTCTTTTTCCAGGCCAAGCACACTCAGGAGGGCAACTCTTCATGGGGTATCAATGGAGAGACAGGAACTCTTGCTGATATGGAGCAGCTGGGGATCTGGGAACCGCTGGCAGTTAAAGCCCAGACATACAAAACTGCAGTTGAGGTAAAATGGCACAAACACTGAGGAAAACTGCTTTAGACTCCAGGAGGAAGGTAGAGGAGATGATTTTTCTTTTGACCGTTAATGGATTTTCTCGTTTTCCTCTTAGACGGCCATCCTGTTACTGCGCATTGATGACATCGTTTCTGGTCACAAGAAGAAGGGAGAAGACCAGCCGGGTGGTGCACCGATGGAAGACAAGGAGTAAAGGAAGAGGAAATACAGAGGATGAAGGAACAAGAGTTCAGAAAGGACAGTAATGCAGCAAATGAAGAGTAATCGTACACAAGCATTTATTTGTGCAAAACTCCATTCTCCAACACAATGTTCTCATTAGAAAACCATTTGCACTCTTGCTTTGTGTTGTGTCATTAGGCCAGAAGCTCTTCTTCCCTCAATGATTTTTTTTCCCCTCTGGAAATGAAACAACTCTGGATTGGATTAGAATGTTTGTGCTAGTATCTCTGTGCTTCACTTTGCTGGTATTGTTACTTTGTATTTCCTACCGGTGATAAATTTCAATATCAGACCATGTTGTTGAGTTTTCATGAACCCACTTAAATGGAATATAATTGAAGATACTTTTTTCACAACACCTTGAAAATCCTTGATTATGCAGTTACATTTTTTTTCACAGAAGCTGTAACATTTGGAAACTCCCCCCAAAAAGTCAAACAGAACACTTCACATTTTAAAGTTTATTTGACAATTTTTTGCATGCATCAAATTTCAACTCCCATTTTCCCAAATGTAACACTTTACAATAAGGTTCAGGTTCAACATTAATTCATCAGTTATCATTAACTAGCAATGAATAGCATTAATGTAGGTTCATTTTAAATGACAAATGTTCATTCATAATGAAAGGAACTCTTGTTTAGTGCAAAGAACCTTATTGTAACATTACCAGCTGTTTTTGTGTTAAATGTTTAGTACAGTTAATTTGTCAACTAATGTCACATTAAGGCATTAACAGAAAAACATGCCATTTTGACATGTGAAAATGTCAAACACAGCATTTTACAAAAAAATATTCAAAAATGTATTTAAAAAGACGTACAAAAAAAAAGATTGGTAGAATTGGTTCTTTCTAAAGCATCACCCATAGACTGGCAACTTATATTTTTCATTTCATCATGCACCGATGAAATACAAAAGCAATGCTCAAGTCCTATGGAAGTGTTTAGCTTTACTAAACATCAAGCAATCTAGAAGGGAAGACCACCCATAAATTACATGAGCAGTTCATTGGCAGGTCTGCACAGATTTATTGCCATTTGACAATATTTTGGATTTTGCATTTCAGCACCACCAAACAAGTTCCATATGCAGTTTTGGTTATGCTTGAATGGCAGTCGGACCTAATCTGTCATCATCAAGCATTGAATCTGTCTGCAGTCCTTGCCTAGAGACAAAATACATTCAAATTTACCCAGAGCATCAGTCATGGGTTGCAATATCCAGCTTTTGATATAGTACCACAGATTTGTGGTATCACCCCTGGGCTCGCTCTCCTGTCTCTGGGTCCACTCCACTGTCCAAATCTAACATAAAAATAGAACACATCAGAAATGATCATTTACAAAATGTGTATCAGGCATGTAAGAAGGACATCACAAGCAGAACCTTCTCTTACCCATGACAGTATCACTAGTAGACAAGCGGCGCTGCTGGCTAATGAGGCTTAGATTTGAAGGTCCTGGAGCATCTGATATAGCATAATCCGAAGCATTTGGTGAATCCATGTCTGTGTCCATGGCTGTTCAGATTGCAGGGGACATAAAATAGATTTAACAATAACACATAATATTATATACAGGTATAGCAGTGCGCCATGTAATCACACTTGCAAGATCTCCAAAGTTAATGTCAGATCGACGCTGACCTGAGAACTCTTCATGCAGGTGGGAATCAGACTGAGGGGGTCTGGAGTACGTCTCGACGCTGACGGCTCTGTTTATCCCGCAGTCTGACCCTGATGCTCCTGCCTGAGGCGGGGTCTCTGATGTTCTCCACTGGCCTCCAGTGGACACGAGCGTGCTCCTCGAGTCTGTGCAATGTGGTTGATAAAACAAGTGATATTACGACAGACAGCTGGCACAACCAACACATAAAATGACTCAATTCAGTAAAACACAGCCTGCACTGGGTCGTTTAAGGGCAATTTTAAAATTTGAGGTCAAACGAACATTTGGATAACAATAAATATTTGACATACAACCAGAACGTTAGCTCTTCAAGAACACACAACGCATGTTTAATTTCAAATTTATTATTTTAAAATGTTGTGGGTTTTAATTACTTGCACGCGTTAAATAATTTGGTAATGAGTTATGTAACCGGTCTTCTTACCGTCCCGCACGTTTCTCCTTAGCTTTCGAAACGGACAGTTCTCCCTCATCCGAAACAGACAAGCGCTATGTTTCCTTCGGCCTTGAGATGTCATTCTGCCTCACGGTCAGACTTATACAGTGTATGACACAAAAGTATGATTATTAATACTGCTGGAGGTTTGCCGTCAACTTTCCATGTACTCCAGCTATCGAATGACAGCAGATAGTAGGAAATACTTTTTGCCCTCCGACAATAAAAAACTAAACAAACCACCACGAACTTGTTAAACAGGTTCGAAACGACCACCATTGTATAGAGTGAACTGCATTTTACATTTAAATTGTGCACAAAAAGAGTCACTCACAAAATATTGGGTTTGTTAAAAATGTTTATGAAAATATACATTTATTAGGCTTAATGCATTCATTTGCACTAGGCTACATAAGATTTATTGCATCTCTTTGCAGCTTTGTTTAGTATTTCATTTACAATATCTTCTTATAGCTAAATGGAGTTCTACACTTTTATAAACCTTACAATTTTTAAATTTTATTTTATAAAACAATAATTTGTTAAAAATATGTCTACATTTACACAGAGTAAACACTGCCCTTATATTACTGAAGGAAGATGAAGGAGTGGTTGTGGAAAATTACAAGTTTGAGCAAGTCCCTAACTTCACACACCACACAATATAGGCTTGAATAAGCAAACCATGCATGACCAATTTTTTGGGGGTTTTTAAATTAAATTCTTGTGGAATAAATATTTATAGTTTAGTTTTCTTCTTGTTGACATTTTCATCTTAAAATAGATCTACAACCAGTCTATTTGAAGCTCTTTAGAGTGATGATGAATGAATCTTGTTCAGCATCTGCTTTGTTCTCATGTTTGGCTGCAATAAAGGGTAGCCAGCTCATTTTAGTTTGTAGTTTAGTGTCTAAAGTTTCACTACACAACTTCTATAAGTTAGTTCAAAAGATTTCTTTGACTAGATTTCTGTCAATTTCAACCCACCTGGTCATGATATAAAAGTACTCAGGAAAGTAAATAACAGGAGAGGAAAATGAAGTCACAGTTGGATTAAACATTCTCAGACACAAATTTCTTATAGTCCAATTTAAGATGGCTCTAAAGAGATCTGGTCTACATTTGGCAGTAGCAGAGATGTCAAATGTGGCGTGTTTAGCCCCAGAACCGCTGTTTGGTTGAAGGAACAGGTGGTTCTGGGTTGTCTGGGGCAAAGATGGAGCCGGCAGATTCGGAGAGGAAGATGAAGTAGAGGTTGGCCACCATCATAACCAGCATTGGCAGAAATGAAAACCCAAAGCCAACACCTCTCAAACTGCTGTCACAAGCTGCTGCGATCCAGTACAGTAGTCTGTGATGCACAAACACACAAATTAAAAATACTAAGTATGAGTGGAATACATAAACATGAGGGGAAAAAATGTAAACAAAAAATGAAAAAAGTATTTTAATCACTAGGGTAGTACCAATATATTGTGCTACAACATGTCACAATACAAATGTGTTACAACATACAATACATATACAATCCGTATAATATATAATATAAATTGTGTCTATACCCAAAGCATAAGTTTTTTTGTATGTCTGGCTTTTTTTTTTTCATTTTAGTTTTAGTTATTTTGGTATTTCAGATTAAACAAAATGAAAATGTGGCCTTTAAAAAAAAAACCAAAAAACAATTATTATATATATATATATATATATCATACTAAACTGAATTGTGTGTTTCATTATACTCCTATCAATTTTTTGGGTTTCACTTTATTTTGATGGTCCCTTTAACGTATTCTGTTGATTATAAGTAACATTGCACCTACATATCTACTAACTCTCAATAGAGTGCTAGCAGAGTATTAGTAGACTGGTAGGGTTAGGGTTAGAATAAGTTGATATGTACTTGCAATAAAGAGTTAGCAGATATTAATTAGAGAGTGTACTAATATTCTAATGAGAATTAATTGACATGTAGGTGTAAAGCTACTTATTACTATATACCTGCCAAAGGCAAAAACGATGGTGAGAAGAGGAACTAGTTTAAGCAGATCCTGATTCAGGTAGGCAGCCATGACAGCAAGTTGGAGGAAGTAAAGCAGAAAGAGGTAGACAGAGTCCTCAACATAACGCTGATGAACTGCGACCTGCTTAACTTCCCTCTCCCCCTCAAACCGTGGCTTTAAGGATCGATACCACAGACGGGACACACCTAGTACCAACATACCTAAGAATGGAGGAAGGAACAGAACAACCATTTCCAAACAGCTCTTGATTTAATGATTCAACACTGTATTAATCAATCTTGAGTCATCTCAGAGTCAAAACAGACCCAAGAACTTCCTTCTCACCAAGTACAATAGGTATGACTGCAAAAACAGAACAGCGCAGTGTGTAGACCAGCCGTAGGGGGGCACTATCAAGCAGAGGGGCATCGAAGGGCAGAAAGACGTAGCCACCCCACACCAACAAGGGAAAGATCAGGGCCGAGGTGAACATGGATGCACCCAGTTTAAGAGCATCACGATTAGATCCACCAAAATCACCTGAGAAACACAGAGAGACAAGAGCTTTCATGCTTTTGTAGAAAAGTACACTACCCTTCAAAGGTTTGGGGTTGGTATTTTTTATGCTCAACAAACATTTATTATAGAAAACAGTTGTGCTTCTTAATATATTTTGTGGCTGATTTGTTCTTTTTTGTATAGTTAAAAGTTAGGGATGCACAGATAGTAAAATTATACTACTGTATATTTATCAGTTAATGCATTTCCGGGGAACTGATCCCGTGTTCTTGGTAGTGCCATACTCTACTGTTTTAGCTAGACAATAGTGATGCACGGATTGCGGTTATATCCGCGGGTCGGTCGGGCGGGTGGGTAATAAAACAAATACATTTTGATTAATTGCAGGTGGATGAGAAAAATAAATAATTAATGATGGAAATATTAACTACATTCTCTAAAATATGAACGTGTTTGAAACGCATTTTTTTAATCAGGCAGACAGGCACAGTAACTTCGGCTGTTTGGGAAGTTGGTGACGGCGCTTGCAGGCGCTTACTCTGCGTACTATGAGCGCTCAGACTCACATGTGTCCCGTATTTCTGTCGACTGAAACAGCCATGACATTAATTATTAATTCATCAGTCTTTTGCAGGAAAAAGTCAAATATTATGCTAAATAGAAACATAAAATCATGCTATTCGCAGTTTCATGAGGTAGAAACTATAACAATTAATTTGTTCAGTTTGTTCAATTGTGCAGTTAATTAATTTCGTTTTAAAGTAGTAATTTAAAGCTTTCTATAGATATATTTATATATATGCAAGTGATGACACTGGTGCCTCCAAGTCCTGCAGAGCACGCTTCAGCGTCTGTTGGATATGCATCTACAGCGCACATTCACAGGTTTTAAACTAACATTGTGATATGCTTGAACTGTTTTATATCTATAGATTTCATTTTAGGCAAGTCGTGATGATTTGATCAGGCTAAATTAAAATCAATCATTGGCTATGATCAACTCGCTGACTAAAATAAAATAAATAATAATTCTGAGAAGTGCGCGTACCCTCGGAAGAAATCCTCCAGGCACCTCTGGTGTAGTGTAGTGTATTAAGTTAAAGTTACGGCTCAGACGATGTTTTGTCCCGTCTTCCACGCGGTGCCAAATCACACCAGGAGCGAAGCAACTGGATTCGTGAGAATATGAGATTCTGGAACGCATCTGAAACATGCCGCGGCGCGTGCAGTGATGGGCAGATAAGCTCTAACCTCACTAAATCTGCTGTTAAAAATGAACCATCCATTCATCATATCATCATAAAAAACTTACAATTAGAATCATAGTAATGTGACGATCGGGTGCGGTTATCTAAATCAGAGAAAAAATAGGTGCGGGTGGGCAGGGGCGTAGCACCAAATTCGGGGCCCTATGCACAAGCAGTGGCCATGGGCCCCCGTAAGCTTGAGGTTCACAACTACCTACGACACCATTTAATACATCAATCAACTGATGCATTTACCCAAAATATTAGCATTTACATTAGTTAACAACATTTATTGTGATCTTAAAATTATATTTAAAGGAATATTAAAATTTCACTCCTCAGGGGCCCTCCCTCCACTTGGGGCCCTGGTAATTTAGTCCCACTTTTCACCCAACTACGACGCCCCTGCGGGTGGGTGGCGGGTGGATAACTTATTTGAAGCGGCGGATTCAGGTGACGTTTTAGCTCATCCGCGCATCTCTACTAGACAATTATATCAGCCTATATTCTCTAATCTCCAATATCAGCTCATAAAAAGGAACAAATATACAGTGTATTAAAAGTTACAAAGCATAATGGTTTAATCTGATCTTACAGCAGCGTGACTTGGGTGTGACGGGCCAGTCATTGTAATACTCTTCTAGAGGTGTTCCATGCGTCCCGTGTGTCCCCAGGAAGGGGTTCCTCTCTTCTTCTTCGTCGTCGTCTTCATCTCTCCAGTGGTCTGCAGCCTCCTGCTGGCTGGTGGAGCGCAGGATGGTAATGCTGGGGCTGAAGACTCGGGCTGCGTTCTCTGGCATGATGTTCACCTCCTCCACCTCTATTTCCGAGCAGGTGCTTTTAACTCTGTTTCTCAGCTCAGTGTCAGAAACACTCTCATTCCCTGTTTCCAACCCCCTCCACTCCTCACCTGTCTTCTCCTTCTCTCTCAGCCCAAATTCCTCCCTCTCGCTCTCCGTCCGGCTCACTCCACCCCGGAGCGAGATGCAATCCGATTTCATGCTTGTGCTCTCTCCATCTTTGATTGGCAGAATCTGTGGTTCGGGTTTGTTCTCAGGCCACTGTAGGGTACTGGGTTCCATATTTGCAGATTTGATCATTTCCTCTTCTCCCTCCTCAGTGTTGTTCACATCCTTTGTTACCTTATCCACATCTGCTACCCACTGAGGTGTTTGGGGCACCGCTGCTGGCCCAGGACAGCCCGGGTCAACTGTCCCTATAGAAATCAAAACAGAAATTCTGGGAATTAAAGATTTGGAGAAGCTGGCAACAGCTTGTCTCTGTATTTTTGTAAGAGGTTTACATTTTGTGAGAACCAATATATAATTAATTAGAAGAAGAATAAATTATAAATTGTATTTATTATACAACAAAACCTAGCAAGAAATTGATTATCAGGTCAACAAATAATATCACCCTAAAGATGTACTCATAATACTAAGTTAAATGGTTATATTTTAAACTAGATTTAAATCATCAACAAAGTCAAACTAAAGCAGCTATGTCTTCTATGAAACAAACTTCTTGTCATGAAAAACAGATAATATAGAAAGTACTAGCTACTTTCTTACTGGCTGTAAAAGAAAACGGATTTTCTCTATCAATACTGTGGATATTTATGTAGCACGACACTACGACATTTAGCCTTAATAGTGTCACAATACTTCGCTCGATGAGCTCGCAGACGAATAACTCAAAGCGAACGAGGCCGCAACACAACTTTGACAGATTATCACATCAACAGAGAGAGTTCAGAAGAGCCACATAGTACGACAGAACTTATTTTTAAGCTTTTTGTCTACACGACACATTTAATCTTTATTGCGTTCAACGGGGCGTATTTTAATAATGCGAAGAAAATTCCTTAAAGAGGCCTAAAGTCATTTGATATATCAAAAAGCTAAACTCTCTGAGCGACACAGGTCGATGAACATGCAACACCTTAAGTAAACGCATAAAACTTTCCCATGTACTCACCCATATTTCAGCACAGGATGTTGTTTTTTCGGTATTGTTTGTCCTCTACTATATTGAAACTCCCGTAGTGGAAGTTCAGGTGTGTCCAGGTTAAGTTTGTTAAAGGGACAGTCTCTTAAAGGGGAGGTTTGTTTGTCACAGTCTGTCATTTGCGCTGTAGCACTGTAGGTGCCGCTTATCCGCTCATAAACTAAGGAAAGTATGTCCAAGCACGATAACTATAAAGATAACGATAAAGATATAGTTCTAAAATCGTGTTGCAGTGTCCACACCACAAAGATAACGAAAAAGGTACAGAGAAACAATATCCTTGGAATAATTTTCATTTTTTCCAGCTAATGAAGGATACAAACATTGAGAGCCAATCAGAATCCATCGCGAGTGTGTGCTTAGAACAGATGATATTGTTCGCGCGTGTGGACAACACAGTCTACGACCAATTCGTACTAATTCTTACGATTTTGTAAGATTTGTCTAAAACCCCGTGACGGGTAGGTTTAGGGGCGGGGTTAGGTGTAGGTCATTCGTACAAATTCATACGAATTGGCAACTTGTAAAATACCTACGATTTAGAATAAATCGTATGAATTCGTACGAGTGAGGTCGTACAAATTCGTACGAATTAGCCACCTCGTAAAATATGTACGAATTGCCGTGAGATCAGGTTGGTGTGGACGCTAATATCTCTTAATGGTTATCTTTAAAGTTATCTGGTTGATGTAAATGGGGGTTGAGACTCTATTGATCACAACTTAATTTGTGAACTTGATGTTATTTTCTTGTGATCATGACTTAAGTATTTTGTGATCTCGACATAAGGTTTTTTCGTTATTACGACTTTATATTTTCACATAACAAAAGTTGAGATCTTGACCTAAAAGTTGATTTCTCAATATCACCACTATATATTTTCTCATGATCAGGACAAACATTATCACAACTTATCTTGCGATTTCGACATAACAAAATTAGTTTTACTTAATTATCATCTCGTGACCTTCCATAAGTTACAAAACGGCGTCAAAATGTGGTATAGAGTATAGAACTGAAAACTGATGGGAGTTTGGTACTGCATGGGACTGAGTGAGGATCTTCTTCGTGATCGCAGTAGTCTATTGTTTATTACTGACATTTAATTAGAAATGTATGCTTGATTATTTTGCTTGAACGTGTAGCCTATCTGTTACGTTCTTATATGCTAACGGATTCTTGTTGCAATGTGTTAATTTACCAAGAGACTACTGAAGATTGATTATCATCCATGCAGCTGCAGTGCAGATGTATGTTCATTTAATGGCAACTAACTTCTAAATCATCAGTTGACCAAAATTTCCTGGTGTCAAAAATGTCTAATGCACAATCTTGGTCCGTAGTTAGTTGCCCCATCCGGAGTGATGTAACAAGGTTTCCATGCACTGAATGGGCGGCCATGCCCTTACTGTGCAGGAAGTTACAGGTTTCCTGAAAGCAAACTGTGGGCAGCTTTGCCCTAATTGTTCAGCTAGTTACCAGTGTTCTGGTTTCAGTCTATTAGTGCAAATGTCATTAAAAAAGTAAGGATTCACTTTGAAAATAACTTTTCTAACAACTATACTTACAACCATACTTAACTAACTTAAGGGTTATGTTGTTGTTTTTTCCTTTCATTTTAAGTCTGGATGGGGACTCTTCTGTCATCTCCTGTGATGTTTTCTTCTAGAGATAAATAAAGACATGACTGCTAAAGCCTTGACTTTATATTGTAGAGAACTTGCTTCACATGCTGATGCGTATACATGTTTGTGTGTATACATATTAGTGTAAATGGTTACAAATGTAAGGATTCAATTTGAAAATAGCATATATGACATTTATGCTTATTACTTATATAATATACTTATAACTAGGATATAATATCTCAATGTAACTGCTCTTTTTTGGCTTTCATTTAAAATCTCACTTGTTGATGACTCTTCTGTCAGCTTTTGTGATCTCTTCTTATGAAGATCATTACATGCTTGCAGAAGCATTGGCTTGACCTTGTACAGAAGCTGTTTCACATTTTCCGTTTACACCATGTCTACACTGGACACAAACACTGTTGCATGTGTCACATCGAGCGTGAATCTGTGTGGCCAGAAAGTACAAATTCATGTCATAATGGTTGAAGGGTGTTTGTAAGTGTCTCTGTAAGAATGATGAATTTTAAAGACTGCATTTTTTGTTATATAAATGATTTCTAAAAAAAATCAGTGCTTGCTTTTCTTTTATATTTTAAACATATGAAATCAAGAAAATTTTAAAGGCACACACCACAATGTTATATAAGATTACAGTGAACATGTTTTACAGCATTACATCCAGCTCACAGTGCACATCAGTGAAAGAAAAGCTTTACAATACTACTGATAATTAAATAAATAAATGTAAACTGTTATTTTTATTAACTGTTTCATAGTCCAAAAGGATGGCTAATAAGTAGAAAGACATTTGTGATTGCATTACTTGTCTTACCAGAGAAGATGTTTGCAGACATGGTCCCTCTGGGCACTTGCCCAATTGTTCATATGGCTAATCTACCTATGACACTTATTATATAATTCTAGACTATTGTGGAAAGTTGGTGATATGTTATTAAAAGCTGAGGAAATATGATGAAATGATCTTAAGGTGGTCGTTCTTAGGAGGTTTAGCTGGTCAGCTAGTTAAAACGTGCATCCAAACCCCTTCAAAACCATGAAAACAGAACCAGTTTGACCACCTTAAGCTTCAGAAGATACTTATTAAGTGTTTTTGTAATGCTACATTAATTTCCAGTGAAAAGTCAATCTAGAGAATCAAAAATGGAAGGTAATGGAGATATAATATTCTTAAGTAGTGCTGTCAAAGGATTAGTCATGATTAATCACATCCAAAATAAAAGTTTTTGTTTGCATAACATATGTGTGTTCTATGTATATTTATTATATATTATATATTTTGAAAATATTTACACGTATTTTGTCTATATTTATATTCATATAATTTATATTATGAATAAATATTTAATATAAAAACATAACATAAATTCATAATTTCCATAATGAATATACACAGCGCACATACAAATAATATGTAAACAAAAACTTGTATTTTGAATGCAATTAATAATGATTAATTGTTTTACAGCACTGATTTTTAGACATTATTTCTTTGACATTTTTGAAGGTTATCCTTCACATGCACTATGTTCATATTGGTACATCACAGCTCTGTTGCAATACGAAATGTAATGTAAATATAAATTATGATACTTCAAAAACAAATGATGCTGAACAGTATAGCACAAGATTGATTCAGTTCTGCACTGTTACAACATTGCAATGAGAATGTAATGTCAATGAAAGCATCACTGTAAATAGCACAACATGTAGTTTGATGAAGTAGTGCTCCCCTTCTCTACATTACATGTCTCATTACCTTTCCCTCTAAAATAGGCCTGTTTCATTTTGCACTACAGTACATTGTTCTGAGCTCAAAGAGCCCCTATGGGATGTGACGCTGTAAAATGGAGCCGTCACTGCTTTCCAGAGGTTGAGTGAAAGCACATCTGTACACGGTGGCATGAGAAGATGAAGACAGATGACTTTGAGATGTTTTCTTGCTGCACACTCCCTCCTGTGAAAGCTGCTGCCAGCATGTGTGCCTGCTGTTAGCATAACGCTAATGAAGGGGTTAAGGCTGTTTGCATGCAGTTCTGGAGGGTCGCTCTGATGTCTTTCTCAACAGGAGGAGATGTTTTTGGACCAAAAAGAGTCTGGGTGAAGGGATGAGTGTCCCCTGCCATCTGATCAGGCCTTTGAATTGGATCTTGCTGTTAAATGTGTGATTTTTGGAGTTGGGAACTAGATTTCATTAAAAGAAAAAGTGGAACAGAATTACATAGATTGCACCAGAATTCTAAATTGAAGAATTTCAAATATCAATATTTTTAAAACTACTTATTACACTTTTCTAGTTAAAAATGAGTCAAAGTTCATTTGAATTCTGCTTTTTAAATTCAATTTGAATTCAATTCTGCATCTAGTTTTCTAGAAGGAGCTGCGTTGGAATTTAAATACAAAAGATATATAGGAATGTAATTCCAAATGGCGCATAACCTAGTCATGCATGTTTTAATTTTATTTTTTGTGTTGTTTTATGTATTAAGACACTAGGGTGAGATGTAAACATATCTTTTTTTTTATTTGGAAACAAATATAAAAGCACATTAAAATGCAAAAGCCACTTGTAAACTACATGGCACATTTTCTCTTTGAATAAAATCACCAGTATCTCTCTGCATTTTAAAGGCTCAAATATACTGGACACGCCACTCAGCTAAGACACAATGTGCATTGTGAGAACAGCACATCAGTGTTGTGGAGAAACAACACTGCCGTATCACTGACTTGAAAGCGATAACTAAGTTGCACCTAAATGGCAATATTGACCTCCTCAGCACGCAAGACACATATCGGACCTGTTTATTTCAGCTTCATTTCTATTGAACATGTAAGTCAAGCAAATCACAGGTGAACCAGACTTTGAGAAGAAAAAAAGCACTGTGCTGATAGCCCGGGCAAAACGTTTCATAGAACAGTCCATTTCAACATCGGCAAATACTGAAGGAACAACAGAGAGGAAATCAGACTCATCCTATTAAGAACACCGTAGAGAGAGGCAGGGAAAGGACCTGGCAAATCAAACATTCAGTTTGCCCACAGAGGCTGGTAGGTCAGTACATTGATTGACATTTAGCTGAATAACAGCAAGGCCAGTTTCTCTGGCTGTTCTGTAAACACACGGATTTATAAGGCGCAAAGCTCAAGAGTCCCAAACTGAAGAGCTCAGAGGATGTAATCATCCTGGAACCAATGCACTGTGCTTTTATGATAAGTGTGGAATGATTAATTGAGTAATGGATTAATCTAATTCCCCCCCCAATTACGGAATTGTGATTTTGTCGTTTCCTTGGACATAGAAAATAATTAACCATATTGTTCATCCGTAATAAAGCTATTTGGCTGGTTTCGAAAATAAAAGATTCATCGCTAAGACTTGTCAGCCATGCTGAACGTGACATCAGTGGTGGAAGCTATGAGTTGAAAAACCCTGTCAGAACACGTGAGACACGAAAGTGTGTTTAAGTGCAGTTTTCAAATGGAAAAACCAGACCCACAAGTACACAAAACCACCATCACGGAACAACAACACTTGAGGGATACAGCTGGCTCTGAGGTGGTGGAGGAGGTGTGGTGGTGGTGGTTGTGTGTTGGCGTTCGCGTGTGTGTGAGTGTGTGCGCGTGTGAGGTAATCATCGCATGTCTCCTAGCCTAAAATCTGGCTAGCAGCTCAGGCAATGCGGTAGTCGAATGTGTCTTTTTCCATATAGTCTGTCCATGTGGAACTCGGCATGCTGCTGTATGGATCCAGAAGGATTCGGAAGCAGCGCACGATAAGCAGCCCCAGAAAGATGAAGAGTAGGAGGACGAAGACGAAGGCAGCCTTCTGTTCCAGTGTGAGGAAAGGGATGGGGTGGGGGGCCCCAGACGCAGACAGCGTGCTGCCGTGGAGATGCTCGGCCATCCTCTCCAGCTTGTCGGCACGGGTCAGGGGCACGCGGCCATTTTCACGATCAACAGGTTTTTGTTTAGAGCCATTCTGAAAACACATGAGAAAAATCACTAGAAAACAATTAAATTTTAAATGCATTTTAACCCGAAATATCACCAATATCACATCACCTAACAAAATTTTTGAGGATTCAAAACAACAACAATAACAACTTTACAGCCGGTGTGGCGCAGGCCTCACGTTTAAAGGCACACACCACAATGTTATATAAGATTACAGTGAACATGTTTTACAGCATTACATCCAGCTCACAGTGCACATCAGTGAAAGAAAAGCTTTACAATACTACTGATAATTAAATAAATAAATGTAAACTGTTATTTTTATTAACTGTTTCATAGTCCAAAAGGATGGCTAATAAGTAGAAAGACATTTGTGATTGCATTACTTGTCTTACCAGAGAAGATGTTTGCAGACATGGTCCCTCTGGGCACTTGCCCAATTGTTCATATGGCTAATCTACCTATGACACTTATTATATAATTCTAGACTATTGTGGAAAGTTGGTGATATGTTATTAAAAGCTGAGGAAATATGATGAAATGATCTTAAGGTGGTCGTTCTTAGGAGGTTTAGCTGGTCAGCTAGTTAAAACGTGCATCCAAACCCCTTCAAAACCATGAAAACAGAACCAGTTTGACCACCTTAAGCTTCAGAAGATACTTATTAAGTGTTTTTGTAATGCTACATTAATTTCCAGTGAAAAGTCAATCTAGAGAATCAAAAATGGAAGGTAATGGAGATATAATATTCTTAAGTAGTGCTGTCAAAGGATTAGTCATGATTAATCACATCCAAAATAAAAGTTTTTGTTTGCATAACATATGTGTGTTCTATGTATATTTATTATATATTATATATTTTGAAAATATTTACACGTATTTTGTCTATATTTATATTCATATAATTTATATTATGAATAAATATTTAATATAAAAACATAACATAAATTCATAATTTCCATAATGAATATACACAGCGCACATACAAATAATATGTAAACAAAAACTTGTATTTTGAATGCAATTAATAATGATTAATTGTTTTACAGCACTGATTTTTAGACATTATTTCTTTGACATTTTTGAAGGTTATCCTTCACATGCACTATGTTCATATTGGTACATCACAGCTCTGTTGCAATACGAAATGTAATGTAAATATAAATTATGATACTTCAAAAACAAATGATGCTGAACAGTATAGCACAAGATTGATTCAGTTCTGCACTGTTACAACATTGCAATGAGAATGTAATGTCAATGAAAGCATCACTGTAAATAGCACAACATGTAGTTTGATGAAGTAGTGCTCCCCTTCTCTACATTACATGTCTCATTACCTTTCCCTCTAAAATAGGCCTGTTTCATTTTGCACTACAGTACATTGTTCTGAGCTCAAAGAGCCCCTATGGGATGTGACGCTGTAAAATGGAGCCGTCACTGCTTTCCAGAGGTTGAGTGAAAGCACATCTGTACACGGTGGCATGAGAAGATGAAGACAGATGACTTTGAGATGTTTTCTTGCTGCACACTCCCTCCTGTGAAAGCTGCTGCCAGCATGTGTGCCTGCTGTTAGCATAACGCTAATGAAGGGGTTAAGGCTGTTTGCATGCAGTTCTGGAGGGTCGCTCTGATGTCTTTCTCAACAGGAGGAGATGTTTTTGGACCAAAAAGAGTCTGGGTGAAGGGATGAGTGTCCCCTGCCATCTGATCAGGCCTTTGAATTGGATCTTGCTGTTAAATGTGTGATTTTTGGAGTTGGGAACTAGATTTCATTAAAAGAAAAAGTGGAACAGAATTACATAGATTGCACCAGAATTCTAAATTGAAGAATTTCAAATATCAATATTTTTAAAACTACTTATTACACTTTTCTAGTTAAAAATGAGTCAAAGTTCATTTGAATTCTGCTTTTTAAATTCAATTTGAATTCAATTCTGCATCTAGTTTTCTAGAAGGAGCTGCGTTGGAATTTAAATACAAAAGATATATAGGAATGTAATTCCAAATGGCGCATAACCTAGTCATGCATGTTTTAATTTTATTTTTTGTGTTGTTTTATGTATTAAGACACTAGGGTGAGATGTAAACATATCTTTTTTTTTATTTGGAAACAAATATAAAAGCACATTAAAATGCAAAAGCCACTTGTAAACTACATGGCACATTTTCTCTTTGAATAAAATCACCAGTATCTCTCTGCATTTTAAAGGCTCAAATATACTGGACACGCCACTCAGCTAAGACACAATGTGCATTGTGAGAACAGCACATCAGTGTTGTGGAGAAACAACACTGCCGTATCACTGACTTGAAAGCGATAACTAAGTTGCACCTAAATGGCAATATTGACCTCCTCAGCACGCAAGACACATATCGGACCTGTTTATTTCAGCTTCATTTCTATTGAACATGTAAGTCAAGCAAATCACAGGTGAACCAGACTTTGAGAAGAAAAAAAGCACTGTGCTGATAGCCCGGGCAAAACGTTTCATAGAACAGTCCATTTCAACATCGGCAAATACTGAAGGAACAACAGAGAGGAAATCAGACTCATCCTATTAAGAACACCGTAGAGAGAGGCAGGGAAAGGACCTGGCAAATCAAACATTCAGTTTGCCCACAGAGGCTGGTAGGTCAGTACATTGATTGACATTTAGCTGAATAACAGCAAGGCCAGTTTCTCTGGCTGTTCTGTAAACACACGGATTTATAAGGCGCAAAGCTCAAGAGTCCCAAACTGAAGAGCTCAGAGGATGTAATCATCCTGGAACCAATGCACTGTGCTTTTATGATAAGTGTGGAATGATTAATTGAGTAATGGATTAATCTAATTCCCCCCCCAATTACGGAATTGTGATTTTGTCGTTTCCTTGGACATAGAAAATAATTAACCATATTGTTCATCCGTAATAAAGCTATTTGGCTGGTTTCGAAAATAAAAGATTCATCGCTAAGACTTGTCAGCCATGCTGAACGTGACATCAGTGGTGGAAGCTATGAGTTGAAAAACCCTGTCAGAACACGTGAGACACGAAAGTGTGTTTAAGTGCAGTTTTCAAATGGAAAAACCAGACCCACAAGTACACAAAACCACCATCACGGAACAACAACACTTGAGGGATACAGCTGGCTCTGAGGTGGTGGAGGAGGTGTGGTGGTGGTGGTTGTGTGTTGGCGTTCGCGTGTGTGTGAGTGTGTGCGCGTGTGAGGTAATCATCGCATGTCTCCTAGCCTAAAATCTGGCTAGCAGCTCAGGCAATGCGGTAGTCGAATGTGTCTTTTTCCATATAGTCTGTCCATGTGGAACTCGGCATGCTGCTGTATGGATCCAGAAGGATTCGGAAGCAGCGCACGATAAGCAGCCCCAGAAAGATGAAGAGTAGGAGGACGAAGACGAAGGCAGCCTTCTGTTCCAGTGTGAGGAAAGGGATGGGGTGGGGGGCCCCAGACGCAGACAGCGTGCTGCCGTGGAGATGCTCGGCCATCCTCTCCAGCTTGTCGGCACGGGTCAGGGGCACGCGGCCATTTTCACGATCAACAGGTTTTTGTTTAGAGCCATTCTGAAAACACATGAGAAAAATCACTAGAAAACAATTAAATTTTAAATGCATTTTAACCCGAAATATCACCAATATCACATCACCTAACAAAATTTTTGAGGATTCAAAACAACAACAATAACAACTTTACAGCCGGTGTGGCGCAGGCCTCACGTTTAAAGGCACACACCACAATGTTATATTAGATTACAGTGAACATGTTTTACAGCATTACATCCAGCTCACAGTGCACATCAGTGAAATGATTCATTGTGCTGAGGACAGTAAGTAGCTTTGAGTGAATTATCTCTCTCATCTTAAGGCGATCAAATCCATTTCTGACTGATTTTCATGCCCCCTGATTCATTCTCTGAAAACACCGCTTTCTGTGATAGTCGCTGACCCTTTAATGGTTTGGTTCTTTGATGCTAGCACTCACGATCAGCCCTGGCACTCCCTGTAAAGCCACAAATGCGAAGATTTCTCTTGAACAACGTGAAGTCGCATGCACGAGATACCAACGTGTTGCTCGAAATCTAGCCGCACGAGTATAGGGTACCTGGGGTTTGGATTACAGAAATGAGGAGCACGACACTAACACCTCTCCATTTGTGATTTTATTTATCAAATGGCCGTGTAAATATCCAACCGAGCCCTCCTAGATTCGGCCAAATTGCATTGTCGCCGCTCTGACAGTTGAACATACACTGGGCTGCGAATACAATGAAAGCATTAGTTTCTCACCTGTTGTTACTGAAGAGGATTCATCAGTGGGTGGGTGATGGAGACCCAAAATAAGCAGGGAGAGAGACAGCTTCCATCACGGCTGTCTGCCCATACACAGATGGTTGTCAGAACTTTTTCAACCCAGCTCGTCGATTTGTTCAGCAATCCAAATAAAATCAGCAGCTCTCCGCTTCCATTCCTCTCCTCTGTGGTCCGACTCCCTCTTTCCCTCACCAAGATGAGCATGTAGTGGTGTCACATCACCCATAGCAACCAGTTGCCATAGCAATCCCTCCAAGTGTGTTCAGTAAAGCCGAGCTGGTGAGAGACAAGTGTGATCCAGCCAAAGCGCAGTGTAAATGTGTGTTTCTGTGAAGGCGGAGGATTTAATACAGACCCACTGATGTGTGATAACAACAGCGGCTAAAAATAGTGGCCGCTTTTAACTTTGCAGGATTAACACGTTTTAATACGGTGTCTACTACAAGCTGCTCATGAATGTCAGCCAATCAGCTTAAATGGAGAATTGTCATGCTTTCAGACATGCTGCTGTCATCTGATACGTCTGAGACGGCACAGTGTATGCATCCAGTCTCAGTATCTTTAGCGCTGTCATTGCAAACACTGTCTGTATGTGCAGTTCTAGAAATGTAAGTGTATGTGCTGGATATATTTAAACATTACTGACAGATCAGCTGACTGACTGATTTATATATTTCTGGTGTGATTGACGGCCGTGGAGAAATAACTGTGAAGTCTGGATACTGTTCAGCCCTGAATGATGCAGGAAGGATTCTTCATCATAGAGAATTAGTTTTTTTTGCCTTGGATGCATGTAAGATGTAACTGGATGCACAAAATCTTAAATATTAGGCAGCATTTG
The DNA here is from genome assembly GCA_032359235.1 of Enteromius mattozi. Taxonomy (NCBI): domain Eukaryota; kingdom Metazoa; phylum Chordata; class Actinopteri; order Cypriniformes; family Cyprinidae; genus Enteromius; species Enteromius mattozi. The sequence continues at coordinate 12,829,640 of JAUMHE010000068.1, read as the reverse complement.
TAAATAATACAGTTTTTAAAGCAATAGAGATAGATAGGGCAGAACTATTATTGTTATTGTTTTTGAAATAATTCATAGATGCATTCTCTTTTTTTTTTTATCATAGTCATCATAGTTTATTCAGTTAGAGTGAACTTAGCCTCATTGAGTATGTTTTAAATATATATACACTACCATTCAAAAATTTGGATTGAGTAAGATATTTAATGGTTTTTAAAGATGTTTCTTCTGCTCATCAAGGCTGCATTTATTAGATTAAAAATCCAGAAA
>JAUMHE010000068.1:12805095-12820555 GCA_032359235.1 Enteromius mattozi | reverse complement strand
CACGCACACCATTTTATCGGTAAAAGGCCAGTTGGATGGAAACAGGCTGGAGACAGCAAATTTCGCAATTTTTTTTTTCCCCGCAAATTCTCTTTGTCGATAACAAAACAGCGTAAAAACTGGATGGAAAGTTGGCTATTGAAGATAAACTTCTCTCACGCTATTTCTAATTTGTATTTCTAAGAATGTAAGAATTAAGATAGATTTTTTGGAGGTCACTAGAATCAAAAAGAACACAAAACGCTCATGCAAATACTTAAATATACACTAAATATTTTTTTCTGCCTTGATTTAATGTAATATTTGAGTAGAACTGATGTTTTTGTGGCGCACAACATGGAATACTGCCTACAACAAAGATTCAAGAGGAAAAAAAACAAGCTTGCGTACAAACATAACTTATCATCTAACGCTGGCACCCCATTTCAACGCCATCGAGGCACCTGCCGTTCTCCTGCCTCACCCTGCCCTGCATATTCAATCTATCTGAGAATCAGCCCTCTCTACCTGACATGATTTAAAGTCCTTATTTCCATTAACCTGAGAGGGGAGAGAGTGACAGAACGAGAGGGAAAGAGAGAGAGCGGGATGACTTCATCTCATATTGAAGGATAAATGGAAGGACAAGATAAAAAAAAATCCCCTGCATAAAGTGGTAAATTGGGATCTTGCAGGTGCATAATATCTGAGCATCAATACGCCTCTGAGATGCATGCTTTTCATTATACCTGAATTGGCCAACACACTCGCGCGCACACACACACACATTAGCACAAACACTCTCTCTCATCATATGGAGATTAAATTGCCCCTGGGAGAGAGCGAATAAGGAAAAAGGAGAACACAAAGAGAAAATATCCCACAAGATAATAAAGTCATATTTTTCTTCATATTCTCCTATCCGCAGTACGCTGCAAAAAAACAAGCCGTATGAGCTGTTCTAAAAATGAGAAAGTCAAAGTATTACCATCGTACATCTATTGCCCTCTTTTCTTACATTTCACCCTCTCAGTCTTGCAGAATTTCATTAGACGCTGATTAGCATTTAAACACACAGTTCGCTCTGGAACTAAAGTTTCTCTTGTCTTATTTCTTGTTCTCATGTCGCCAGACTTAAACTCAGCATAAAGTTACTTATTCAGGCATATTCAGGTCAAAAGCTTATCAGAAGGGGCCAAGTGACCAATCACAGTTTGTTTAATGTGACAACCAATTAGTTTGGACATAATGATTTCAGACACATATTGCATTTTTTGGTGTGCAGTCCTGGTCTGTCTGTCACAAGTGCAGAAATGATGGACTTTAATAAGAACAGGTCAAGTTAAACAATGTAGCAAAATCAAAAAATACAATGCAGCTAAATGTTCCCTCATGACCAAACAAACAGTACAATTGAACAGCAGCCTATTTACACTATTGTTCAACGTTTAGAGTCAGTAATTGATGTAATTTTTCTAATAACTGTTTGCTATTTTAACATTTTAAAAATGCAATTGATTCATGTGATGACAAAGGTGAATTTTCTGCAGCCATTATTTTGAGACATCAGTATGACATGATAAGGAATTACTATAATTACAGATTTGGTGCTCAAGAAAAAATGTATATGTTGAAAATGGTTATGTTTGTTGTAACTGTATGGTATTTTTTTAGTTCAAAGGAAAATCATTTCCTTTACTTGTCACAATTGAATGCATGCTTGCTGAATAAAAGCATTAAATAAATGCACTGACGAGCTAACTTTTAAATGAAAGTGTATTTCATTTGTTCATTTGTGTTGCGATTGATCTGATTTATTGTATTTTTAAAGTATTATTGACAAACGTTCAAACACTTCATTCATTTTATCTATATCAGTTTTACATTTGCAGTGCTGTTGCATCTGGTTTCTATGACGGAAACCAAAATTCTAGATTTTAGCCAAGATTCTAAAGCTCTTTATAATTCTAATGCGCTGTATGATTACAGAAGACCTTATGGCATCTGACAGCACAAGATGTATGACTGTGACATAAGTTTGGCTATGGAAGCATATAATTGAATACTGAAGTAAACCAAAGCTCTTCTGGGACATTGATAAGTACTCTCCACAAGTTCTGTCCATTTTCTTGGCAGCGGTCTGGAATTCTGCTGTGTACGTAATCATTTTCATGAGTTCAAGATGAAACGATTCCCCATCTCTGTTTATAGAGATCAATACTCACATTAGGACACATTAAGGCACATTAAGAGTCAATAATTGAGTTCATGGCCAGAAAATATCATTAAAGACTGTGACCAGGTTACAGAGAAAGTGTATAAAAATCATCATTCAATTTAAATGCATTCAGCTGAATAAAATTACTTAATTCCTACATCTGTCGCAGGATTTGTTGAGATGCGCAGACCAGCAATAGCATGTTAAGAACCTGATACTGATCTCCCTGTTAAATTTCTACTTTGAGTACAAGGGTTTAGGGTTTGAAGTTTTTTTTAATAAACCAAAATTGCAGCTTTACGTCAGTGGATGCGTCTCACGAGCGGGAAAACATCAGAGCATGCTGGGGAGAATATTGCCGCTGTTGCTTTCCACAACTGTTGACAACCGCAGCGACCACTCAGCAAAACATTAATAATAACAAATTCAAGCTCTGGATCTGCACTCATTATAATAACACACACAAGTGAAATGCAATTCTGCTTGACAATCGCACAAGCAGTATTAGATACATCCCTGGCACAAGCTGATATTGTGGAAAGGTAAGTATGCCCTTTCAGCCAGAGATCTATGCAACTGCTAAGATATTGAAATGAGTATTTATAACTCAAATGGAAGAGCAAAAATGAGTTCACCTGAATTCAATGCAAGTCACTTTTACTAAAAGCATCCACCTAATGCATAAAAATATAAAATGTTAACACAGAGTGATATACTCCTAGAGAGTCGCATGAATTCGTCAAAGCACAGTGTTAAGTACATATGCTCATGATACAGCATTAAAGAGCTGTCCAGTTTCCTGTCTATTCCCTACTGTCCTACACTATTAAAAGTCAATTAACATCAATTAAAAAAACAGAATAAGTTGCAGGGGCTTGTCAGATACCTTACACAGCAATGGTACCACATTACTTTGATAAATATTTGCAAATGTTAATGTGCCATTATAACCATTTTTAAGTGTCACAAACTTAATCTAAGAAACAAACACACTTGTTTATCAGAGATAAATATCTGCACATGTATCTGGTCTGAAGCATACGATTAAAATCAACAACAGACGGAGTGAATGAGTGCAACAGTGATGTCATTGCAAACAAAGATAATGCACTTTTTACAAGGATCCACTGTAAAGTTGCTGTTAAATTCTATTTTTTGCTTTTTTGTCTTTATTGGGACAGGACACTATAAATAATTGACAGAAAGCAAAGTGGGAGGGAGAGTAGGAAGAAATTGGGAAAAGACCACAAATGTGGACACAAACTCAGGTCACTCGAAGTGCAATTGTGCTACATCTCGAAGTGCTGCCCACAAGGCTATTGGCTCCAACTTAAGCTACCAATTTACTATAATTTTTACCAGATGGTAAAATTAATTCACTCAAGAAACGTCTCTAAAGTGGAGTAACACACTACAGTAAGGTTAATTTGGTTGACATCAGTTAAATGCATCAGGCATTTTAAGCACTTTCAGAAACCAGATCAATTAATGATTTATATAATAAAGAAATAAAACAAAGAATAAAGAAATAAAACACACTACCGTTCAGAACTCAGAAGTTAATTAGTTTTGAAAGAAATTAATACTTTAATTCAGCATGCATTAAATTGATCAAAAGTGACTATAAAAACAAAATTATTAGAAATGTATAAAGCATTGCTGCATTGGTATATTATAATGATTTCTGAAGGATTGTGTGAGCACTGGCTGCTAAAAATTCAGCTTAGCCATAACAGAATATGGCTAATATAATAATATGGCAGTGTGTTTTTTAAGTATATGTAAAAATTGACATAACCCAAATTAATAATTGCTGCAAAAATATTGTTTACTGTAAGAGTTTGATACCTAATGCGATGTAAACCAATTGAATTTTTATTTTTAAGTCTTACCCAGGATGCTACACTAAATTTACTGCAAAAATATTTTGAATATCATCTACCAAGTCACCCTGGTCATTGTATAGACTGTCAAGTAAAATTCTGTAACTGCACTTGGTTATAAATTTTGAAGACATTTTACAACCCTCTGATTTTTACCAGATGTTTTAAGGATGTTTATGGTAACATAAGCTCTAAGAGATCTTTAACAATAAAGCACGCTATAGAAACACACTGTCGACTGTATAGTAAACTTGTGTACAGTAGCTGTGTAGGCCCTTTTATTCTAACGAACCGTAAAAGTGTTTACTGTGGCAGAATTAATAGCAGGGTCGCATGATGTAGCTTTAACTCACTTGAACCCCGGCGCCACTGTGGCACAGTTCCCCGCACTCAGCCAGATGCAGTAAGGGTCTCGCGAGGACAGACAGCTCCTAAAAAACACACACACACACACACACACACACACACACAGAGTTAACTCATAGCACATGTGCTGGAAAGGCTGTGTGTGTTTTCCTCGCTCACTGTCTCCATACTCCCCCCAATTTCCCTTTCCCCTCTCTCTCCAAGTGTATGTGACAAGCTGGAAGAGACAGCCAGACACAGCATCTCCATAACAAAGCATTATTGCCTCTCGCTGGTCAGACACTCAGACTGAGAGCAAAAAAAAAAAAAAGAGAGAGAGAAAGTGTGACTGACTGCTGTATAGTCAGGTGTGTGTGTGTTTGTGTATTTGTGTTGCATGATTGACAGGTGTGTTGTGTTTGCCAGAGGCCAACTGAGATTCAGATACATGGTAGAACCGGCGAGTCGCTTGGAAAAACAGAGAGAGAGAGAGATACAGATAGAGAGAGAGACAGAAACAGAGCGAAAGACAGAAAAGGACGGACAAAAAAGCATGTGTGAGGTGACTAGATGCAAGTCAGAGTGAAAGAGAGAGGTCACTTCCATTTTTCTGCTATTTTTTCCTCTTCACAGGTTGTTAATTTCCCCATGCTATGCCTGTTGGTCGCTATGCTTTAGCACTTTATCTATTGTTAAAGGTTAGATGTGTTAAAATTATGAAATGCTTTTTCTTAACCCAGTGAAAAAAATGAAAGCAAACCAAGTTGGGTCACTTTTAGTCTGTCTATTAGGTTTAAAGTCATCTATATGCTAATGACCTACTAAAAATGGACAAAAATACTACTTGAGCTGTAATTTGGTTATACTAGTCATCTTATTTTTAAGTTATCTGGAATGTGTAAAGCTTAGTTTACAGTCTGTTATGTGGTTTGATGTTGTAAACCCCCATTATTCATTATTTTTGTAGTAGTTATTTATCTTTATTGCCATGTCAGGCTATCTTTATGAGTTGGAGTAATTCAAGAGTCACAAACAAGCTAACCACTAATAAACACAAAAATACTGCAAGGTAAAATTATGCAAGGTTTTTTTAATTAACATGATTATAAAAAAATGTAAAACCTTTTTAGGTGACATCTTAATAAAGTCTCTGAGTGAGCTTAATAAAAAAAGTTTTCTATTTGCATTAAAACTGGGACAGTACAATAAAATATATTTAATGGAAATGAGAGTCTTGCAGAACATTCATAGAGTTAGGCCTTCTTCAAATTTATATTTATTAGCTTAAACATTAACACACTGGCTTGTAGAGCACTAGTGATTGTACTTTGTTATTCTATAGTGGCTAAAAAAAGAAATTTGCACACTCACAAGAAATCACTTATTTACAAATAATAAAAATAAAAAAAATCAGTCTTCTCATCTTTAGAAGTGATAAAAAAATAATGATGACTCATCCTGCACTGCACTGATTTTTGTCCTATGAAATATTCTTTAGAATGAGAAGTCCCACCCCCTAAAACCACCTACAGCCAACTAGCAAGTACTAGCTTTAAAATACTCACAAACCCTTTGATATTTCCCGCACAAACGTCCAGTTTCAATAGAAAAAAAACATAAACATAGGGATTGTGATTTTCTTTCAAAATAAATAAACAACTGTAAGTATCATGTTTGTAGATAGATTTCTTTAAAAAAAAGTGTAAATGTGTCACTGTCACATCGTGACCAGCCTGACATAGCAACAGTGGCTCAACCACTAGTGTGAGTTTGGGGCGGGGCTATTCGTTTGACCGACCAATAGCAGATCGTTTGGGGAAAGCTATTAAAAAAACATTATTTTTGCAAATGCACAGAAATTACAGTGTTAATCTCTGAATACAAGGTAGCTCAAAAATTAGCTCTTTGACCACAACAAACTTCTTATGTTCTTCTAGATAAATCCTTTGTTTGAATTTAAACAAATACAGCTGTTTTTGCATCCAGCACACAGAGTGTGTGAAAACAATTCAGTGAGCGAAAAAACAGAGAAGAAAAAAAGAGATGTTTTCTCACAAGTCCACAGAGAATCCCGTTTGAGTGTTTCTCCTGAGGCTGAGCAGGCATGAGCTAACAGATTGGTAAAAAGTTAAGACATGGCTGGATCAGACATCAGGATTGTTTTTGGAAAGAAATTGGGACTGAAATTCCCTGATAGGATTTGGAGATTTTTTATAAGAAAACACAGTCTATCGGCTTGCTCAAACTACAGCTGTGTGAAAAAAGAAAGAATTGTTTGCTGTGCCTTGGCCTGTGACCAATCAGATGGCTCTAATTTGCATGTGAGTAGTGGAAAGCATGTGGTGATGCTGGCTCGAGGACTGCAGCATGTGATGGAGGAAACACGTCTACATCAGTGACGACCCATCTCTGTAACTACAAGCTAAAACCTCTTACCCTCTAAAACCCATCTGTGTTTAAATTTGAATGCATTTAAGAATGCCTGTCTTTGGAAACATACACTGCTTTCAGTGCACTTATGGCAAACGTTATCCATAATAGATCAAAAGCGAAGCAGCACATAGGACTTTTTAGAAGGTTCTTGCACGACTGTCATAAATTTTTCTCTGAGGACTGAGCTGTTTCACTGCATCGTGAACAGTTTGTGATGCTGGTTCCATCTTCAATAAATGTTTCAAACTACTCTTACCATAGTAACACTTAAGTGTTTACGTGATTAAAACAGTAATAGATACTTAAAGATGTAGTACAGCATTGCACACAGTATATTAAGTGCTCTCACATGTAATACATATTTAATGGGAATGATTGTGGGTCTGGGTTTTATGTCACTCACTTTTTGCAGATGCCGTAGTCAGAACAACGACTGAGAGGAACGCGGATCACGCAACTTGAGAATGCCACAAACAAAGCATGATGATCCTTGTCCAACTCCAATCCCAGAATCCTCCGGTCCTCACCACGCACATTACACCTGAGGAGAGAAATCGTGGTTTGTGTTAGTATGCCATTTTTATGCCAGTTTTTAAAAAAGTACCATAAATGTACATAAAAATTAATACTAAAGAAGCTTATGTTTAGAATTGCATCGCATCATACTACTTTCAAAAGAAAGCAATAGACACATTTTCTGAATGCACGAAATAACTGGATTATCCAGTAAATTCACAAAAATGTGCTTAATACAACAAAAGTACAGTGCATTGAATACTGTATCCCGTAATGCAATGCAAAACGTTTTTTCAATTTGTAGTGTGATAGTGTGAAAGGATTTTCAGCTAAAACTTTAAACTTGTAAGCAAAAAAGTTAACTAAAACCATTAAAAAAACACATTAAATAAAGAAAAAAGAAAAAAAAAAAAACTCTGTACCAAGGCAATTTCCATTCATTGAAATTTAATGTACTAAAATGATTAATAGTAAAAATGAATAAAGACCATCTAAACATAAATATTACATAATAACAAAAATACTATACTATACTATACTAAACTATAAATATGGATTATGGAGTAATCCTGTCGTCCCGATCACAATATGCTTTCATGGAAAAGAGCAGCTCTGGATTCTTATCTTATTTTGTGTTCGAAAGGATATTGAAAGTGGTTTTAAAGGAGGGTCGGGTATAAACCTTTCTCTCTAATGGAAGGAAAAAGCAATCCCCAATATAAAAAAGAAAAAGAAAAAAAAGAAAAACCCAATATAGAAAGAAATCCAATATATGTGTCACACAGATGAGTCACCCCATCGAGTTGATTGAAGAAGGTCATGCCATAAAGGTTGACTGTAATTCATCTTCCTCAGTATCTGTAATAATCAAAATAAATCCTTTGCATCATGTAAAGTGTCATTCCCAAAGGCTAACTTTTACACGAGGTGGGGTTTTCAGGGGAAAAAGTGAGCAATGCTGCATGAAGATGTGGTCACATTTTGTTGTGGAACTTGTGAGTCTCAGCTGGAGTTGAGGCTGGTTGTCAGATACACAAGAGGAACACAAACATGGGCGAGATCCCAGGAGTACAATTACAGCTCCACACGTATCATCCGTCCCATTTACTGCAGGAGAGATTCTCTCTTAATCAAACGCCTCTGTCGACATTGAGTTTGGGGTTATGTGTGTACATGTTTATATTTGCCTGAGACTTGTCAATGAGTGTGAAGTGCATGAAAAAGAGCTGAAAGTAAAGATGTGTTTGTGAAGAACCTTCTAGGTGAAGCTGTGTTTGCTCAGACAAGTGACATTTTATCTGTTGCTTGGTTTCCTGCTTTGGATCGACCTAAAATCCCTTTACGGCAAGTCAGTCCACTCAGCAGCCATTCTGGTACAGCTCTTATATCTCCTTGAATAAAAACTAAAATACCTGAAACGGTTTTGATAACATATTTTAAATAATCGATAAAACCTGACAACCGCAACAACAATTTTGCTGCTTCATCTCAATTCACACTAAAAACTCACACTATTTCTCAAGCTTGTCTAGTTCATGTGTATTCTAGAATAAACTCTATCAAAATGCAGATCAGCACCAGTGTTGTAGCCTCATGGGCAGTGCTCTGACATATGGTTTTAGCAGTGCCTCTGGCAACTCGAGTTCGAGTCCTCGAGATCTTATCCCAGTCCTGTTGATTGCTTCCCTCTCCCTTTGTTTCCTGTTTGTCTCTTAGTATCCCATCATACTATCCTACTTTTTCAGCAGCCTTGGCTTTAGAAGTATTTCTCCCATAGGGGTTAAAGCTATCTGTTAAAGAATTATAATTTAACTATACCAACCAGCTACAATGTGAATCACTACTTTACCAAATTTAATTTGAAGCAAAAAAGTATTGGAAAATTAGACAACAAAAAGGTATAACACTGCGCACTACAGTCCCAAGAAACACTGTGAATAAAAAAAATAAAAAAAAAAACAATGAGAAAAGAACTCAATCAAATGCAAAGGAAAAATCTAAAACTTTTGATTTAGTGATGATTTTATATATATATATATATAAACAATATATTTTCTGTTTTTTGATGTCATTTGCAGTGCTTTCTCTGTAATGGGTGGGCAATAAAGTATTCAGACTTTCTTATTGTGATTCTCTGATTGGTGGAGATTATTTAAAAAACCAAGTTAAAATAATGCAGTTCTATGGATTCAATAAAATCATATATCATTGGTTACCAACACTCCAGCTCATAGTAAGTCTGTATTTAATTGTTGAAAGTTGTCATAAAAAATACTTTTTTTTTTTTATTTCCAGAATTTAGCATGCCATTGTAGCCTTTTCCATAGTAACAATCGAAATGCAACATAGTTGCATATTAAACGACACCAAAAAATACAGTTAACTTTTGTAGTTTTCAGTAGTTTTACAGACAAAATAACATACATCATGTCCCAACTTGTGTGCATGCAACATAACTCACTTGTTGGGGTTGTAAACATCTATATCCTCCAAAACCTGCGTGCTGTAGGTGGAGTTTGGGTGCATGCTGGCGAGAATCTTCAGGACTCGTCCGTTTTCTGAACCGAGAAACAGAACGGTGTAGTTCTTATATGGGCCAGCTGCTGTGTCCACAGTGATCTGGGTCAGCTTGAACCTACATCAGAAACGAGAGCTAATTAGTCAACAAAACAAATCACAAACATGTCTTTCCATCACAACACTAAATGCTTATTTATTTTCCAGCACTAATAACAGTTGCCTCCTCTCTTGAGAAAGAGATGCAGACGTTAAGAAAACAAGTGGAGAAATAAAGAGCTAAAATAATGAGTGGTTGTGTGTATAATTTCTATTGGAGCATGTGTGTACGTACCTGCTGGTGGTTCGTGTGAAGCAGGGTCTATTGTTGACAGACGGTACGGCCTCGTCCATTAGTGGATAAGACTTAATGAATGTGAGAGTTTCATCAGGGAAATCTGTGGAGGACTTATAACTAGCAGCAGGGCTATCGCCAGCACAGGACCCCGGCCTAGAGAGATCGAGATCAAAGGATAGACTATAGACTACTACCTGCACAGACTTTTCCCATGAAGCCTCATGAAAATGATTTGCAAAAACAGCTCACACAAGAACCATTCCAACCATCTGCCACTGTTAAATAAAAGCTGTTTTCGGAGTCCATCGGGCCGAACAGGCTGCTGTCACAGCTCCAGAGAACAGGTCCAGGCATATCACACAGAGCAAGATGACGAGGAAATCTATTCTTTCTCACTTCTGTGTATGTGGCATGTTATATTTAATTTATTTATTAATACATGCTTTTCTGTGATGTTTTTTATCTTACTCAAACACAGTAAAAACAGTAATATTGTGAAATATTATTACAATTTTAAAAATAACTGTATTTTTGCAATCAATGTTAAAATGTTGTGTTGCTTAATATTTTGCTACATGATTTTTTTCTCATATATAAAAAGTTCTGAAGAACAGCGTTTATTTATTATATAATTTAATGTGTTCTTTCTTATAACTCACTATTTTCTTTCTTTTATTATTTACTGTGTACTGCTTAGACTATGCTCCATTATTTTAAAGTAACTAATATTTATACATTTATAAATACTACAAAAGTATTTGCTTAAATTTGTATCAATTGGATTGTTTGTATTACTATAAAACGTTGGGCCTCACCGTGGTTTAGGCACCATTTCATCAGGAACTGGCGTCCAGGCTGATTCGCTGTTTCGCTGCTCCTTAAACTTCCCATTAAACACTTTTTCTATGTCATCCATGTAGAACGCACATACGGCAGAACCGGTGATGCTGAGGAGATAAAAGCTCTGTTGGATGCTTTTTTTAAACAAACTCTTATTTCAACAAATTAACAATTCAGAAATCGAACGGATTGGATTTAAATAAATTAAGGCTGTTGTTGAAGTGTGTATGGAATTACAAATCGTATTGTGGTGAGCCTCCGTACCTGTTGGCTTGAGTGGTAAAGACGCCCAACACCGCAGGCCTGTGGTTGATCTGCATGACATTGGTTAATGATTGAAGAACGTCAAAGTAGAAAAATGAATCACCCGGAACCGAACAGTTTAACCTGGCTTTCAGGAAAGATGTCCAGTAGCGCTCTAGAACCCTTGGTGAGCCGCCGTTATCATTCTTACACACGCGAGCGACCCGAGAGAACACCACCTGGTGTAAGTAAATGAGACATAAAAAAGTAAGAAAGTGAGAGACGTTTTTCAGACCTACATTGGCAAATAGTTTGTTCTTGTTGGCTTTATCTCACTTTATTTTAAGGTTCAATTCTCGCTATTAGCAAATCATTAAGTATAACTTTGGCTTAATAAACAACTAATTTGCTACTTATTCATAGTTAGTAAGGTAGTTGTTAAGTTTAGGTATTGGGTAAGATTAGGGATGTATTAAATGGTCTTGCAGAATATGTGCTTTATAAGCATTAAAGCAGCCAATTTGTTAATATCAGGCATGCTAATAAGCAAATAGGTAAAAGAGAATTGGCCCCAACACGGCATAAAATGTTACAAAAAAATAAAAACAGAATAAAATAATAATAATAAAATAAATAAATAATAAATAAACTTCATGACTATTCTGAAAACAAATTTGAATAATTTATGCATTTTTTCTTCAAGTAAAGGTATATTCTTTTAAGGATTTTTACATACTTTTACTAAAACAAGACAAATACAATGATTAAGAAAACGTTTTTTTTTTAAGTGTCTGTAGTGTCTGACCTTGCCAAGGGTGGTGTACTCTACTGCAATCTCACTGAGAAAGAAGTAGATGTAGTTCCCATACTCAATGGCATGTAGAAAATGAGGCTCTAAATAAAAATAGACATAATTAAAAACTTAAAAATACTAAAATTATACAGAAAATAAATGTAGGTATCTGAATAACAGGTTACCCACCTCGTAGCCATTTTGAGTCGTATTTTACAGTGCGCAGGACAGGACTGCTTTCTCCTAAACTTCGGTAAATTACTGCATCACTTGCTAGAAAATCTGTCATTGTGGCTGAATAAAAGTCACCACCTGGGAAGTGAGGTGAGAAATAAGTATTGATAAATCAAAGCAACACAAACCCCACACAGTGGAGCTAATCTCAGTTCAGTTCAGTGTATATGGTACAAAGAGTGTAAAAAAGAGAGACTCGTCTCATCTCCCGCATGTCCCTTTAGAATCTCTGTGCTTCTGTGATCACTGCTGTCTCAGTGCGACTTCCTGTGCTTTGTAAAATGTCAGTGGAATACTAGTGAGATTATAGGAGATTTTGTGTCTTCCTCCCCAGACGGCTGGTGCTCTGCCAACTCACCGGCAAACAGGCCAACGTTGGACTGGCGGGACTCGAAAGGGCAACGGGCTTGACCGATCACCTCCTCTCCGTCCTGCTCCAGAGAAGACATCTGACCAGACAGAGGAAAAAAACAAAATACTGAACCAACTTAGGAACCTTAGAAATACAGCACGGACACATTTTGAAAATTGTTTAATCAATTCCTTGTTGATTTGGAGCCCACTGACGTTCACTGTTTGGGCAAAAAGAGGTGAGTTAAATGACAGAACATTCATTTTTTGGTTGAACTGTACCCTTAATATTTTGTTGAGAAAGAATTGAGAAAAGAATTGTGATTCTCTGGTGAACTGTTTATATCTAAAGTCAAAATATTTGGTTGCAAAACAGTTTTCATTCAGAAATTGCTTGTCAAACATACCTTTCTTTACAGTGCCATTATAAATACCATTTAGGGCATGTTTTAAATACTGCTTGCTGGTTTTTGCGTACATTTTTGGGAGCTTGAAATCTAGTGCTGTTTAAATGTTTGTGTACCGGTGGGTGTTGCGTGTTCCATGGTTGTTTTGTTTTGTTCCTCTTTGGGAACTGTAGGTGTGAACAGTGTGCTAGTTTTTCTTGTTAGTCAGAGGCAGAGCAGAAGCTCCCATCCTGTGGTGTTCACAGAAAAAAAAAAAAAAAAACAGCATGCTAACTGCTGGATTGAGTGATGCACACATATATATGTACAAATCCACACAGATATTCACCCTGCAGGGCTAGAGACATCCTCACAAAGATGGCTGGATTACACACACGCACAAACGCACTTAGCAGTGCGGCTGAGAGGGTCCTATGGGCATTCTGGTATTCAGGGTCACATTGTGTGTCATCCCTACCGGATTAACACCTACTGAACCAGCTGAAGCTCACCGGACCTTACACTGCCCTGTATATCACACGGATAGAGAAGAATAGAGGGGAATTAAAGCAGGAACGGCAATGGATTGGTTCTATGTCAAAGAGTGACCATCTATACAACTCTGTCGAGGAAAGTTTATACCCTGTTTGTTTGTTTTGTGTGTCCGTTTATAACTTTGAAAGAAATATGAATAAGCTAAATCCTACTCAAACAGGAGAGTCTGGCAAAACACAGCAAAAAAATGTGCTAGGAATGCACCAATATAAAAATTCTGACAGATTTTGATAAGCTAATAGTTAATATTATACACTATATAAATAAATAAATTGAAAGTAAAACACTAAAAACTAGAAACTGACCATCATTTTAAACGTTAGTAAATTTAGCCATCACAACATAATATGCAGTATGAAAAATATGTATTAAACTCATGATAATAATAACAATAAGTGTTTTTAAAATTTAAACAAGCAATAGGTGGCTGAAATGTTCTGTAAATGTAAAAATATGGGAAATAAGCATATACAAAAAACAACTTAAATATGAGATACCGATAAATAGGAAAAAAGTATCATGCCTCTCTGAAAAAAAAAAAATTCATTAAGGATATTTTTTGATCAAGAAAATACTCAATATCGGTCAATACCGATAACAACCGATATGACACAGATATATTGTGTCAAGGGTTAAGGATTCTTACAAAAAAAAATCTTGACTAACAAAAAAACATTGGAAAATAAGCATGTACAAATAAATATCCAATACTGACAGATAACGATAAATTCTAAAATCTCTGCTATATGGACAACCGATATGACACCAATATATTATGCCTCTCTAAAGAAAATCTACATTATGGATACTTTTGTGGCAAGAGTTCTTGACTACCATAAATAGACACTGGGGAAAACACAATATAAAACGGCAAATTTAACTTTTCCAAGTCTCGAAACTACAATCTCTCCTGAGCCTCTCTTTGCACAGTTTTCCAGAAAGTTCTCCACAGTTAATGTGTAACCTCTCAAGCTGTGAGTTGAGAGTGAAGGAATGTGTGAGGAGACGAGTCAGAGGAACTGAGCGACATGATTTGCACGACGTGACATATCGTCCTTCTCTAGGGCTCTAACTAACTGGCCTTCTCCTCGGAGAGATGTAGAAAAACGAGACTGTGAGCACGGGAAATGGAGACAGACAGAGAGAGAAGCGGAGAGGAGGAGGAAAGAGAGGGACATGGAGGGAAGATGCCTTCAGGGTAAGGTGCATAAATCAGGATCTCCAAAGAGCCTCAAACGGAAAAGTTGAGAGCAGAGCCTCATCCGAGAGTTTAGCCGACTCCCTGCTGGCCTCCTCCGGAGTTTAGTCAGATTTACATGCACTCTGGCAAACAAACACACACACACACACAAATGCACAGGAACTGTTCTGCTAATGTTGATGGAAAACCATCAATCACAGGATTGGCCTGATTGCACATCAAACTAGCGATATGTGGTATATTTGTGCAGGCACTAAATAAAATCAATTTGAGGAGTAAGAAAAGTCTTCTAATTAGATTCTATTTAATATTCAAGATTGTTAACACAATACAAAACACATTTTATGTGACGTTTTCGAGTGGGAGTGAAAACCTATGATATTATTGATTAATTTTGAAGAAAATTAATTCCATGGAGATTTTAAAAAAAGAAAAAAAAAAAAAGTAGTTTTTTTGAAGAATCTTGGAGACGTTGCCACAGTTCTTCTGGATTTAGTCGGTCTCAGTTTGTTCTGTTACTTCATGTCATTCCAGACAGACTGGATGATGATTATATCAGATCTCTGTGTGGAGCACTGGCTGTTGTCAGACTCCTTGTGCAGACAATAATCTCACTGCATTATTACAAT
>JAUMHE010000068.1:12779621-12804995 GCA_032359235.1 Enteromius mattozi | reverse complement strand
GATTAATAATTTGACAGCACTAATATATATATATATACACACACACACACACACACACACACACACACACACATATAAATAAATGCATCCAGCAATTTATTCACACACACACATACATATATACACAGGCAAAAAATTAGTCACATGACTTGAGGCAATGTCACATGTCACTTTTATCACACATCTTAGATTTTATTCAGAAAAAGTGTTTCGACCATAGTCTAAGCACTCATATCCTTTACAAAGAAATAATAATAGCAATCAATCGTATTTAATGTAAATAATAAAGCCCATAACCAGATCAAATTATGAAGTCACATGACTGGAAGAAAAGTCACATGACATTTAGAACACGCATTTAATAATTTATTTAGTAAATGCACTTGTTTATGTGCATGACTTCCCACTAAATGAAACTTTTATCCACCTTAATTTTTAATTGTGCATTTTAAATCATTTTATTTGCCTCTTGGTGCTTCCATCCAGTACTTTTCAGGGATTATCCACCTGGTTAATGCCCGACTAATATGCATTAACATTAATTATTGCAACTGTAGAAAAATGCTTAGTTTAGCCAACAGCCAGCGTTGGTGTCAGAACAGAGAACTCCCTTACAGCAAACTCAGCTTGTAAACAGGTATATACATTTTTGAACAGGCCTAATATCCAAATTAATTTTAATGCTGACAAATGTAGGTAAACGTGCATGTAGACTGTCAGTTCTGATTCTGCAAAGGGAAGCTTTAGAAATCTGTGCATCTGTAGGAGGTATTAACTGCGTGTAAGTGTGTGTGTGTAAACGTGTGACAGAAATAGGCTTGTCATACCTTGTAGTTGCGACATGTGGGGTTGAACGCATTGGTTCCACACGCAAAGAGAGTTTCATCGTTACGTGGCACCAGGACTTTGATGTAGTTGTAACACTCATCCTGTGAAAGACAAGACACTGGCTTTTACTCACACTATATATAACTCCTGAATGACACACACTGACTCATCTTGAAGCTTACAGCGAGCATCATTACTGACTCTTTTTTCCTTCACTTCCACACACACAAATTACCATAATCCCTATGCTGAGCTCCAGGATGACTCGCTCCCTGCAACCAACAATGATATGATAAAGACTGTGCGTGTTCACAAATCTACATGTATATGTGGAAAATTACCAAACCGTTTACTGACCACAACACATAAAAAATGACTTTAACTTGATTGGCTACCTTGACCAACTACCAACTTTTAGGAATAAGGACTGCGTTGACTGATAATTATTTACATCTTAAGTTCAGTAATTGCTATATGGTCCATATTATAGTGGTTTATTTAAATCAGTCCATATATTTTCATAGTTTTGTATGTGAAATCCCTTTCTTCTGATTACAAAATCTATACAAATTTGCTAGCATTTCTACAAAGTTTACTGCAATTCTGTTTATACAGACTGATGTGCCAATATTTGGAACACCGGCCCACTACTATAGAATTTTTTTCACATAAATCTGCACCAAACTGCAGAATGTGGCTGGTCACATTATATGTCAGTCATGTGGTCTCTTTCTGTCTTTGTTGGCAGTTCCTTCCCAGAATAAGCTGCAGACCAGACCTGCCGTTTAGATGAAGGTCTGGCTATGCGAGACTAATAACCACTAAACGCAACAGTTGCTGACTTCTAACAACACAATTACAGGGAGAAAGTGAAATAAAAGGGCTGTGTACTCACGCTGTTTTTCCCCCTGACTGTGCATTTCTCCACATCCTTTGTCTTCCATGTCAGTTTCTGCCACACAAACAAACACACAATCATGGGCTCATCGCTATTCACAACAGCTGCAAAGGGAAAATCTCATTTACTTCAATAAGCATCACACATAATAAACATAAAAAGGAGGAAAGAGAGTTAGACAAGGAGCTCTGAGCATCAAGAAGGAAGAGAGGGGTCCCTGAGGTTGTTAACAAGCTGTGTTCATGAGTGTGTGTGTGTGTGTGTGTGTGTGTGTGTGTGTGTGTGTGTGTGTGTGTGTCTGGGTGCTTGCTGGTGTCATTAGGTCAGGCTGTATTGCAGAAATTTACTGGGCCGCCCCATGTCAGCCCACCCAACAGGAACAGCAGGCAATCAACACCCACACACACACATACCATGACAAGCTAAAAACAACACTCTCACAAACTCAACCATTTGCTGCAGTGACATCTTATTCTCAACAGTTAAGATATTAATGTCAGAGAGACCCAAAAGACGAAAAGCAGAAAGACTGAGTGATCTCTCCATAAGCAGACTGCTTCATTAACATAAAATGGAAACAGGATTTCATTGCAGTTCAAAACAAATAAGCTAACACTTCAACAACTTAAGTTAACAGCAAAAATTGGTCTCATAGGAGAGAAAAACAACCTGAATAAGGTACAATTCTTTTTTTTAATGTTCCTGAAATACATACTTTCAAGAACTTTAAGTACTTCCCATTTTCAACAAATGGTAATTAAAAGTAGAAGCTTCTAAAAATATTTATAATGTAACTTAACCTTATTAAGTCAAGTTAAATTGTATAAAAGCAGGTTTGTTTTACATTAATTTTAGGTGAAGCCTGTAATTCACTATTATGCACCTTTTTTGAATGGGACAGTTAAAAATAAAATAATTTATGCATGGAATGAATAATAAATTATTCAGAAATATATCACCCATATGTATATGCAGGTGATATTCCAGAATTAATACTTAATTATTTTAGAATTAATAATTAGAATTTATAATCAATGCTAATATTGCAGTATAATTTTTGATAAAGGAGGTCAATATTTTTCCATATTTTTACGAGGCAATACAGACATTTAATGCTTTTCAATCTAGTTAGTTTTAATGCCATCTTATTTTTTGTAATATTAATTAGTCTTATAATCATTGTATTTTAGCTGTTATATGAAACAAAATAAAGCAGAAACCTGAAGAGGCTTTTCAATAAATTAAACTCATATTTAATGAGCTTAGTTAATCACAATCGGTCATTAACCTATAGAAACCTCACAGAATGTACAGTTAAATAAAAATCCTATTAATTCCAAGTGTCACAAAAAGTGAGAAATGGTTCTGTAAAACTAAATTAGGTCTGTTTTTTGTGTTAGAGACCTTGACTAACATTTCAAGTGGACCTCAGGGAAAAATAGACAGTGCTATAAAAGTGTAGAATATTCGTCCTTTAAAGCTGCCATAAAGAAAATTGCTCATTTGAAAAATGGGATTTCTGAATGGTCCTTCCCCAAAGGCAAATAAAAGTAAATATTCCGACATCACGCACTCACAGCACTGATCTGAGAGAAAGAAAAACATTAGAGATGACTGAAACAGGAAGTTGAGAAAAAGGTGAGCTTACCTGTTGGGGGACGATACGCTCCACTGAAGCGCTGAGGTTAATGGCAAAAACGTGATCTCTACAGAGACAGAGAGAGAGAGAGAGAGACAGGAATGCCGATATTCTCATCAAGCGTTTGAGCAACCAAGATTCTTTTTGCCAGTTCTTTCAATAAATAACAATACGCTGCCAATAACACCTTGAGCTAAAATGAAAGGGGCAGAGGACAGCATGAGTGCTGAAGAGACCGACAGAGAGGAAATAAAAGGGGTGAGGGAGGTGTCAGAGAGCGAGCTGGCATCCATCTGTCTGCAATCCAGGTCTGAATGAGACTGATTGGCCCAATCACACGACCCTTATCATTAGTGTGTGGGTCTTATCGCCGCGGGCGTCTGGAGAAACAGCAGTAGTGTGTACCGATCGGGAGGTCTGGAATTCCCAGTCGATGTCGCATCTTGAATCTTTTGAAATGTGTGTGGCTGTGGTGTTGTGTGCAGTGTGAGTGTGAGCGTGTGACTGAACTGACATGACATACCTCGCAGCAATGTAGACCATGTGGTTAATCCGCAGCATCCTCTGAAAATCCAGCCCCACTCTGGCAGTGTCGTTATCTGACATGTTCCCCTGGAAACTGGGGTACAGGTAGGTGCCTTTATGACGGGGAGAGAAAAAAAACTAGGTTAAAATCGACTAGAAATGCTCACTGTCGACCATCTTGGTGTAACGGATGCACCAAAAGGGTTATTGTTTTTTTAATAGCAACATGTTTTTCGAATTAACTGTCATTTGGCAACAACAAATAAATGTGTACGTCGCGTTGCATTCATGACATTTTAATAATAACATTTTGAGAGGTCAGAACATTAACATTTTAAATATTTTTAAATAAATGAATAAATTAATAAAAAATTAATTTAATAAAAAAAACAATTTCCACTTAAAAATAAATACATGTACAAATAAATATGCTTAAAAAATTAAGACTAAAATTAATTATATAAAAAAAAACAAGCATTTACAATTTTATTTCTTACTTAAAATAACATCTTATTGGCAAATAGTTCGTTTTTCATTAAGAGAAAAGAGATTTCTGCTTAAAACATTCTTAAAAGAATAACAATTTACTTCAGAAGCATAACAAAAATAAATGCAGGAAAACAAAGGTCTGAAATAATTAATGTTTTTTCATTCTTCTGAAAGAAGCCTAATATGCATATGCTTGACCAAGAACATAGCAAACACTAATATTGTGCAATATCATTTTAATTTAAAACAACTTTTTCTATTAAAATATATATTGTAATATGTAATGCATTTCTGAGATGGCAAAGCTGATCAGCCGTTAGAAATAATTCTGATATAACAATATCCTAATTTGGTGCTCAAGAAAAATTTCTTATTTTTATCAATGTTGCAACCTTTTTTTGTTCTTATTAAACCAATCAAATGTTTGGGGTAACTACAAAGAAAATACAAAATAAAAAATACAAATATATATATATATATATAAATATAAATAAATACATTTACACATCTTATGCAATTATTTCTAATTTAGGCATATTTAAACATTTTACTGGGAAAAAATACATTTGATTAATAATATTTAATGTGGTTTGCTGGTTTCTTGTCTCCTGTCTAGAGATCTTGATCAATAATAAAAAAACAAATAAAATAAATAAAAAAATATCAGCCCCCACACATCAAAAACTGTTTCATGTTTATAATGATTCATATTACAGATCTCATTTTGCTGCAAGCAATGTTGATAAGTGTTTACACTCGCAAACATCATCTGCTAATTAATCTCATTTACACTTAAAAAGATAAATTTCTAGCACAATGTCAAAGATGAGTCATGAGTCACTTTGGCATG
Organism: Enteromius mattozi; assembly: GCA_032359235.1. Taxonomy (NCBI): domain Eukaryota; kingdom Metazoa; phylum Chordata; class Actinopteri; order Cypriniformes; family Cyprinidae; genus Enteromius; species Enteromius mattozi. The sequence goes on along the minus strand of JAUMHE010000068.1, from coordinate 12,799,766 downwards.
CTCTTCTGTCAGAGGCCGAGTGGGTCACAAAACATTTTCCAACCTGCAGAGATGTCTACAATGACCTGCAGAGACCTTTCATTTGCAGGTCTGCTTGGAAACTGTGTACTGCTTAAATGTAGCAGCCACAGGGTGACAAACATGAGATTGGGGTGAAAAGAAAATCTGGCCGTTTTAATGATTCCTGTTACTAGTTATTGAGCGATTATGAAGCAGGGTATTGTTAGAGTTTCTCGTGAGCTTGGCAGACCACAGGTGGCCGCGGCTGGAATGTTCAGGAACTACAGTAAACAAACACGCAAGGGTTAAATTGGAGCTGAAACTTCACTCTCTTCTCAAAGACACTGACTGAGTAAACACCATCATCTGATCTCGGCAGGATCATCACTCAATAAAGATCACCCAGAGCGTCTGCATCTCAACATAGAGCCAGAGCCAATGAACCAGTGATATGAGAAAAGAAAACTAAATCCGCACGACTCTCACAAGTCTGAAAATCACTGCATGAACTCGCTGCATGAGAATGAATATTACGGAATTCTCAGATTATTCTACCAAACTGCAGTTCTGCATTTAAAAAAAAAAAGAGGATAATATGTACTTGCACTGAAACAATAAGCATCATATAAGCCATATACTGTATGGTTAAAGATCATTCACTAAATGACTGATGATCATTAACTATCAATCTTCTGAGTCATGAAACATGACAAATAAAAACAACGTGTCCTTAAAACGCTTTAAAATATCAAACGTGTCTGATATATTTTGCACAACATGATTTTCTGTGAAATCTGTCAGTTCCAACTTCCCCAAATCTGCTGGCTGGCAACTAGTATCAATTCCACCAGACCGCAAACTGGGGCAAACATCTGGCCAGCGTAGTATATTTCAGCACATTTACTAACAGGTCAAGAGTCAAGTAGTACCTGGATGAAAAAATGACCAAAGCTTCTATTCTCATGATAGGAGTAAATAACACTAAACTAGGAATGCACCGAAGTGTAACAATTCTTGCCAATATCGAGAAATTAAAAAAAATATATATATTTTTTTTTTCACGACATGGCTGAAAACAAATGCATTTGAATTATTTTTTTATTAAGATTAATTTCTTAAATTGTAATATTAAAAGGTAAATTACTTATACAAATTTTAATTAATTTAATTAAACACTAGGAACTAAAATAACATAAATTTGAATGCATTTAGGCATTCCAACATTACAACCATAGTAAAAAAAATATATTTAAAACTATTTCATACTGAGCATAGTTCAAATCTATTAACATATTAAAAATTATAATATAAACTTTATTTGGATTACTACTTTTGCACAATACACATTTCATAATACTGTATTAAGCTTAAAAACTGTTTTAGTGTCAATATTGATGAAGATTGTATAATATTCAAACAATATCGGTGGACTTCAACATTATTTCTGCACCACTGAAGTGCATTAAACTCAAAATTAAGTTTAAATTTAAGGATACCATTTTAGTACACTAAAAATACAATTGGAGGGTACATAATTGCAATTGCAATATTGTATACAATTGCAAGCACATAAATATGTAAATGTATTTGTAGTACAATGAAATAAATGTATCTCAAATACATTAGTATATTTCTTTTTCACTAGGAAACATATAGCTAATATTAAAAATGGAAATTGATTTTAAGATTTGTTAAACCTTTTATTTAACAGTGTTATTAAATTGTTATAAAATACAATATCGGTGACAAATAAATATCTGTATCTTTTATCTCTAATATCGGTCAACAACTGAAATGGCACCAATATATTATGCATCTCTCCTAAAAGTAACAGTGTCTTAAGTACATGGGACGTATCAACGCGTCATTGAAGATAAACCTCTCTCATGCTATTTGCAACTCTATGAAGATACATTGTCAACATGTTATTTGTATGTTAAGTTTTCTTCCCTACATTTTTGACCATAGGACACAGTCCAATTTTTATTTGTCAACTACCCAAAATACATTCACACTGTACATCATGAGACAACTTCCATTCATAACACAGGTTTGACAAACTCAACTAAAGAACATGGATGCCAACAGTGTAAACAACAAAGACACCATGTTTTGTTCAAGCTTGTTAAGATGCTGCCTCTTTCCGTCTGTAATGTGTGGGCTGCACAAAGACTGCAGGGCTGATGGGACCATCTATGGTGGAAAGAGACAGACTGGTTTCAAAATATGCAAATACACCAACTGTATTAACAACTAGCTGTTCAGTTCACTTCTGTACAATGAAAATCATATTCAACAACTGAATTATCTCCTGAAAATTAAGATAGTGACAATCACAATCAAATTATACATTAAATATGTGTCATATGTACAGAAGCAAACTGAACAACTAGTTGTTAATTCAGTGATGGCAGTTGCTGGCAGCTCTTCTGAGCTGCTGTTAGAAAAATCACTGGAATTGAGGTACCTGTCTTCACTCATTTGCATATTTTGATATGGTATGAGATGGCTCCCACCATCCAGAACAAACCCATACATTACAGTCCAGACTGAACATGTTGTTTCAAAGCATTATCTTAACAAGCACAAACAAAAAAAACGCTTGTTACAGTTGGTTCTGATATAGTTGTCACTCCCCTAAACAGAATTCATCAGTCAGAAGAGGAGTGACAACTGTATTCAGCAACAGTGTGAACGCAGTTGAGGACATCTAACAGGTTTAAAGGTTACAATGTCTAAAAGTTGTACAACAGAGCAAAGACTCAGGACGTAAAACCACATACACATACAGCAAGCACATAAACACACACAGGTGGAAATGGTTGATAAATGGGTCTCATTACTCGTGTGATGTTCTTTTTGGAGAGCTCTATTAGCCCAGCTATCTGTACACCAATGGCTGTAAGGCTCAGTATCTGTTTTTGAGTCCAGCACTCTCAAATGTGGTCCACTCGTTTTAGCAGAACAAAGGACGCTGCAGAGCTCTCGTATCTGCTCAAACATGACCCCCCGAGCCTCCCCTGTCAATCATGGTACATCCAAGATGAAATTCTGTTTTTTGAAGTTAAAATGATAGGAGACAAAAGTGAAAATGGGACCACAAGCTAGATTCAAACTTACAGTTCACCAAAAAATAAGAACTTTTGATTATTTATTTACACACTCATGTGATTCGAAAACCTGTATGACTGACTAGAAGATATTTTGAAGAATGTTGGTAACCAAACAGCTTCAGTTTCTATTGATTTCCACTGAATGTTTAAAAATATAATATAAAGTCAATAGGAAAAGAAACTGTTTAGTTATCAAGATTTCTACAAAACCTTTGAAGAAAAGAAAGTCATACAGGTCTGTCTATCTATCCATCTGTATTAGTCTATCCTTTTATCTATACATTTTCCATCTATTCATTAATCTACCTTTGTCCCTATCCATCCATTCATCATCCATCCAGCCATTATTATCTATTTTCAAAACTTTCAACCAAGATATTTTAAGCCATTGTTCAAAGTTTGTATTGACAAACTTTGCTTTTCTAGTTAAAATTGGTCCATGGATCCATTTCAACCTCAAATCAATTCAGATTCAGTAACTGAACTTCAATCAATTCACTTCTGAATGGCTAAAATCCCTCCCACTAAACCACACCTTCAACTAATTCAATGTAAAATACCGCTTTTTGGTTACCTAAAGACTTATAAACAATATAGTGTTGGGTGGTATGGACTGTATAAAAATGAGTTGTCCACAAAATATCAACTTAAAACAGTAAACACTTATATCACACTTTATTTGCAATTGAGCTGGCCTCTCCACACCCTACTGTTTGCTACACAGCCAAGACTGTGTAGAGTTTTTATTTGCCAATTAGTAACAACTTCACAGCAGCTCCGAGTGAAACTGCTCTCTCAGACCCAGTGGGTTTGGAAGCTGGGGAGTAACATAGAGCGGAAAACCGGGATGGGGTAGATTAGGGCTGGGAACGGGAAGGTGGAGTGAGGATGGACTTGGCAGCCATGGCTGCTGATATACGTATTTGGCGTGTGAAATACTTTACGCCTGCCAAGACCTGATTGCTTGGCAGGCGGTTTACTTTTAAACTCCGGGTATGGTTTAATGCGCCTATTGCAATATATCTTGCAAGATAAAGCATTCACAACTCCAACTGCCGTGATTGAATTATGAAGATATGAAAACAAGGTTTCAACACTCTTTGCATGCCTAAAGTTAAAAAGAAATCTGTGAAATAACGTCACTTTTATCCTAGGAACTCGTGGGGTTTCATTTTTTAATACTTACGTTCACTATCAACAGTGCTGATGGGCTCCAGGTCCTGAGGAAAGGGTGTCGCACCATGGCACAGATGTTTTAGGCAGGTGAGGATGAGCGTGAGGGTCAAGGCCAAGAGGGGCCGCGACCCCAAAATCACCAACCTCATTTCAGCTAGAGCATAGAAGTCAGCCACACAGCATGACCCAGAGCAGACTGAACACCACCTGAAAAAGACAAAAAAAAAGAGCTATGATGATAATAGCCATTTTAAAAAATGGTTGCTGCAACCTTAGTAAAAATTCACTATAATTCACTGACATGTCATTTTGAATCTGTATGATTGTGGAACACAAACGGAGACATTTTAGAAATTGCACTAGCTGCTCTTTTACATCCAATTACAATGATTGGAGCCAAGGCTTTTAAGCTTCGGGAAGTGTCGTAAAATGGTAGTTAAAACTCCAGAAGACTTGTAATGCAGCACATGAGTCATATGTACCACTTTTAGTATACTATTATGGTTATTTTGTGTCATTTTTGAATCATGAAAGCAATGTGGACTAACCGCATTGGAAAATTCTTATTTCTGAAAGAAAATAAGTCAGATGGGTTGTCAACAAAGTGAGCAAATAATCAAAGAATTTTCACTTTTACAGTAACTATCCCTTTAATAAAATCTAATATTCAAGCATCCTGCAGTCACACCGATTATTAACCCGCCCAACCTAACAATGGAGAAATGGAGATGGGGAAAGAAAAAAGATGGACTGAGTGAGGGAGAACACAATAGGTTATATTATAAGGGCCCCAGCCTGGGGGACACCTGGTTCATTGACTCAAACTGTACAGTCTTTCACAGGTGACTTAACTCAATTAACCGCAAAGGCTGCTGGGATACCGTCTCAGTCTGTCAGCTTTTACATGAGGCCAATGGGGATGGATCAAAAACTTATTTTCAGAGCAATGGAAAAAAAATGAAAGTCTCCTGACAAAGAGTCCTACTGAAAATAGGCTGAATTATTAATGAACACTTTGAGTGTTTGTATTAGATTCATAATGGACCGAGATACTGACATTAATGAGTTTGGCATCAGGCTATTCTACATGATACAATGGCCCAAAAAAAGAACGAACTGTCCTCTAGTACATTGACTCTCAACTAGTTTTACTTTAGTATGCAGATGTTACACCAGAAATCAAGTGGTGACCCATCAAAAATTTAAACAAAAGTGTGTTAAAAAAAAATAACTGCACAATACGCACTTATTTTTGCTAAACCAATATTTAAATAGCCAGAGTAATCAATGCAAAAATGCTGCTTTAGTAAACAGATGAGTTTGTGTCTTACAACCGACAATGTGTCCTTTAAATTTTAGTGAAAAGCCAAAAACCTTTTGGTTTTAAACCGATATGAAGCCTGATCAGTATTAATCACCCCACGTGGCCACACAAGGATACACGGTGTCAGAGCTATAAGTAACCCGTGACACCCAAATTTCTTATAAGCTGTCTATTAATGGACCAGTAAACTCAGAAGCATAGATTCGTCCAAGGAGAGAGATTTTGCAACAGCAGTGAACACTCAGACACAGGGTTTGAGGTAAGAAGAAGAAAAAATTGTATTTTAACAATGACCACAGAAATAAAAAAATAAGCAAACAATTTTGTGTGCAGTGGCCTCAGTTTAGTTTACATTCAGTAGTAACGACTTATACCGTTTTCTTTCCATACAGGGCTCTTTTGCAATATCACTTCTCAAGGTAAGCTGATATTTCTTGTTTGTTTTTTTTTCTTTGTTAACAGCTAACGGTTAAAGATGTTTGTGATTAACCCTGTTTAACCGATTTGTTCTTCAATTTGTTCTTAGTTTAGTTACTCAACACTTTGAACATTTACCCATAAACCTCAACAAAGTATTTTGAAAGAATAACACACAATAACAAAAGTACATTCAGTCTGAACACTTCAAAGACTACCCAGAGTCCAATGCTCGTGATTAACACTCAGAATGATTCTTTGGAAAATCAATCAGTTCATAATGTCAGTCCAGGAATCCAGGAATTGGTGAAATCCACAATCTCTAAAGTCTATCCCGAAATAGGAAAAGTGATATGAAATTCCACTCCTACCATTCGAAGATGAATACATTCAATTTCTGTGTGTTTTCAAAACAGGAATGTTCAAAGGGTCCGGTTAACGGGCGGCTCGCCAGTCCAACTCTGCCGCTACGCACACAGAAGAGAGTTGAGACGGCATTCACAATCCAGGAAGGGTTCACACTTGACTCAATTCGCATCCAAAGTGGACCACAATCAGCGGCTGAACATCAGCAAAACATCACGCAGAACAAAACCAAAGGGTGAAAAAAAAAACCTGGCCTTGAAAACACAAAGCCAAAAGAACAATTAGCACTTTACAGTGTATGCATTAATTCAGTTTGACAATTTTTAAATTAACAACCATTTATATCCATTTACATGCCTAAATTTCTTTGTTTTATTTCTCTTATTTGCCATTACCTTTTTAACAGCAAAAGTATTCCACTTAAATCCTATGCAATCATTTGTACAATTATCTTGTTTAACACACAAAGCATGTTAATGTTGGTATTTCACACGAATTACCATTATTTTTGTCTCCATTCCACTCTTATGTCTCTTTTCATCATTTATACCAAACAAAACAAATGGTTCATTTATGAAACACAAGACATTAAACCATATCGTAATGAAAATAACTGAAAATTCTTCGCTAGAAATATATATACACAACACATATGTTATGTTAACGCTAAAATAGAGTTGTTAACAAGCGTTTAGAAAATTACACAAGAAAAATAAAAATGTTTCTGCCGTTACACAAGTATGTAGTTTCATCTCACTGATGCATAATGATATACAAACATATTAAATTGCTCTTACGTCTTTTATATTCACTATATCGTAGAAGACGTAATGACGTCATTCAAAAAGCGATTTCATTGGATACTATTATAATCCTGCATATTTTACTTTTATATATTTTCATAAATAGTTCATTTAATCACAGGCACATATTTATTCTGGCAGCATTTTTTTTTTTTCATACTTTTGATCTTATTATCTGCTCTATTATTCTGTCTCAGCTACTACCCACTAGTAAGCTGAGTTACATATATAATGGGACATTATGTCTGATGGATTAGCTATACTTAGAGAACTGAGTACAGGGACAGGCTGTGCGCTTCTAATGGAGCATATACACACACTTAGGAAAACACACGCTCGTCTAGAACTAATATAGCACAAAATGTGAGACATCATCTTTCCCAGACTGAAGCTGAAAGGATCATGGGGTTGTTTTTATATGGACACAAACAAACAAGGATCATGACATAAGCACAAATTATACCATCCGGATGTCTTGTGACTGCAGAAACAAAACCAAAGACGTGTTGCTTTTCAAGGAATTGGCAATGGGGAAGAGATCATGTGAGAACTGAAGAATACAGTGCAGAAAACATCCAGTAATAACATTTTCACAGAAAGTGGTGCCATGATGTTACAGGGTTGTGAGTGGTTGCTAACTGTACGTCTTTTTTTTTTCCCCCAACCTTTTTATTGACCGGCTACTGTAGCCAGTTGGAATGGAAGTTATAATGCTAGACTAGCACACTTATAAAGACTAGCACACCTCTCCCGAACATGATCTGAGGTATCATTCATACCCACTGAACAAATGCTGTGAGACAGATTACACACTACAGTTCAATACTTAAAGTCTCGATAAAAAAATGGAAGTAATGGGATATCCTTTCTTCCACATTGTGAAGCACATCAAGTGATTATTACACAACAACAACAAAAAAAATTTGCGCTAGGACTTGGTACTATCGATCATTTGCAGCTGATTGTAAGAAAGAAGCAAAGTTTAGGCAGAAAACTGATTGGGATAGATCAGAATAAAATCTGGCATTTTGGAAGATCTACTTTTCCCATTTTGATATAAAATACAAAAAAAGAAAGAAATAAAGGAAATATGTACAAATAGTTAATGACAAGATAAATAGCATGCATTTAGAAAAAGGATAGATTTCTATTTCATGCCGACTTCAAGGTCAAAAAAAAAAAAAAAAAAGAACTTCAAAAGATATTTAAAAACCTCAAAGGAATCAGGTCAAATTAATCCTTAACAAACTCCTGTCCTAATAATTTTCAATATAAAGATGTCCCTTTCGCTCAAGGCGAAGCACTCTTTAGAGACCCAAAAGTTTGAGACCTCAGCGACGTTGCGCAGATAAGACCAGACAGCCCATTCCTCCAAGCTGCTCTCTCTGCTGCCATTAATACATGCTCCAAATGGCATCTCAATCAGCACTCAAGGCTGATGTGAACAGTGATAGGACCGGGAAACCAGTGAACGTGTCCCTCAATTAATTAAATGACCTAAATGGATTTGGACTTAATTACTTCCCCTCAGCTCACTCTCTCTGTCTCTTGTAAAGCTCTGCAAATCACAGCCAGCATAAAACAAATCCAGGTTCCAACAACGCTTTACAAGTCTTGGCACAATGATTCTCAGTTGAGAAGCTTTCATCCAAGTTTTAAGGCAGCACAGCATTTCTCTTTCACAAAGAAAACAATCACCCCATTATGCAAAACTGCTATTTGGTTGACCGTATACCAGATGCTAATCAATAACATTGACAAGACATTTATGGTACGCCAATCTGACATTAGCTAAAGAATGAACTTCAACCGCAAAGACCGGTTGATGGGTAGATAATCTTTCAAAGCCCTATTAAAACTATTCGCAAACATAAATAATGTACAGACACAAACAATTCAAGAAACTGCTCTATAGAAAGTTCAAAAAAGACCTTTTAAATGTACACTGAGTTTGAAACCAAATGAGAGTTCAATAATACAGTAACAGAGATTTAATAATAGAACAGCTAATAAGCATTTTGTTTTTGGAACACAAAGTAGTATTGAGTATCAAGTCAAATCCACACCCATCTATATAAAGAAGAGTCACCAAAAAATAAAACTTAATTTACCAATTACTTATTTCGATTCACTTTATTATTTTGTAAAACATAAAAGACGTAGTTTAGTAAAATGCTAAAGCAGCTCTTGTCTATATAATAAAAACGGATGGAGTTCATCTTCAAAAGAGCAGAAACAAACAAACAAATAAACAAACAAACAAAAAAACATATTACAAGCTGTCAACATGACTTGGGCACTACATTCCAAGTCATCTGTGGCCATATATTTGCATAAAAACAGGCTCAAACAATTATTCACTAATTTAACAGTATAGAAAAGATCAGCTTGATAAACAATTGATAATGTTATTAAATTTATAATGTTACAAAAGATTTTTTAAATTGCGCTTTTGAACTTTCTATTCATCAAAGAATCCTGAAAAGTATACCATTGTTCCAAAATTCAGTTTTGCCTGGATTATTATTATTATTATTATTATTATTAATATTTAATTTACATTTTAAAATATAATAAAATAGAAGAGTCCTTTTAAGATGCAATATTTTATTTATACAATTTTATTTTATTTCTTCACACAGGATGATGTGTGAAGAAAGTCAAACAATTGTCAAAACACATTAGGGTTCATAAACTATTTAATTTTTCAGTGAACCATCTCTCTCCAAAACAAACCACATACCAAAACTATATTTTATATATATATATAAATGTATAAATAAATAAACAATAAAAATTCCCCCTCTCCTTGGTACAAACTCGCACAGAGTACACCAAGTAGTTTACCTCTATTTTTCCTGGCTGGTGGCACACACTAAATGTGTGTGTGTGTGTTTGCAAACTGTTTGCATCTCTCTCGCTCTTCTAATCAGTGCGCATTCATGTGGCGTTTGAAGAAACGCAAAGCACTGATGAGCAGACAGCTGTCGATATGTGACTAAACCCCTGCTTATCCCTCTCTTCCTCCATGGGGTCAGAGCTGGCTCTCTGTTGGCTCGATGTGGGCCCCATTGCGGGTCCTCAGAAAATGAGGCAGAATTGTTGCGGCGACGGGGGGGGGGAGGAAAGAGACCGCACTGAAGTTTGAGGAGGAGAAATCTCTTGAGCTCAGGATTGATTATCCGACATTCATTTGGATTTACCAACAGCTCCTTGGCTCGCTGTGGGCTCCGCACATCCCTCCCTCTCTCGCAGCACTTAAAAAAACACTTGCAGAGGCCAGCACGGGAAACCTGATGGGAAGAGAATGACGCTTTTTTTATGGTGCGCGACCTACGTGGTCGTATCACTTTTAAAGGATCTATATTCATTTACAGGTTGACTCTGTTTAACAAGCCCAGCTTTTATCACTGCTGACTCGCAATAAAAATTACGATTAAAATCTGAATTTAAATTCCATCAGCGGTTTAATACCTGCTTAAGGAAACATCATGTCAGCCAAGAAGCGAGAGAGCAACCTGACTTTAATTCAAATATGACTTACGTGCTCTATAATGCGATTCACCCCCTTTTGTCCCAAGCGACATGTGAAAAGGACACACTTCGCTCGCTCCCTCTCCCTCCTCCATCCACTCTGGGACCCTTTCACACCCTCAGAAGCAGAAATTGAATGAGTCTCTTCTCTGTATACATGGTCCAACATAATAAAGTCTGGTGTCCCTGGGCTCCTCTGTCATTTCAAACACGATTAAGCACATTAGTGCTCTGGCTCTCCATGGCCCATTACCCAGCAACCCTGCTGTCAGGGACCCACAAGTAGCTGTGAACAGGGGCAGAGGCCAGACTTTCCCTCACAATACTTTTAAAGATCCTAGAATCCAACGTCTGAGCTTCTACAACTTCACTTGGAGTTGATAAGATTCAAAAACCCTGCGTGAGTTCAATGAGCCGTCTGGAACCCCTGGGAAACCTTTTCTAGCCATAGGTGTCCCATTTGCACTAAAAATGTAGATTTAAGGTGGAAAATTGCATTTGATATTCATTCAGTAAGAATATATATATGTTCTTATTATATATCTTTATCATATTGCTAAATGTCCTATAATAGAGGCTGATTAGAGTTTGTTTATTTGTGGAATTTACTTGTTTGTACTTTTTACTCTTACTTATTTTTACATTTATTCCCTTTACTGCCATGTAACTCTGACTTAAAGTTATCTCTAAAAAGTTTAATCATATAATAACAATAATAATATTTATTTGTCATACAGCATATTTTACAGTTACATTATGTTGTGATTAAACTCACTTCAGTATTTAATTTGATTTATTTTATTGTTTTTTTTTTTTTTATTTATGTAGAGAAAATAAGAGAATTTTAATATCTGCTATTAATGGTTTATAATAACTAACTAACTAACTAATAATTATTTGATATTTAATAGTATTACATAATTTTCCATTAAATAGTACTTATTTATATATATAAAAAAATCTAATTTTAGCAATTAATGAATATTAAAATAAATGCTCCTTTAAAACAAATTCCTGATGACATAAAAAAAAATCATCAAATTACTCTGGATGTTAAAATAGTCTCAAAATTACAAAAAACACTTAGAATGTGATGTGTTGGTTATATAGTAACAGTCTGTCATGTCGTCCTTTGGTTCTCAAGTCAATGAAAATGTGGCATTCAGGCACCTTTTCAGTGGAAAAGGGGTGTGGATGTGCTCTTGAAGGTCCTGTCAGCAGATAAACACAGCTGATTAGTCTACATTATTGCACTAGCACTTTAAATTATACGCTTCAACCCTGCAATGATGAGAAACCTTCACTGAATGCCTCTTTGTCACACACAGATTGAGGCTAATTGCTGCTGAATCACATATACAGCATCCGGGTCTCTGGGCAGGAGAACAGGAGCCGACTCCACGCTTGATTGAAATCTGCAAGTCCATCCTAATGTTCCTCACATGAACTGGAACAAATATACCGGTATTTACATTTAGCTGACACATTTATCCAACTTGCGTAGCATTCTAGGTATAATCGCTTAACGCATTCCTTGTAAATCACACCATTGACCTATAGGCCCTGCGCTACTATTTCAGTTACAAGAATATAAAGCAGTTTTTCTGAGCTGTTAGGCAAAAAAAAAACAAAAAAAAAGGCTGAGAGAAAAAGTGAATTACATATAAAAAGTCACAAACCTGCACTCCGGTTCGTTTTTTGTCTGACGAATGAGTGTGTCAGGAACTGATCAACAGCTCTTGACAAAAACAAATAAATTAACAAAACGGCTTATGGGCTCTCAGTTAGAGGAGGGGAAAAACAAGGAAGACACCGTATCACGGTGTGTGTGTGACTTTCGTCCACAAAGACGACATTGTTGGTTCGGGGCTGCAGCCGTTGGCCTGTTTATGCCAAAACAACCAATCATTATCACAGACCTGTCCCATGATATCATCACATGATCCAGGGGTCACCTAGCAGGCAGACGTGCACATAAACACATTACAAACCCCTACCTGGTTTTGTTTTTGAATCGAAATCAATTAGGTCAGTATTCAGGTAGGAATAGCAGGAGCAGGCTTTAAAAAGCCAGATATTCCTGGCACACATTCTGCCTGTGTTTTAAACACTGATCCAAATGGCTTCCTCTGCGCTATCACTCATTTCACTCACCATCTCACAGGAGACGCACACACACATATGCGCACACACACACACAGGAGCCCCTAATTAGATTTCCAGTGAGTGACCACCCTGCTGTTGCTGGGCTAAATTAGAATTGGACTTAAGGAGTGTCGGGCAATTATTGAGGGTCTGCCCCTGCAGAACAGACGAGGAAGAGAGACAGAGAGAGAGAGAGAGAGAGAGAGGCACATCTGACAGCACAGAGTTAAGGGGCTATTATCACGCTTCATAAAATAGACACATTCGCCCTCATCCCAAGCCACATATTTAAGTTTTAATCTACTCGGAACAATATCAGTGTATGATGGGATAAGAGCGAGAACTTTGGTAACCGCGGTAACCCAGAAAGATATTAATATGCAGACAATACCAGTGTGGCAGCCGGCAAAGTCTTCTCAAGAGCACAGAGAGATAGAGAGAATGACAAACAGCTGACAGACAGGAAACACTTTGACCCTCAATTGGGATTAGATGAAAAATGGAAAGGAAGAATCCTCACTGGTATTTTCTCTCTTCCTGAGCCTGCCAAGGTTACTGTAGTCAAGTGAAACTACTGCAGAGACAAAAAGCTTAATTTTTATTTTTTTTTATTGTTTCCGAACCAAAACACTAATCTGAAATTATGAACATGTAACAAAATATACACAAAAAACTAAATAGCAATACAAAGAGTGAAAACGACTGATTTATTTTAATCTAATTAATATCCTGGGCACGATTACTGACTAACATGTGAAAAAAAATTTGTATGCTTGACTTCTGACTACTTGCACATAAAATAAAATAAAGAATTGGTTTAGTTGATCAGAAGTGTGATCAAATAAAATTTTATATATAACTAAATCGCAATACAAAGTTATTATGATCTAATTAATATGCTTGACATATGTATGCTTGACTATTTGCAAGAAAGAAAGAATGTCCTTTGTTATGAACTTTGTACTAGTTGTTCTCTGGTTCTCTGGTTCGGGCCATCTGACACAAGATCCGAGTAGATCCAGTACATACTGCTGAATCATAAATGTCCCAGAGATGGCAGATGCTAGAGGTGGCAGTAATGCACATTTTATAGCTCATTTTATTGACAGCAAGTACTGCAATATGCGGTGTTGTTGAGAACTTGACAAATAAAATTTAAACATCAGTGTTATTGAGTATGGTGCATCTGTGATATGAATACCAGGATGAAAAGCAAAACTAAACGGAATCAAACAAATAAATATAGCTGTAATGTTGTATATCTGACAAAAAATGTTAATATTAATATTTTGTATTATATACTCAACCAAAAACAAACTAAATAAAAACAAACTTGAATGGAAAAAAAAAAACAAAAAAAACCCCTGCCATCTGTGGCCACTGGAACGGTGGTCCAGATAACTGTTAAAACAATCAGAGGCATCTAGTGTCACGTGGGTGTCCTGTCTGTCAGCAAGAGGTCATGACCTTCTCACTATCAATGCCAGTCAGCCAATCCCTGAGGAAGAAAGGGATCCGCTCCGGCCACAAGGGTTCTGCCTTGCTGACAAGGTCAGTCCATGGGAGGAACGACGCTGGCGGGCTGTGCTGCTGTCTCTGCTGGGAATGATGGTGGAAAGAAGCACCATCAGTCTTCATTCAAGCACCGATGACAATTCCTGCTCATCCCATTCCCCGCTGAAATTCCAAGAGGACTGGCTGTCAGCAAACGTCAATGTGCATCTCGATTAGCATAAAAGTTGGCACGTGACACGTCACATCTTGCCACATACCGCTCAGCGATGCATATGACACTCATCGCGCCGATTACTCTCCGATGAATGTGTTGTAGCTACATCCTGATAAGCATCAAACAAACTCGATGTTTCTCTCTTGAAACGACATCCCCAGCCAGATGTCGGCCAGACATCAGAGAGGGATCCGTGCCAGGCGGCAGACAGTGGCCGCGCGGATCGATACGAGAACCGCCGAGACTCTCCTTCACTGTCGCCAAGCCAGGCAGACGGCAGCGGCATTAGAGAAGCATCACCGAACCGTCCCAGGCTTGCCTTGCGTCTGTTTTCAGACTTGCTGCAGCACACATTAATTTTGCAAATCAGTCATTTAGACAAAGAGGAAAATCAATTCAGCTTTTCTTTCCCGAGGATGACCTGACGGCAACCTCTTCAAACAAAAAGCCCAAAATTATGCAGTCGTACCTTCCAATTGTCTCACTTTCTTCTTTGACTTTTAAAGTTATGAATGTAAAATACGCTCTTTTCTTGATCCCTCTTCTCTCTCCCCCTCGCTCATTAATATTTAAGGTTGTTATTTAGAGGCATTACCTGTCTGTATTGACAGAAATTGGAGCCGTCGTCCCCCGGCGGGTATTATAATTGGTGGGTGAAGTGTATGTGCTGGTGGAGGAGGTGGGAGCAAAACATGTTTTTCCTTCAAACTTTTTTTTATGTGCAGGTCTATTTTTACTATCAATTCTGCTCCTTCACACACACACACACAAAAAAACACTCAACAGCCCTGGGACTGACTGCTAAAGTCATCACACATGCACATACAGACTCCCAGGAGCTCTCCCAGAGGAGCACATGGAGTGGGTGGTTGTGTGCAGGGGTAAGTGAAGATTTTGGGAGGAGGGACTGGAAGATTCTTTATCAAAAGAAATGCAGTGTAGGCTGTCGAAAGCTGCCCGACACTCTCACTCTCTCTCTTTAACCAAGCACAGCATGAAACCATTCCAATTAGAGAGAGATCCAGAGAGAGAGAATGAGAGATCGGCTCTGATCTCATAAGGAGACATCAGGACACCAACAAGGCTTACATGACAGTCACGCAACACACTCGATTCCAAAAAACACACACTTTGCCTTCTTGTAATCTGGTGCTGCATGAAAATATGAGTTCAGTATTAATGTAATGATGTAAAGAACAGAATGAGACACCTTGATGAAAGCAAGCTCACTCCTCTGTCATCAGCGGTGTTTGTGCTAAACACATGATCTATAGGTGTAATATTACTTTTCTAAGCAATCTGAAATTTAACAACAAAACAGCGCAAAATAATCCCATAGACTTTTGTGTAAAAAGACACTTATGCTGAATTTAAAGGGGGGGGGGGGACTATTGCACATTACACGATTCAGAACTGCAGGCGTTAAGCAAAACGGCGTCAAATTTCTGTGTTTTTCTTTTTTTTTTTGCAATTAGCATGTAAGTGCACTTTAGCTCCTCCCACCGCATACTTCAAGGATCTGCTGTTTTTAGAGAGAAACGTAAAGGTGCATCTTTCTTTTATAAATATATTAAAACTAAAGACTCTTTGGAGATATGAAGGATGCAAATCTACTCTATAGGTACTCAAGATTAACATGATTAACACTAGGTGCTTATTAAAACTTTAAGAACCAGAATGTTTATGCCACCGAGTAAGAAATTGGAACAAAACATGTGAACGAAAGAAAGTGCGTGCAAAACAAACAAACAAAAGAAAGCATATATAAAATAGTGTGTTTAAAAACAAAAAGTCTAAGTAAGAAAGTGTGTATTACTGTAAATGTGTACATAAAGAAGGAGTATATGGAAGAGAGAAAAGTGTACATGAAAGAAGATCTTAGAAAGTAATGAAAAAAAAAATGAAAGAAAGAACATTCAAAGAATGAAAGACTGTACAAAATAAGTAAATCGCACAAAAGAAAGAACATAAAACTTTATGCTTTTTCCTTTTTTTGAAAATACTTTTCTGGCAGAGGATAAAATCAGAAACTTACAATAACTGGCCAAATTTTGTATTATAGGGTTGTATTAACGCAATATTGCACTTGCAGTCTTGTCGGTGACCTACGGCTGAATCACAGCCTCATTTTCTCACATTCAGTACAACTGCACTCTTACTCGTGTGATATTCCTTAAGTATATAATATTCCCATGTGTCTCTATACGGATAGTTCACAGTCTGCAGCAGCAGGATGCACAAAGAATGTGTGTGTGTGTGTTTGTGTGATAGAGAGAAAGATCCCCGGTTGCTCAGCTAAGACATGCCGAGCTCAGCGCCTCTGTGGCTGGTGAAGAGGATTTGGGAGGTTGACTTTCTTTACAGGGTACTGATGCTCATCCACACACACACACACACTCATGCAGCTGTGATCAAACACCATGCTGTGCTGGACTGACATGAGACACACACACACACACACACTCTGCAGAAGACTCGTGTCATTTCAGGATGGTTAGTTTCCTGTGACAGGTCTGTACCCAGTTGCTATGTTTCAGTGCTCAGCAACCCAGCTCACCTGGGCTCCCACACAAATAGCTCTGGGTGTTACCATCATATTTATTTCATGATTCCATTATGCTATTTACACATTACTACAAAAGTTATGTGCTATTTCAGGAAAATGTTGGGAAAGATAAGAAGAGAGAGACAAAAATCAATGTTCCAGTCTCTTCTTTAGAAGATTAAACTCTTCATCAAACTGTCCTTTGCTTAAGAAACAGACACAAACACACAAAGCCCTTAATTTACAGTCTCTCAGAGAGAGCCGAGTTAAAGATGTTGTGGTTCAGTCAGACACTGACACTCTGACACAAAGCGACAGGCGATAAATCACATCTCTTTCAAGTTAATCTGAGATTTATACTAACCAGCCATGACCAGGAAAGTCTATGTAGCCTACAGTATGTGTATTTGTTTCAGTAAAAAAGAAACAATGACCCATGGGTCCAAAACCCCCAATAGAGACATAAGCTATTATTTGATCGATCTGTTTATGAATTCATCCATCCATCCATCCATCCTCATATTGTGGTTAAATATCAAATGTGTTGAAATGTATGTATGTATCAATGATACGATTTTTTCTTTATTAATGAAATAAGAATTGACATCAATTTATTTACACATGATAATTGAATAATAAATATTTACCACATATCAATGATTATTAATAAAAGTGAGTAAAGTGTTATTTTGCCAAAAGAACAAATCATTCAAACAACATACCCACTATTTGCTGTGTTTGTTGCATTTCCATGAATAAAACACTGCAGTTTAAAATTCACTATGCACATACAGTAAGTAGTACTTGATGCCTGGTTCGGACAAAGTGTTACAAATGTTCTGTTGAGAACGGTGCAGTTCATGCTCAAATATGAACTGTTGTGTATGTGTGTGTGGGCGAGTATATCTTCTCTTTGAAGTAACTACCTCATGCTGCGTTCATACCAATCCAAGCTTGTGCACTCTGAACTGAGACCAATCTGCCATTTTCCCATCTAGTTCTAACCCAAAGAGTATATTACCAGTGCAGTATTTACAGAGACCTCTCCTCTCAAAGGCTCAGACCACACAGCTGTGTAAGGGACCCCTGCAGAATGGGTCATCAGGCCATATGGTCACAAGGTCAGCTTCCCCTTAACAGACGTCGAGTCAGCAAATCATCAACTCAAAAGCACACCAACAGTATCAGTTAAATGAAAGACAACCAGCTACTTTATTTTAATATAAACTGAAAGATGTTGAACAATGGGTTTTCATTTGATAGATTTGCCAGAACAAAATGTACAAATAATAAGTAGTAGTTGTATTTTTTTCTCTGGTTTTGGCAATGTATCAGTTCTGTCATCTGGAATATGTGAATATAGACACAAACATTATTTCAACTCAAATCTTAATGGCTTCAGATTGTTCCTGTCTGATTGGTCTCATGACAAGATGCCAGCTGGTGTCCCTTCCTTTAATCTGATTAACTGGAAGCTATATGAGGTGGCACCTGGTCAAGCTGGTTTGTGTGTGGACTATTAATGTGCTAATATGGCATTCCAATCACATGGTGAATGATGACACAGATTCCTCTGGTTTTCCGATGGGATAATCCCACACGTAATCCTAATCTCAATCTCCAACCCCTAATCTCAATCCCAGACCTGATTAAAAGATCAAACGTGGCTCAGAAACTACTCTAATTAAGGCTCCCATCAACATGGCATCCCATATCAATTTAATATATATCAATATTTTGCATCTCTTCTATGATCAGTTAATTATCTAGACTCATAATACATTTCAGCAGAGTATTCATCTTTTGTTCCACATAAAAAATTAAAAATTCATCATTTACATACAGTACCCTCTCCATGCTTTGCATCAATGAAGGTTGAATATGCACAAACGCAAATTAATCAAGATTTACTGAAAAACAGTTTTGGTCTGTTTCTCACCCAAAGCTATTGTGAGGCTTGAAATATGAAGCATGAGTCATATTCACTAGTTTATGGTTTGTTTTATTCATTCTTGACAGCTTGACAGGTGAGTAAATGATGACAGAATTTTCATTTTTTTAGGTGAACTGTCCCTTTAATCGTTAAGGTTTGATGCTCTACTGAGCTTCCTGAGCTACAAACAGAGGAACAGTGTATGTTAATGTGTCTGCATAGAATAGACAGAGTGTGTGTGTTTAACGCCCTTGCTTTGGTGTCATTAAGCATGTGTGCGTGTGAGTGTGTGATAAATGCACTTCGCTTGTCAGATTTGAGATTCTCATTAGTCTGAGCAAGAGGCAGTGAGAGGCCATTACTCTTCTGCCTCACTGACGTGTGTGTGCGTATGTTTTCAGCAGCGTATGGTGGCCTTCTGAAACAAGAACGCAAAATTTGCTTTCTGGTTTTGTTTTACTGTGCTTTAAAACATACAGTACATTCATCTAGAAAACCATTACCTTACACCTGTCAAGAAGCAAACAATACCAGAATTAGCTCATTTTTTAATTTATATACTATAATTTAGAACCAAGTTATATTAAAAAAAAAGGATGTATTTTAATTAATGTTTTTCATTAATCTACAATAATTTAGTAACAAGTGTATTTAGGTGCAATGACAGGAAACTTAGACAGCAAATCAACAAAAACTCAAGTACACTGAAACAAAAAAAGATTACTTGAATTCACAAAATTTAAAGGTATGGGGTTGTTAGTCAACTAAATTTGTTTATTTAAATGTTGCTAAAATAAACTGATTTAAAACACAATCATTCAGTAATTTTGTTTATTATTATTAATAACGGAATTCTGGGATATTGAGTACTAGATATCTGTCTGAGAGGACAATTTTTGAAGCATAATATTTTCAGAAACTTAAGATAAAGCGAACAATATTAATTATCAACTCATTGCTTATTAGCATGCAAATGACTAGCATAGCGGTCGTATATTCGTATTTATAAAGCATATTATATATACACACAAATATATACAAACAATATATATACAAACAA
>JAUMHE010000068.1:12754125-12779521 GCA_032359235.1 Enteromius mattozi | reverse complement strand
TCGATTACACCATTTCTGTGATCGTTGAGACCCAAAATCGAAATCGAAATCGAAATTCGATTAATTGCACAGCCCTAATCTGCATATAACTTCCATATGCAAATGTCCAACAACGTAATGCTACACACACGATAAATGCTGGGTCCATATAATGCCAAGTTTATTATTTTTTTTATTCAAATATTTGCGTGGAAATTTGCATATACAACATTTACACCAGATCCCTGGTCTTTTAGACTTTATTTGTTTCTTATACAAAGGTATTATGTCTCAACATTTACAGTGATTTCTAATGAAATTAACATTCAGAGAGCCGTAGATCACTGACAAGCTACGCAACATCCCGTTAACTTTCTCGGGTGATTCATTTGCAATACTGAACTCTATGTTGTGTAGCTTGTCTATGGCTCTGTGTATTAACTGCCACTCCATTTGAAAACAGGTCATGGAGATTTACAGCTAATCAAAGAAACAGCTTAACTGATGAGATGCGCATGAATATATTGTGCGATAAATTGCGCAGCACAATACTAAGCACTACATGGGCAATAAATCGTTGACAGACAGAAACTCCCTGCATATCCCAAAATTCAGCCATGCTACATCCTTTTTTGTGCCACTCTATGATTTGTACTGTCCCAATCTGGCCACCCCATTAAAAATATCCTAGAGGCATCACAGCCTGCCTCAGACTAGAGTAAGAATAGAACTGGTACTTGGACTCTGCTGAAGATTTCAACAGAATTACCTTAAGTGTGAATGTGTGACAAATTAGAATCATCGACCACTAACAACTTGATAACAGAGTTTAGCACAATGATGCCATTCATTACGGCAGATTACGGAGGCCTGGCAGAGATGCCACAACCTCTCAGTTGGAATCTTAAACCTGTAGGGCTATTTAGCATTTGTGCATTTGCACATAACTTCTGGAGATGCTCATAATAGCTGGAGCTCCACAAGTTGTACCCACCCAGAGAGATGAGGCCAGGTTTGAAGGCCAAGGCCCACTGATCGCGCTGCCATGCTGGGGCTGGTTGCCCCCGCAAGAGGGCTGCGTAATGGATGATGCCGAGGCCTTAGGTCTGACAGGTAATAATTCACTCCCCAGGGGTACGAGACCCCTCACTGGACTAAGGCAGCCAGGCAGGAACAACAGCTCTCATTCCACTGCACCCCAACAGCCTCGTAACCCTCCTCTCCAGGTGCATCTTCCAGCTATTGGCTACCCTGTTGCTACGGGTTACAACAATCAACATGAAATATGAGGGGCCATTATAGTGCAGAGTGAACTCCCCAGAGTAACTAATTGAAAGTGATCCATTGTGTCTCACAGCCGGTCCAGAACAGGTACACGGTGGTTGTTTAGTCCGCATTCAAATGTAGAGAATGAATCGACTTGCATTTGTTCCATTCAAGAGTTTCAATCCATCATAAAAATGGCTATGAATAACTAAAGCAGGGTAACAAGTCTACAATGTAAATTGTCCTCGTCTGATGAAATGGGGGAGGAGGGAGGGGGACAACAACGGTAGATGATGGCTTTGATCCAAATGTAGCACCGAGGCTATTTTAGCTCTCATTACCCTAAGAGCCATTAGGAGCGCACAGCCATCCACTGTGCACGGCTAGCGTAACATCATTTGGGGCAAAACTACAGCAATGGAAATTGGAAATAAAATTACACCCTATCTATATGCATCATTACCCTACCTAGAGGCCGCCATGATGGGCTAAGCCAAAACTAGAGGTACATTTAAAAGGAAAATGCCTCCTGTGTCCTGTACATATCAAAGATTTCATTTTAGACGAGCAGGTTAATGATTATAGAGGATCATTAGGGTTTAAACCAGGCTTTTAACCAAAACAAGGACTGGAGATGTCTGTACCTGTGCTCATTCAAAATAGATCTGGCTGCCAAATTGTTTTGCTCCAGAATGACAGTTAAGTGATTGAGAACTATTTTCGGTAAAATAGCCAAAGCAATCTGCGAGCAAAATGCAGCTTCTGACAATTTCACGTTTCATGTACTCTTTCCTTGGTCATAACATGTTCAGTTTTTGTATACAGCTTGAACTGATGTTACTTAAAGGTACAGTTTATCCATAAATGAAAATTCTATTATAAACTTTCCACAGAAGACAAAAGAAAAATATAAATACACATCTCTCTTTTTTTTGTATATACAATAAAAAGACAATTGGGGTCAAATGTTGTTTGAACTCCGACGTTCTTGCAGAAAAATATCATGTAGACTTTGGAATGAAACAAGGGTGAGTAAATGGTGACAGAATGTTCATTTTTTAACTAACCTTTTTAAAGGAAGAAGAAAAACAGACACATTTCCCACAGAACAACAAGTGAGCGTTGACCTCCAGCAATTCAAAAGCCAGCACAGTATATTCAAGGGTAATTGTAACACATAAACAATATCGAATAGTCTTAAAATCAGCGAAGTAAAGCAGAGAGAAAAGCTATTTAAGTGGAAAACATCACACTCTCTGACCATATTCGTGATACTGCAACCCATTAAAATTCTACTTGGGTCACTTCAGAATTACTGGTTGAATATTTTAAGTGCACTTATATTGCAATTATGGACCAAACCTACTTATTAAATAATGGTTATCAAATGTTTAAAAGAAAGAAAGAAATACCACAGCAAAATGTCTAATGATAGCTCAGTGAGCTATTCATTATTCAATAACACTTAGATGATTCAAGGCAACCTCGGGGTAGATGCCAGAAATATACCTCCCGCACCCGGAGGGATGAACCCTTCAAGCTACTCTTAGTCTTGCTTATGGCTGAATTTTATCAGGGACAAAAGCGTTTTAAGAAATCTAAAGCAGGGTCAAACTGTAAGCAGCACTTGGAGCCAAAACATCATCGAAAGTGACAAAAAGCAAAACGTTGGGACAAAAATGACTGATCTATAACAAAGAGACCAGTAATGTACTCCAGCAAAGCATTTGTGTTATGATATGTACAGATACTGCAGGTGTTTTTCTTTGTATTTGATAGCTGATAGCCATAATTGTTCAGAATAAGAATATATTTCTATTGATTGATGCATTTAATGGACAATGAATGACACATAGGCCGTTTTATAGAGTTACAAAACAATACACCATCATAATAGCTGAAAATAACCGTGGGAATCAATTCCAGCGGTCAATACCGTCCTTTAAAAAAAATCTGACAGTGCTCTGAAAAGCACAACTGCTATATTTGGGTAATTATTATGAGGTTTTCTTGTTATTTTAACCAAAGCCAACATTTAAACTTACAGTACTAATTAGGTAACTGCTCCGTCAAAAAGCCATAACTATTAACAACGTCAAAAGCATCAGAGAAACGACTGCTTCTGAAACGCTCACGCGTATTTGTGCGCGTGCGCGTGCCCTCTGAAGAAAGCTTGCTCGCGCACTCTGCTGCGCGGTCAAATGCACTTCTCGGTTAAAAATACAGGTCTTGCCAAGATATTAGACACAGTCAGCTTTGTCTTAAGGGAACGTACACAGACAGAATGAAAAAAAATCTAATATGTCAAAACAGATCTGTGCATTAGGTCCTGGAGTGTACATGCGGTTTAAACCTCCCGCGGTCCATTATGTCATTAATAATACTCAAAACAATATTGGCAGGCAAAAAAGAAAATCACTCCCTTACTGCTCTCATCTGGATAACTTTAAGCTTTAGATTTAATAAGCCCTCTAGAGTTAGATACTGGAAAACGTCAAGCACTCTTTGTTCCTAACGCGTTTCTTTGTTCTCTTCGTTTTATTACATTTACTTGTCTTACCGAAGCAATGTGTATTTAACTGAAAAATAGTCAAAGGTTATATGCCACCGCATTAAGTACCGATTTGCACTTTTAAATGAGTTAATTAGTTTAATAGTTAAGAGTGTGCTAAATAGCAAAGCAGCTTTCCTGTAATCCTGAGAATGGTAGAATGTAACTAATACTAACGATTAATGAAATCTTGTATCGTGACAATAACAGTTGTAAAACTGATGTTTCGGATTATCCACAGCTGTCGTTAAAAAAAAAACGACAAACATGCTTTAATATTCCAGATTTAATTGTTTTTATCATAACTGTTTAGAGAAAACAATCATTTTTTATTTAATTTCTGCACTATGACCACGGTAAATATCCGTAAGCGTAATTAATTCGCCGCCACACAGCTGGTAAATGTGCGCAACACGCTGAATGAATACTGCACTCTCAGCTCTGTGCCCAAGGCCAAACTCCTCCAAAAACCAGCATGTCCATCTTTCTGGACCAGGATACACGGCTTCCTCTTTATGTTCTACTGTCCAGCTGACTAGTGCCGCGCTTGTTATCTAAACAGCTGAACGCTTTTTTGCAGAGCTTGTAACCGCAGACACGATAAGTGTTTCACGTGCCAACACTAGTCTAACCAGTACAGGTTAAACTGGAAAACGGAAATGCTTTACGTGTCATCATGTGCTTCTCATCAACATGACCAACGTGTGTTCTATGTTGTCAACAACTGTGTCACAGCATTAGGTGCACAACCCAGTGGTTTTGATTTTCTTGAGCCAAGAAGACCAATGCCTTGCGTAGCCTAAACACGTTTGAAGAACACCTAAAACGTGCACAACTAAGAATATGACGAGCAAATAAGATCAGAACCGCATTGTCTGTAGCAATAAAGGCTCCCTTCATGTCGCCACTGACTGCAATATTTACAGACCTGAAACGATACCTGCTTATTTTCCCCCAAACTGTGCAAAATATCGCAGTGTGTTTCCATCCTATCCAAACTTCACTGAATGTCACGGCCAGAGTTCATATCATGTAAACCGACACGAAGAAAAAACTTCTTACAAAGGAGAAAACCAGCTCATTTACCTTTTCTTCCCTTTTAAATTGTCCTTTGTGCTCGTGCAGAGATGATTCCTTGCAGACGCGAAGCTCGTCCGTATTAAAACACAGACGAAAAGGAAAATCGGGTTGTTTGTTTAGCGTTCCCTCAATTGGTTCGTTGTGTTCATTAATCGCATTGGTAAGAGCGGAGCACCCCTTGGCACACACAGTTGACACACGCCTATGAAAAAGCAAGACTGCGCTAAAACTCTATTACATTGTGAACGATCGCTCCCAAACCACGCCCCTGGCTTTCGAGTGACAGTTTGCTTGCCCAATCAGGATCCGCCGAAGTGTTTTGGATGGTGCTCTTTAAAAAGTTTCTCATAATCCCCGCCCAAAACGTGAACTGTTTGAACTGTAGATCATTTTACATGACTAATAGTCCATTACATGTCCAAAACAGCTGGCCAGAAAAGAGCCTGATGGCCAGCAGTGTATGAGGTAATTGCATTTAGAATGACCTCATAAAATGAAGGCGTTGTAACGTTTAGGGTTTGTAACGTTTAACAAGATAACATTTTATTAAGAGATAACATTTTCCCCCGGCATTCATTTTTACGGTTTTATTTATTTATTTATTTATCTTTTTTTCCCCCTAACCACAATACAGCTGTGTTTAGGCTACTAACAATTTATTATGCCAGATATTTAAAATCAGCCAATTTAAATAAATTCTCAGCATAGAACAATTTCTGGCTGTTAGGCCTACTCATTAAATACAGATCAACATCACATGCAAACATAATTCAAAATAATTCACAACATTTTATAACATAATAAATGCTCTGCTTACAGATCTGGCTTAGAATTCTAAATGCAAAATAAAAGTTTTTCTGTACATAATATATATAAATATATATATATATATATATACTTTTGTATATTTATTATGCATATATAAAAACACACACATGAATGTATATGTTTAAGAAAATATGTTGTTTATATATTTAATAATTATTTATAATATATAAATATATAGACGTAAATACGTGTAAATAAATTCAAAATACTGTTTGTGTGTGTGATATACACAGGTTATACACAGTTCATATTATCACATATTATACAAAAATATTATACATACTATATAATAAATATATATATACATTTTGAATGCGATTATTTCATCCACTTCAAATGCCTGACTACTATATGTGTGTGTATATATATATATATATATATGCGTGTGTGTGTATTTGGGCAATTTTTGACCTGTGCCCTGGTTCGTTTCTGACCCTAATTGGCTTTATGCTTTAAATACTTTATCATACTTTAAAGAGCAAACATTCAACAGTGTGGTTTTGGTCACAGAGGTTCTCTGAACTAAAGCAGAGAGGAGATCAACTTGGTTCAATGGGCACTTTTAGAGAGCTCAGCTCTCCCTTGACAGGAGATTTCCAACAGAGCTTAGCCATGGACCATAAAACCTGGGCGTTTTGCAGTGGTCAAACACTAAAGTCCTTGTGATTTTGTTGAACACAATTTTTTTCTTTCCATTTACATGTTGTTGTAACATAAAAGGGGAGAATAACATGAAACAGTAACTAAGCAATTGTTCAATAATAGCTCTAGGATCCATTAGAGTTTCATTGTCGACTTTCTAAAGAAAAAAGCATGTACACAGACTGTATGAAATAACAACAAGGCAAGCATATAGAAATAAGCAGGAACATAGAAGAAGAGTAGTACTGTGAGCATTAATGATTCCCAGCATGGCACAGTGTTTAAAATGTTTAAGTGCAAATGGTGAAATTATCATTGTGTTGTGCTTTGTCATGCTTTTTCATGGACTCTGTGGGTTTTTGGTTGGTTTGGCATATTTACAGACAGATTTATCTGTAATTTCCTTTGGCAGTTGGATGTTTGCTAAAAGCCCAGTAACTGTGGTGAGCTCTTTGGAAAAGAAAGAGATCCAAATACATTCACAGTGGATAAAGCTCTACTATCCTCTGACTGCTCACTCTTCTGTAATGGATGTTGACAAAATCTTTAACGTGTTTTCCGTTTCTCTTCCTCTCAACCAGCTTTCGTGGTCAGAGAGCTGTCAATGCAGGACTACTTTTATAAAGCCTCTCTTTTAATTGTTTCTGTTTCTTTTGATCCTCATGTCTGGAGTTTATATGATTCAGAGTGTCATGGATCGTCCAAACAAAAGCTTATGAATACCAATTTGGGATAGAATCTGATTTGAATTTAGATTTGTTCTGTCTGGCTCGAAGACATTTTTCATACTGTAATATTTCACGCTTAAACATTTATTGAGAATATCTGAAAGAAATGCCATGAGCATACATAAATTAAATCTTCTAAAACAAATCATTTACAATACAAACAAACCAACATTGTAGCGGTATGGAAATCAGCCTGATTTACTTCTCTCAGTGTAAACAAACTATAGAATCTGAGGCATTCAATGTCATTGAACCTTTAACGTGTTAACATTCCTTCTAACATTCACTCTTCACTATCATTAACAACGTGGACACAAACCTCAAAGTGCTATGCGGTCTATCATATGACTTACCCACACTGTGTTTATACTCAAGCACACAAACGTACACAGACATGCTGGCTACACATCCTGTTGCTGTCACCATCTCTGTAGCAAATCATGTGGTTTGTGATCCAGAAGACTCTGTTCCTGGAAACACACACAGCAACTGTTGAGAATATGAACATTGTGCCTTGATCAGAACATTAAAGGTGCCTTTGAAGCATCTACATCCTCTACACCGCACAGTTATCTCCGATGCTGCTGCAGCACTGCATTTCCATTAATCTCATAAAAACTTTAACATGGTTAGGATTTAAAGCTGTGATATCATACATTTTTCACTACTTGTTTCCCCCCCAAGGTCCATTTACGATGTTTTTAAAGTCTTTTTGGAGTCTTAATTTAGTTTTTATGACCATTTTTCTACTTCCCTCAGACATTTTAGTCAATTAATCAGGCCACATTATTGTTGCTGTGTCTCCTTTATTAACATTTAGTAGTGCAGTATTATAGCATTGATTCATATTTTCAAATAGCTTTTATGTTTATATATATATATATTGTTTTTTATGATTTTATTTTTTACTTTTCTCAAATATTTAGTATTATATTTACATTTTAATTTGAGTAATTTTAGTTCTTCAACTTCAACTTATTTTTTTTAAAGTTCTTACTTTATTTTATAAAGTTTGTTCCTTTTGCTAATTTATATAATATTTGTTTCATTTTTATTTAAATATTAATTTTATTAGTTTATTAGTTTTATATCAGTTAATGAAAATAACATTTTTACACTTGTTAAAGGAATAGCTCAACCAAAAATATTAATTATTTTATTGTTTATTTCTATTTGTGCTTTTACAAATCCATGCACTGAAACAGAAAAGAGATTTTGAAGAATTTAATCATTTGTCTTTGTCCATTTTTCAACAGATTAAAAAAGAAAAAGAAGTATTTTCAGGCTTTGAATAACATTAGTGTTACATTTCTGTCTGTTTAGTTCTGTTCTTAGTTTCGTTTTCATGTGTTCTTGTTTAGTTTCGGTTCATGTCTTCCTGTTTACCCATATTTGGTCTTTCCTGTGTTTGTATGTGATTATTAGTTAATTCAGTTCCACCTGTGTCTCCCCAGCTGTCGTTCCTTTGATCATTAGTTCCTTGTGTATAAATTCCCTGTCCTTTGAGTTCTATCTTGTCAGTCAATGAATGTGTTACCTTGAATGTATTACGTCTTGGATTGTTGTTTGCATCTCCTCGTGTTTTTGTTATTATTAAAGACTTTGTTTATTTGAGTTGAAGACTCCAGCACTCTCCTTCACCTGGCACCAGCGTAACAATTAGAGTGAATAAATGATGACAGTATTTATTTATTCATTTATTCAATTCAATTTAAGTTTATTTGTATAGCGCTTTTCACAATACAGATCATTTATGAGTAAAAGTCTTTCTAAACTCTTTATAAAGTCTCCTATAAAGACATCATCTATCATGTAAACCCATTCTGTGTAAAATAAATGGTTTTCCTTAAACAGTGTTGCTCAAACAGTTAATATCAATCTGAAATGATCGAAATAAACTGAATGAAATAAACTTTTCTAAAAACGGGAGTCTTCAGAGCGGCAGGTGCCACAAGCACAAGGTTTGACAGACCTCCCTCATTAAACTCTTATCAGATTGTCTGGTGTTTGGAATAGTCTCTATCTTACTTCCTCCTGTTACCTCATCCTGACTGGACAGACATTTGCCGCTGGCATGTGGCTGGCCATGTGTTCAAACATATTTGCATGTTTTCAAATCTATCTGTCTGACATCAAAAAGTTGTGAAAATACAGAGCCATATTCTCAGCTTTCAATAAATGCCTTTTCGCTGACAAGGAAGTTCTGTGTTCTGAAAGTCACACAATGTTTTCACAGTGAACTCTTTCATCTCAAAAGATCAAGCAAAATGTGATTCCTAATGATAGGAGCATTTTAAATAACAAGACACCTAAACATAATGAAAGAAATCCATAAATGACATCAGCGGCACACCTTAATCTCCATCGACTAGACAAGACATCTTACTAACTATCATGTCAACTTCAACACATTCATCTAAGCGCAAGAAGCTCACTCTCTGAATTCTAATCCCTCTTCAATCCCCCTTAATTCCTTGTTCTATTTAGCAGACGAGGACATTAAAAACTACTTTACTGAAATACATTTGGTCATAATCAGTTAATGCACTACAACAGTTGCATTCTTACATTGTGCTGTATTGCTGTCAGCACTTTCCACTTTATTTTACTTTTAAACTGGAATTAAATGAGCATGCTTTACTAAGAAAGCAGCTGCTAGGAAGAAATAAAGTTAATTCCTGACAAGATCCATGATTAAGCTAGTCAGACCTAGCTTATACTAATAGGCAAGTAAAAGCAGACAAGGAACAGTCTAAAAATATGTGTGCAATGAACAAAGTAGCTGGAATATGAAACATTCAGCAGTCGGTGATCTCTTGTGCATCTCTTATGTCCTCAGGGAAGCAAAGACACTCAAGGGCAGCTGAGACAAGAGGATTTCATGCAATGAGTTGAAACTGTTAGCACCCTCATTTTTACTTCAGGAATTTTTTTTTGTTTTGTGGGACCTGGGTCTTTCTATCTGTTCATTGACATTCAGACTGAGCTGGCAGATGGTTCATCAGTGCAACTGCTCAGTTTTGCTGTGTCTCAATAATTATAGTTCTTTCATTTTTGCCTAATAAAAATATGAGTGCAGTGAAATTGCAGTGTGCGAGGCAGCTGGCCTGACCTTGACAGTTCTTATCATGCTAGAATTTCTATTAACAAGAATATCCTAAATTGTCTAAGGTCAAAAATGAAGCATTACCTGTGGTTCGGTTCAGTTTAAATCAAATCAAATCAAAAAGAGATGAGAGGGTTCATCCCTGCTGGAATAGTTCTAGAATTTTCAGACAAATATGCATTTGATTGGTTCTATAATTTGCACATAATAAAATTTATAAAATTGTTCATTTATTCACAGTACAGCAAATTAATAAATTTATAATATAACTATAAACACGTAAATGCGTGTAAATATTTTCAAAATATATGCTGTAAGTGTGTATCTTTATTATACATACATAATAAACATACACAGAACACACATATAAATTATGCGAACAAATTATTTTGTGTACAGTTACAATTGATAAAAAAAGATACAAAAACAAAACTTTTTTTTTTTTTGGTCGACTTTACTGGAAATGTTTTATTTTCAGCTTAAACTATAATTAGAAATCTACTTTCTACTTATTTGAGGACTTGTTATATTGAGTGAATATTACACAATCCCATACTTTTATGTTAGAACTTTAATTTCTACACAACTGAATTAAGTACAAATGTAAATTAGAAATGGCTGAATATCTTCAGGTTTGCACTAAGCAAATTTAATGTATATGTAAAGACAAACATACACACATTGAGTTTCTACTCTGCTGCATTTACTTCATACTGTGTTGTTCACCTGAATAAATCTACAACTATTGATAGGTTTGAGGTATAAAATTGTAAAAATGTGTCTTTTTTTTGAGTTGACAGTTGCATGTCCTTGATTGGTTCCAAATGCTCTGAGAGCATCAGTGGAGAGCAACAGCCTAGTATGAAGTTGTCAATCATCCAATGGGGTGCAACTGGCTAAGTGCCATCTGCAAGTCAAATATGCTCCCATACTGTTATTTCCAACCCCTCCACAATTCATAAAACATCAATTCTGCAGCCAGCTCCACGTGGAAAATCACTCTCCTAGTAGGATCTAAAACTTGCAAAGATGTGCCTCTTTGACTTAGCTGAACCAATTATTCTGTCAAGTGCGGCAGTTGTTTGACAAATAGCTAGCATGTTTTATACTATTAAGCAATTATAAACAACGTAATCTTAATCCAAATTCTGTCTGTTATCTCTGTGTTTATGATGAAGGAAGTCTGCCAGTTTGGCCTGAGCCTGAAACAGATGTGTGAGCTATTGTGCTACGTTAAAACCGATTGTAAACAACAAAACAAATCAACAAGTGTGTTTTGTCACCTTCAGCTCTCTGTTAAGATGTATGGAATTAAATTACGTGCTCTGCACATGTATTGTGTTCTCATCCTGCTCGGCCTATAGCTGAAGAAAATGAGTTGACCCCAGAGAGCAGTTTGACTCTCAATGTCAAAATTAAATTTCATCCTCTATGAGCTCCTCAAAGCTGATCTTCATCATTTGACTAAACAGCATTGGCATTTTCCAGCATCTGCAATGATTTGTTATCCGAATGCAGTTTTCGGTAACATGGACATTGTTTTGTTCTAGGAAGAACCATACATTATTGTCTAGTTTAAGTGAGTTAAACAATTATGGTATTTTGAATCTGTGCGTCTCTAGCTCCCACTCTCTGTCTCTGTCAGGGCTGGGGAATCCTGGGGCGCATAAATGATAATAAAGGAGCATTTTTGGAAGACATGAGGGCAGAAAGGGTCAGTGCTATTCTGCCTGTGTCTCTGAGCCGTCTGCGGTCTGGCTCCCACTGACATCAGCTGCCTTATTCCTCAGCTGATACAGGCAGAGCGGTTTTTCCTGCCAATTTAAGGACTGCAAAATAATACTCTTATTTCTCCAAAAGAATCGAAAAGATACAGCAATGATGTGTTTTCAGACCAGATAGTTCTGCCCCAAACTAGGGATGGGAATCTTAAAGAAATGAATAATTCTGATTCCTTTACAGATACATTAAAGTTTTTTTTTTTTGCCAAATAGTGGGGTCTTTTTAAGTATAAGACAACAACAACAACAAAAATGTACATTTTATTTTTTATAAAATACCATACAAAATGCAACTACATATGAACAAACAGCAGGCTCGCTTGAGTCTTTCTCAAATCGGACTTCCAACTTGGATGCTTTCGATTCACAGAAAATAACCGTTTCACAAGTGTTTGCTAAAAAATCAGACTTCAACGGCTGTATGCTGTATGCTTCACTACATATAATCGGCTCATAAGTGTTAAAAGGGACAGTTCACCCAAAAATGAAAATTCTGTCATTAATTACTTACCCTTATGTTGTTTCAAACCTGCAAGATCTTTATTAATCTTCTAAAATACACAATAAGATATTTTGATGCAATCTGGGAGCTATCTAACCCTATAGATATCCCCACACATGCATGTGTCGTGGTACTGTTGTGAATATGCATCGAAGACTGACATGGAAGGGAAGAAATTGTAGAATTAATTATTATTTTTGTACTGTCATAATTTAATGAAATTATGGCTGAACCAATGATGTCATAAAGTTTAGGATTTCAGTAAATATATCTTAATTTGTGTTCCGAAGATGAACGGATGAATGGACAGAACCACATGAGGCTAAGTAATTAATGACAGAATTTTCATTTTTGAGCAACTATCCCTTTAAGAATTATACTTCATTAGTCACTCTATATGCTTCATGAACAAGAACTGACTCAGAGTAATTTATTTGAGAATCAGCTTCATTTGCACTGTATAGGCTATCTTCGATTCACAGAAAGGATCCAACAGTATTTGCTCGTGAATCCCGCATCACTGGTTGTGCCGTACCTTTCGCAGAGAGAAATTCTTTTTCACTCGTGTGCTGTTCATTCTCTCCGAGAATGTCCCTTTTAACACTTATGAGCCAATTATATGTAGTAAAGCACACAGCGTAGCCACTGAAGCCTGATTTATGAGACGGTTCTTTTCTGTGAATCGAAAGCATACAAGTTAGAATTACAAAATCCGATTCGGGAAAGACCCAAATGAGCCTACTGTTTGTTCATATGTATGTGTATTTTGTATATCTCAGAGAATGAACGGCGCACAAGTGAAAACCATATACAAAACCAAAAATATTTCATTTCTGGTCAAATAAACACAGTGCATATCATGAGCCACAGTGTGTACACTTGTCAGAGAAATGGCTTACTCCATTGCTTCTGATTAAACCAGGATAGAAAGTATTTTAACATCCAAATAATTGCACACTTCACCTTTAATCAAACACACAACATAAATCTGCAGATTTAACTGAATTCACGTCAACGCCTTCTGGACATGCTGCCAAGTCAAGTAATGCAGTTCAAGAGGATTCTGAAGTTATTTCAGTGATTAATCAAACAATCTTCCATATGCTACCTCTCGCGCACGGCGCGTGCCTATAAAAACAGCAGGCTTCTGTTTTTCCTCTCAAACCAAAATCCCTATAACACGGTTTACCTACAAATGATATGAAAATCGCACTTGAATCTAATCAACATGCAGCTGCCTTCGCATATGCGAGACCGTGTATTTAATAATCGCGTAATGAGTCCCTTGCATAATGAGCGTTTGTACAGCAGGGGGAGGTCAGCGGATGGAGACGGCGGAGGATAGCGAGCGCCTGTGGGCCTGGCTGGGGCCTTGATGTGACACAGTGTTAATGAAATCAAAGCAGTAGGATGGATAGAGCTATTAATAAGGGTGTTAGAGGTCTGATGATCCGTAACACACCAGGAGCCTCTCCCACTGCCGAACCGGTGCGCCCATGGACCTGCGCATCAGAGGCTGTCTCTGTTTACTGCCCAGAGCCGCACTACAGAAGACTAATTAGGCTGTCAGGGGACGCCAGCCCTCCCTTTCTCACTCTTGTGACAGCAATTAAAGGCAGAACAGGACGGCGGGGATAGATTCCCTGCTCCCACAGGTGACAGCTACGATGACACCTCACTGTTCCTCAGGTGCGTTCTGCCGCTGACAGATAAACCAGACGCATCAGGACGGAAGGGTGCAAACGCAGAGTGACATCTGTGAGGCTTTTTGTAGAGGCGGCTATTTGTAGAAACAGCCTCGCAATATGGCTCCCAGCTCGCCGTAATAACTGATACGCTCAACCCCACGCGAACACAGAGCAGAAAACAGAGGTGCAATCTGACGAGACAATCTGGACAATCTCTTTCAATCTGCCTGAACTGCTCAACCTAATCACATTCAGATACGCCAAACATTCCCAGCTTGTTTTCAGTGCTCTCGGTTGGCAGGCACTTCATGTACGCTTCTATCTAACTATACTTATCTTGTAGCGATACTTCACCGCAGTCTTATTCCGCACAACGTACATCTGCATGACAATGGGGCGCTGTCTGATTGATGCAATTTACATGGGATCCCTGACCTGAAGCGGCGCTTGTATTCATATTCTCTTTCGTCCTTGACAAGAAGCTGGGGAGAGAAAGAGCGGGAACATTTGAAGACGAGATAGCGAGTTAGACAGGTTCCCTTCAACCCTGCATATTCAGTGACAAAGTAATCCTATCAGCCACCGGTTGCTATTTACGCATCTGCACCTCGATAAGAGCCGCAGCGACCCGCGGTTTCTTTGCTCTTCTCTGTCATTGTACACTTTGCAGCGTTCAAAAGGAAATTGCTTCACGGAACGCACTTTTCTGAATAAAACACAATACGTGTAGCCTGAACCAATAGCATAACCCTGTCGATGTGGCTATCACAAAAATCCATATATTTTATGAGAACTCATGCTGGCTTTAATGTCTCCATACCGGTGCTGCCATCCCACGTCCCGCTGTGGGCAGCAAGAGGCAGGTCATTTAATAGCCCAGAGAGGGTGTGGGAAAGAATGGACCCACAGAGAACCTCAAACTGTGCTAAAAAACTGATCTATACTACCCGTGAAGAAATAAGTAATGGCATTTATTCGGTAACTTTCGCTCTTGCTCTCCCTCTTCTTGTTCAGTTTTCATTTCAAAATATGTAAAATAAAAATCAATAATATAAAATAAAATATGATAAAAGAATAAATAAATCTATAAAATATGAAAGTAAAACACAGAAATTAATATTCAGTGAATAAAAATACAAATAACATTAAATTAAGTTTTAGTGTATTTTAAAATTTCAAACAAAATACAAATGAATTAAATAAAACCTAATTTAAAATATAATCTAAATAAAAATAAAATAGAAAACTTGAATAAAATAAAATTAATACAATAATGCAATAAAATTAATACAAATAAAATGCACAATTACTTTATATAAAATAATCTTTAACTGTTAACTTTAACTTTTAAGTGTTCAAAAATGGATGAACTAGTTGAAATGGTGATTCTGCTATTTTCCTGTTTATCACCATGAAGTTTATATTGTGTAAGCACTATAGAAAAAAAGGTGACTTGACTTACAAGCAATAATCTCTACTCTGTCTGTCTGTCTCTTTGTTGAGCAACATATGATTCAGTTTGAATTATTCATAGAAGTGGGTAGAGAAGAAGAAGGTTTGTGAAAACCTCACTTTCTGACCTCATTTTGTTGTCAGGCATCTTAAACCATAATAACAAATGAATAAATGTCCCTCTGCATCCCTGCCACACTAGTGAAAGTGCAATTGGTGGAAATGTGTTTCCTATGAGAAGATTACAGGCTTCTAGTTGACCTTTACAGTTTGCATGGATCAGGATTAAAAGAAATGATTAAAAGGCACTGTAACTGGACACGAAAAACAAGCTGAACACAGTGCGCATTGCGTAATGAAAAGATTGGGTTTATTTATCTGCGATCAGTAGTTTATTAATATATTTTTATATTTGCATGAATCTTACAGATATGGTGATGGATGAAGCATTTAGGTCTCAAACACAGGAAACGTTCTGGAAAGATTTAGAATGTTCCAGACCACAACCAAGATCAGAAGAAAAAATTGGTCAGTTTTATATGTGGGTGAGTAATAACTGTAATCAGCAGGCTTCAATGACATTTGCAGACTTCAAAGTTATGACCGCATCGGACAGAGCTAATGGTGGTCCCTAAGATCAGTCTGAAGTGTCCATATACATTGGCATAAAGTTATTAAAGCCATAAACCACAAGACCATGTGATGCACTGATTGTACTATGGTAAAGTGGTGTTGTTAGGCACCACTTAGCTACAGTTGTTTTACAAATTGGCAATAGGCTAAAATAAAAGGCAACAATGCTTAATCAATATTTAAATACAAAAATAAAATAAAAGTAAATTCATTTTAAAAACATTTTGAAATAAATTTCTTTTGAAACTTTTGAAATAAATTCTGTTCTTTATTAAATTTATATTTATAATTTAATATAATTAGTGCTGTCAAATGATTAATGGCGAATTAATAACATCTTAAATAAAAAGTTTTTGTTTACATGAATATAAATATAGATGTAAATATTTTCAAAATATATACTGTATGTGTGTAGATATTCAAAGAACACACATATATATTATGCAAACAAAAACTTTATTTTGGATGTGATTAATCGAGATTAATCATTTGACAGCACTAAAATTTATAAAAATTAGGCATCACAAAGTTCATTAGCCCAATTAAAAGAAGGTATTGGCAACTGTAGAATATACTTTTTCAGATCAAGATCAACGTAGAATTGAACAGAGTGCAAATCAAGTATTTTACCACAATTTCACATGCAACTCATCCAATCCGGTTTTTGAGCCCAAACTTTTCCTTTAACGAGTCGCATCATATATTCCTACAGCCTTTTGTCAAAATCAATTTACTTAGTGCCTTCATTAGTGCAAGGTTTGAAGCTTCCTCTTAGCATCGTACCACCTCAGTCATCCCCTTTTGCCATTAAAGTCAAGTGTTTCAATAAAACGGCACATCTTCCAAGTACTGTATGGCAGTCACTGGATCAGCCAGAATCTTCAAAAGCAAAATGTCAGCATCCTCATTCTCTTTGCTCTCTGTTGGTGTTCTGATTAGTCCTCCATTAGTTTATGGGTCTAAACACTAGTGATAGCCACGATCAATCTCACTTCTTTCAGAATCTTTTAATGCTTGGTGTGTGGTTGATTAGCAATTAGGTGATTAGACTTTAGGGGTGCAGTAATAAGGCCTTTGACTTTACTGCTCTATATTATTGTTGATTGCATTGAACTTACATTATAGGGACATCTCTGTGGTGACATAAAACACTTTTCCATCACACTCCTACATCACTGCACAGCTACAAGGCACAAATAGCATTTCTGCCCAGTCTAACAGAAGATGGCTTTAAATCACACATACAATATGGCATAAAATGTGAATATGATGGAAATACACATTGGTAGAGCAACAGACAGTGAACAATTTTCTCACGCATAACAAAAAGCATTTGTTTATTGTTATTTATTAAATGTATTGAAATGAACTTTTGTATAATTATAATGCAAAAAAAAAAAAAATTGCTAGAAGCTTAAAATTAATGGGGAAAATATCTAAATAAACAGAAAAAAATACAAAAAATAAAATCTAATACAAAAAATGATAAAATAAAACCAAATGCAGAGCATGACCTCAATTATACACTTTGATCATCAAATGCACACATGACAGAAATATTTTCCTATGTTTATACCCATTAATGCCACTTTCTGTGAACCTATTTATGTGTAAAATACAATTTGAATGTTTAGATGTGAATATTTTAACCTAATAAAAGCATTGAACTTTTAATGGGCCTTTATCGGGATCTGTGGTTTACAAAGCAGAGAGCTAATGCATTTAGGGAAGGAGAAATGAAATGTACATACAATGGCCTCTGCTGGATCCATTTAAGGAATCCTCAGTGTTTCTGGGTAAAAAAATGTGTGCTGTTGTTCTGTCATTAACTTATCCATCCCTCTCTTTAGTTGTTCTCGTTCTGCTAATGCTTTCAGCAGACCGTGACCCATCCAACCCCGCTATCTGAGCACAAACAGCACTGCGCTAACTAAGCACAACTCTTTATATCAGCACTGTGGTGGGCGAGAGTTTAACATATCATCACCTTTTCAAAAAACAGACTGAATAATAAAGTATAAGCCTATAACACAACTCATACATCCTGATGAGTGTGATAAATGCAAACTCATCAGCTCCTGCCTAGCCAATAAAAAGTTAATATGGCAAATAATTTTGCCAAGCTCTCATTATCAAAGCCCTTTTAAAGCACATCCATGTTTAATGAAACTTTTATTGTTCAGATGATGCTTTTTAAAGCACAAGGCTCTTTTAATCATAGCATCAAATTTGTCTAAGATATTGCTTTTTTTAATTAAAATAGAAATAGACACAAATAAGACTAGCGCTTACGTATAAGACTACCTCAGCTAACAAAATGTTCTAAGAATGTTACGCCAGTGTTCCCATTCAGAAAAGAAAGAAAAGAATATTAAGGGAGCATTACTTTTAAATGTTTTTTTTTTTTTGCTTTTGTACTGTATTCTGACAACATTATTACAAAAAACTTTGAAAAAAATGTTTTATTACATAACGAGAAGAAATTATAAGGTTTTTTTTTAGAATTTCAAGAGAACCTTGCAGAACATTAGCAAGTCCTGAAAATGTTACTGGTTAGTTTTGGAAAATTTAGTTGAAATCAGGGCAAATATGAGAAAAGACTGGGACATAGCTGATTTATCATCTGAAACATTAGATTCGACTGAAAAGTCCAAAAAAAAAAGAAGAAGAAGAGAGAAAAAAACCCCCCACTAAATTTGCTCTTCTACACATAGAAATAAAGATTCCAGAAGGAGGGGGGTGTTGTAGTGGTGTACTAAAAGGGATCATTTCTAAAAAAAAATGTTTTTCTTATTGTGAAGAATATTTGAATAATCAGAAGAATCTTTTTCCACTATCTTTTTCCGCTTTGTGGTGCATCCTCACAGCAAGTTTCTTTACTGAACCACTGAAGCCAGTAAAGAACAGTTGCTGTTGTTTTTCTTTACTATTTAGGAGGAACAATGAGACATTAAACAGATCTCACTTCTGACATTCTTACCCTCAGTTTTGATCAAAATTATAACTTGATAAATAGACTTTGCACAATAAAAAGCTGAGGGTGAGCAGGACTCTATTTCTGAACCTGAAGCTTTAAATGGAGTTTCTTTCAGGTGCGTAGAGGTTGGAGAGAGCCTGTGCAGACAGGCAGGGTGCCAGCTTCACCTGCTCCCTTTTCCTCTGCAGCAGCTGCCAGATGGGCTGTTGGTAGGATGTGGTTCTACAAGCAGGAGATCTGTAATCCGTGGAGACTGACAGTGGTTGATTGTGAATGACTAGAAGCATGACAGAGGAGAAATGCAGGAGATATTCATTCAAGCGGAAGCTAAGAAAAACATTATGCTACCAAGGACCTCTTGAGAGACTTTTGGCATTTGATTAGCCAAAAAGGTGGAGTATTGAGGCAGCGTAGCATGACACTAAACAGCCAGGACATGTAATGTTGGTGGTAATAACAGTTGCACTTTATGCTGATTAGATGCCACTGTTTCAAAATTAAACCCATGGTGCCTCAGCCTGTTACTCACCATGATACTAATTAACTAATTCACTTCATCATTTGGCAGACAGTGTTCAGCTAACCCCCTTCTCTGATTCTGAAAAGAGCATTCACAAGTTGGTTGCACCTCCAAAATATATATAGGAAAGTGGCAGCTATTATTCTATTCTCCAGTGTCATATGATATTTTAGAAATCATTCTAATAAGCTGATTTGGTGCTGCTAAATAATTTTGTGAAAACTACATATCATTTAAAGTACACATCATTTTGTGAAGAGATTGTTCAGGATTCTTCATTCAAGAGAAAGCTAAAATGACCTTTATTTTATCTAGACATTATTTGTCTAACATTATAAATCAATTTTGATCAATTTAATGCATCCTTTGCTAAACAAAAGTATTAACTTCTTTAAAAATGACAATATATATATCAAACTATTTAATATATATAATATATATAAATTACACAGTATAATCAACTTTTTTGTATTATTAAT
Organism: Enteromius mattozi; assembly: GCA_032359235.1. Classification (NCBI taxonomy): domain Eukaryota; kingdom Metazoa; phylum Chordata; class Actinopteri; order Cypriniformes; family Cyprinidae; genus Enteromius; species Enteromius mattozi. The sequence continues at coordinate 12,759,309 of JAUMHE010000068.1, read as the reverse complement.
ATTAGTATTATAAAAGTAGTATAATTATATTTTCAATTATGAAATACAACTTTGCATGCTTCTAAAGCATTTACTAATGTTAGAAAATGTTAATTTCAACATTACATTATTATTACTAACTGTATCATTACTAATTCATTATTAATCAGACATTTTTTTCTGTTAACTTTATTTCATAGACCTGAAATAACAAGAATTACCAATGAATAGCTGCATTTCTATTTACTAATATTAATGAAGATGAATAAGTACTATAGCAAATGCATTGTTCATTGTTATTTAATGTTTGTTAATGTATTATAAATGTGTTATTGTAAAATCTTACCCACACATTTAAGCTAGCTGAGCTTTATTTTTTATTTATCTATTTATTTGTCATCCACTTTCAAGCAGTCTCAAGTATCTCTTAGAATCCTACTTGTTCTGTGTCTTTAGTTTTGGTGATCACCGAAGCTCCATACTTATGAGAACACTCTATACAAATAAAAAGGATATAGCAGATTCCATCTGGCTCATGAGAAATCAGTTGTATTTATGAGAGCAGAGCTCCTCTCCTGACTGCATAGTCATTATGTGCATAAAAAAATAAAAATTCTGTAGCCAAGCTCTTGTTGTTCACTGTTAGCTTCTGTTTATAGTCACACTGCAGATGGGGAACTGCCAAACCTGCACTAATTCTACCAGTGTAATTCGGAGCGGAAAGCAGAACCACAAATCAGGGTGACAGCAACATTCAGCAGCAGCTCTGTAAAAGGCCCTCGCTGCCTCGCTAAGGACAATCGGCTGAGATGTGGTAAATTGCGTCTCTTGAAACAGCCTGAATTAAAGGAAGTTGGCAGTGCTTTAGGGCTCAAATTACTTCATTACTCACTATAGATATCGGACGAAGACTTTGCTAGAGGACGGAAAGAGGGAGTCCAAGATTAAGGAGCTCAGTTGAGAGTTAGACAGGCTGGAAAAAAGCATACACTTTCTCTGTGTGTTAAGAAAGCGGCTTGGATGCAGATTAGGCCTATTTCGGGACTAAAAGGATTCTCAGAGCTAAATTATACTTGACTGTGTCTTTTAGAATAAGTATAGAATTAATATATGACTAGAAAACCAGCCTTCGTTATATACTCTTGCTGATAATTGGGCTTTCATCTCAAGCTCTGCGTTCATGACATTCTGCAGTTCTATAAATTAGTCATTTTACAAAATACATTTTGCTAATGCTTTTACATACCCCTTGCATAAGTTTCTAAGATATATAAGTTTTTCAGTTAATATCCAACTTTGCAACTCTGGACACGGAGGTCACTGATTTTCAAGAAAGCAAACACTATGGAATTAGATATGTGCCAATAAAAATTAACTAAAACATTTTCCAGAAACTAACAAGCAACAAGATAAACACTGATTAAAACAATTAATTAAATACCCAAAATATCAACTGAATGGAACGAAATGTTACTTTTTATATGTTTTGTTTGTTTCTTTAAATGTGTCATTCATTTTTTATTTTTTATTTTTGGCACAAATCTAGTTCCATACAGTACAAGACGTTAATCTTAAGGAATCTTTTTAATAAAATACATTGTGTAAATTAATAAATAATTATTGCCTTAAATATATGCAAATATATGCTATGCAGCTCTTTCATGGCATAGCCTAACTAAATATATAAAAATATATAATTAGAATTTTTGCTAAACATCTTGCAGATTATGCAAGGGGTACGTATGTACACTTATCGTAAAAAGGGTATGTAAACTTCTTCAGATTCTAAACAATTACAGCATGTACAAATATGAGTCACTGTTTGCCTCGCAACATGATGAGGCAGTAATTAACATTTTAGGACCTCTCAAGCTGTGCCTGCAGTGGCCATAAGTCTTCCCACATTAAAACACACATGACAAACAGTATGAATGTGAATGTCTCAGCTCTGTTTGGAAAGAAATCTACACTTTATATAGAGCTGTAAATGTGGAAGCACATAAACACAAACTTGCTAAGCCTGGAGCAATCGATGTTAATAAAAAAACAGAGAACTCTGCCTCAGATTTATATAGCCCATTCGTCCACCCCCTCTCCTCTCTCCGTGTCCGTCTTGCCCTCTCTTTCTCAGTCCCACTATTTTTTTCACAGTCGGGTCCCATTAGAGAGCTTGTTCGTGCATTGGCGTAGCCTCAGGCCAGCCAATAAATGACTTAAAATAATAAGGAACAAATGTTCTTGCGCCAAGGTTTTGTTAGATGGCTCGAGGAAGAGGCAAAGGTGCAGACACAAAGCCCCCGAATAAGCTTTGAACTTTCATGCACATTCGTTTATATTGTCGAAGTCTTATGCAATAATTTAAAGTGCACTAAAGATTCACATTTTAATATGCTTAGATATAAAATTGTTTTTTCCCTCTTGTAAAGCAGAAAATATGCGCTAACCAGATTCAGAATCTGTCAACAAAGCCGGTGGTTGCTGTCAAGCCACTGCGGTGATGCACATGTCCAAATCTTCCCACATTGTAAAGATTTGTTTTCACAACCAGAACACGAATTTCCAGCAGTAGTAACGCTTGTCTAGATAAAGTCTGTCAGAATGATAGAAACTTTTCTTTAAATTTATATTCAAGAGCAAAAATGTCTCTAGTGAAAGACACTGGAGAGACATTTGCTATGCTGAGGACTTCAAATACCCTACAGTTGGAATTCAGAAAAATAAGAAAATTGAGTAGTCATTTATCAGAAAGTTTTCCTGGTAAAAGCTGGTCCCTATAGAGTGCTGTACAAATTCGGCTCGTTTGACTCGAGGAAAGTCATCGGAAAGGATTGTCATAAGTTGGTCATTTCATAAGCAGGATCAAAAGAAATAAACAGCCTGGTATTCCCGCTAGCTGTGGAACGCTAATGTGAGAAGAGTGAAAAGAATCACTTGTCTTGTTAATAATGAGTCAAACAAGACCTGAATCCGAACCTAAACATCACCTATTCTCCTGTGTTTCACACATTTCAGAGTAATCTGAATATTGTACAAGCTTGAGCATGCGCTTAATAATGTTTTACAGTTGATAAAGACTTTTCTCTGCTCACCTCAGAACAGATGTGTGGTCTTTTCAATTCATCCTTCAGTTCTTATTAGTTCTTCATCTTCACATAGACCTACATGTGGTTACACAACTATTCAAAAATGTATTTAATAGTTATTGGATTTATCAGAATTGTGGTCAATAAAACATACTCATCGGTGCTTTGTAAATTCCTAATCTTTTATTAACACTCATCAAAGCATCAAATGGGAGGGAAGCAAATAAAATGGCCAGCTGGCTAAAAACTTATTCCAGTCATTGCATTGGAAATCCAAGTTTTTAAAACTTTTTTAAACTCCAGTCCTCAAGGTGGCGATACATTCTTATCATCAGACCACAAAAATGAACTGATATTTCTTCAACAACAAATGAAACAACAAGTGGCAGTTTTTGTCAGGTACTGTAAGATATTTTTATACAGTAGATAGCAAATTTTCTTCAAATTACTTTTGCACCCTGCTTATTTCTACCTATATGTATTAGTAGTTACAGTCTTGCTTTTCTTATCACTTCGTATTCAGCTTATGTGTTACTTGAATTATTATTTACTTTGTAGGAGCACCAATCATGTGTAGCAAATTCTCCACTGCACTTCACCTGATCTGTATCTCTATCTGCCATTCTGTTTATTACTTGCAGCCTTCATAAAATAAATAAACATAAAATTTAATAAGAAAAAATAAGATGCGTGAAACTCATCAGCAAGATCTGAAATCATTTTAGCAGTAGTGTGTAGTCAGCATGTATGCTCCATGCTCAGTTGAGTTCATCTCATATTTTCTCATTCAGCAAATCCCTTCGCTGCATAATGAAAACACACACATTTATTAGTTTGATTCAGGGCAGGTAAAGTGGTTGGTATCACAAAAACAACTGAAAAAAAATAAATAAAATGAAGTTGAGTTGTACTCATGTCATGCTGCATGCTAACACAAGAAAGAGACTGTGTGGTTTCAACCCAGAGAACAGAAGACGCCAGAGAACCGCCATCTGGGCCCAACAAAGAGCTGTCATAAACGGCCCGGGAGATCCATGAGAATGAACAGCCCAGCCATCTTCCACTAACACAGCCTGTTTTCAACTTTTTTACGCTTTAAACAGGGGAATGCGGGAAAGAGGCTGTCAGTGGCAGACTGTGTTTTTTTTGTTTTGCTTTCACAGCATTGCACAGCCCTGCATCTTTTGATGCTTGTATTTATGGACTGTGTCATACTGTGTCAGTAATGAATGAATATTTAACTGCCAATTCAGATGTCAGTTCAATTATACCCATCCTGAATGTTGCCTATGAGATCCTGATCAAAAAACATAGTGGAATAATGCTGCAGAATTGTAATTTATCAGTAGGAGATTTATCGGTAGGAGTGGCTGTAATGCCTTTTGCTTTAACATCTGTAACACACTTGAACATTAATAAAGTTTGATAGAATTTCCCCACATTCATCTAGCACAAGTTTCTTCATTGATTTGGAAAGTACAACATACCCGTAAACCATTTAAATTAATGTTGAAGTGCAAAAAATGCTGCTTTTTTTTCTACCAGCGAGTGGGTTGGATGTAAAAACCCCATCATACCATAGATTTTGGGATGTGACGCTGTAAAAAAACATACACATCAGGTAAAATTTTAAACAAGCATTTATTTTGTTAAACAAAAGACCATGTTCAAAATCATTTTTAAATAACAGACCATATCAAACCTATGGAAGCCCGTTTCCGCCACTATATAAAAAATAAAAAAAGGTTATTGCGACTTTTTATCTCACAATTCTGACTTTTTTTCTCAGAATTGCGAGTTATAAAGTCAGAATTGCGAGATATTAAGTGGCAATTGCGAGTTATTAAGTCAGAATTGCGAGATATAAAGTCGCAATTGCGAGTTATTAAGTCAGAATCGCGAGATATAAAGTCGCAATTGCGAGTTATAAAGTCAGAATCGCGAGATATAAAGTCAGAATTGCGAGATATAAAGTCGCAATTGCGAGTTATAAAGTCAGAATCGCGAGATATAAAGTCGCAATTGCGAGTTATAAAGTCAGAATCGCGAGATATAAAGTCGCAATTGCGAGTTATTAAGTCAGAATCGCGAGATATAAAGTCGCAATTGCGAGTTATAAAGT
>JAUMHE010000068.1:12728354-12746438 GCA_032359235.1 Enteromius mattozi | reverse complement strand
GGCCACACACACTACTGAGCCTTATTTTGACTTGTTTTAAGGACATTACATCAAAGTTGGATCAGCCTGTAGTGTGTCTTTCCACTTCAATTTTGAGTGTGACTCCAAACCCAGACCTCCATGGGTTAATAAATTTGATTTCCATTGATAATTTTGTTGGATTTTGTTGTCAGCACATTCAACTATGTAAAGAACAAAGTATTTAATAAGAATATTTTTAATTCATTCAGATCTAGGATGTGTTATTTTAGTGTTCCCTTTATTTACTTGAGCAGTGTATGAATATGATGAGCACTGAAGAAAGCATGGGCTGAAACATCTGCTCTCTGGTCTGTTTTTCATTCACATTGCGCTTCTGTCACATTTTCACTTTTGCATATGAAAAAAATCAACCTGGTTTTATAAAAATAAGTACCTCTGTGCACTTTTTTTACGTACCATACTGGACGTTTTGCCGCAGTTTCAAAAAGAAATGTCCACTAAATGGTGCTAAAACACAGGTTCTTATTACATTGATAGATACTTATTGCTGTGTTCGTATTATGTTGCTTCAGGCAAAATTACGCTTTATTAATCAAAACTCTGGAATAAAAAGTTTTACTGCCTCTAGTGTTCATTTCTTTTGGAAACTGCAATGATATGTACTTGTTGGTACGTATTTTATGTCTCGCTAAAATGTGCACCCAGGTACGTTTATGCCGTGAGACCAGGTAGTGCGGACAAATTAAGCCAACTATTGTTCTGTACAAATATATACAAATATATTACAAGATCCTACAGACCCCACATTTTTGAACATATAAATTATTTAGAATTGCTGTTTTGACTAATTTCTAATTCCTGTTTATTTAGCACAATTTAATTTTATGTGACAAAGCAAAACAGACGAGCTGATTCTTTTTGCCCTGAAAGTAGCTACTGTAGGCGCTTGATACCATAAAGGCTTTTTTTGACTGACTCAGCTTTGATTGTGGTATCAATATTTAAGCCAGACGGAGGAGTTTCAAGCACTTTCGGAATATAAAAAACCTGTAACAGACATTGATTTTCTCAATTCAGAAAAAAACATTATTTTGGTACTTGGATGCTCTGATTACATTAAAGGTAGTGCTTGAACTGAAAAGTTTGAGAACCATTACTTTAAGATTCAATTGCATGTTGAAGTCTATACAAGAATGCAGGTCAGTCACTCGCTGTCTGGCACATATAGACCGTAGCTGGCAGCACACAGATGAGATGGAAGTGTGAAATAAGGAGCTGGACTGGCTGAAACTAGTAATATTTACTCTTAGTTGAGACCCAGAACATGTAAACTCAACATTAAACTCAATATTAAACAGCCAGTACAGTGATGCATTAGATCTATTTAAATGAACCTACAGTACATCTTTAATCACTTATTCCATATTTACTGTAATCAGGACAGTAAAAAATGACTAGCCCCAATCGGCGATATATCACTAAACAGAATGAGTGTGCTGCAAAACATGGCTGGCAGTTTCTCAGAGACCTGCTGGAGCGTCAGTGTCATGTTATGTTCAGTTCTCACGGTTCTGTGTGTGTGTGTAAAGGCCTCGCAGACAACAACAGACATAAATCAGTTTAGGAGGAAATGTCATTCAGCATCACTAATCCGATTGTTTGTCCTAGTAATGCGATTGTTCTGCCGTTTCATTTGATCAGCTGCAACAGATTTAAAATCCCTCGCTCATCCTCAACCAGTATTTTTCATCATTTGTCTCTTCCATTTATTTGTACAGTACGGGAGACAGGCATATTGACTGTATGACAGATATTTCATCCAGGTTAAATGGTTTACGCTTGTGCATTTTGCGTTACTTCAGTGGGATTATGGCGACAGTGTGGCGACACTGTAACTTTTTAGCATAACATCCGATGTTCATATTTTGTGCAGTAAATAGTAGTAAAGGGAAAGAGTTTATTGGTTCACATATGCTTTATTTGAACTGAAGTGGATCTTTCACTGCAAATAAAATGCGGCAAAATTGCATTTACTGTTTGAATTTAAAAATAAAACTGAAAGAAAACATTTCTTATCAAAAGTTTCAATACTCAAAACAGCTTAGACTAAAACACAGATTCTTGGGATTTAAGAATCAAAATCGGTCCATCAAAATTAGAATTAATCCAAAACAAGAAATCATTTACATTTGTATGCTTGCATTTTACAGTTATACTGTATGTGTATATATATATATTTGTAAATACTTAGAGCCCCGAACTTCACTCACCCAAACCTAAATTAGTAATAAATTTTTTTCCTCTAGAAGAGTTACTGTAACATAAGGCTTCTGAAGACTTCAAATATAACTTTTATGAATGTTTTATGGTGCATTTTACCCATAACTGTCCACAGCAAACAAAATCAAACTTAAAAAATTAAGTAATGATTAAATTATGACAGAACTTTCATTCATTTTAACATTTTAAATTAGGCTGGGGTTTGGTCAAGGAAGGATTCAGGATTCAGAAACATTTGAATGTCTCTAAAATTGTTCATACATAATATTCCTGCGTTATAGACACTGTCAATACGATAAAAATGTATGTTTCACCATTTCTGAGAACCAGCTACCAGAGTTTCTGGAAAACCATAGGTGACACTGCAAATTACTGCCGGAGAACCGCTTTTTGATCTATAGGGGGTAAATTTCTCCTGGTTCTCATTGATTCGACCATGCTGATAAGCTTGACTAATTGCCTTTCATTTTCATAACTCAAGCTCACCCGAGTTCAGTCCTGCAGTGGTGATTACCAGGTACAGAAGTCATAACTGTGTTGAATATGAATATTGATTTACAGCAGTTTGTTTGGAAATAAGAGATTTAATGAGGCCTTTATAGAAGAGACTAAAGCAGAACTCAAATGCGCACATACAGTACAATCAAGCCTCTACAGACAATTCATGCTACAATGAAGCTAAATGGATTGAGTTTATTTACCTATACTAGGCACTCATTAGCATTTACTCAATCCGCTCATTCTGTTTCATCTGATACAATAAAGTGTTAAAAAACTAATTTCACCACAAGGGTCCCATGAGCGCGCCTCTACAACAGCCTATAAGGAGAACCACGAAGGAAAAAGGAAACAACACAAAACTGATTATGGCTAATTACAGCAAAAAACCTCATATTGTCTCTACACAAATGTTGGCTCTAAAGAGGCCCCCATACAACACCATGACAATATGCTTCAGATTATTCAGTAATTATGGTACATTTCGTCATTATTTCTCAATACAGAGAAGACAAGGGAGGCCAAGCGTTCTTGATGAAGTCAAATAGAGAGCTCTGGGGCAGAGTGACTGTTAAACTACATTACAGAAGGTGGGTTGATTTGAACTAAAATAATTTGGGCTAGCTAATGGCAGAAATGCTAATATGGGTAATGTTTTTCATTCTGTTAATTATTTTAAAGCACATAATAAATGCAAGTCACTACATACTATGAACTGAACTTAAAATTAATTTAAAATAATTTCAAAATAAGAAAATAAAATACACTACTCAAAAAAAAAAAGGGAACACAAAAATGGTACATACTAGATCTGAATGAATGAAATATTCTTATTAAATACTTTCTTTACGTGAATGAATGAATGTGCTGACAACAAAAATTATTAATGGAAATCAAATTTATTAACCCATGGAGGTCTGGATTTGGAGTCACACTCAAAATTAAAGGGGAAAAACACACTACAGACTGATCCAACTTTGATGTAATGTCCTTAAAACAAGTCAAAATGAGGCTCAGTAGTGTGTTGCCTCCACGTGCCTGTATGACCTCCCTACAACGCCTGGGTATGCTCCTGATGAGGTGACAGATGGTCTCCTGAGGGATCTCCTCCCAGACCTGGACTAAAGCATCCGCTAACTCCTGGACAGTCAGTGGTTCAACGTGGCATAGGTGGATGGAGTGAGACATGATGTCCCAGATGTGTTCAATTGGATTCAGGTCTGGGGAACGGGCGGGCCAATCCATAGCATCAATGCCTTCATCTTGCAGGAACTGCTGACACACAGCTACATGAGGTCTAGCATTGTTTTGCATTAGGAGGAACCCAAAGCCAACCGCACCGGCATATGGTCTCACAAGGGGTCTGAGGATCTCATCTCGGTATCTAATGGCAGTCAGGCTACCTCTGGAGAGCCCATGGAAAATGAAATGCCACTGTGTGGCCATTACTGACCCACTGCCAAACCAGTCATGCTGGAGGATGTTGCAGGCAGCAGAACGCTCTCTACGGCGTCTCTAGACTCTGTCACGTCTGTCACATGTGCTCAGTATGAACCTGCTTTCATCTGTGAAGAGCACAGGGCACCAGTGGTGAATTTGCCAATCTGGGTGTTCTCTGAGAAATGCCAAACATCCTGCACGGTGTTGGGCTGTACAGTAAGCACAACCCCCACCTGTGAACGTTGGGCCATCATACTACCCTCATGGAGTCACATGCACATTTGTGGCCTGCTGGAGGTCATTTTGCAGGGCTCTGGCAGTGCTCCTCCTGTTCCTCCTTGCACAAAGGCGGAAGTAGCGGTCCTGCTGCTGGGTTGTTGCTCTCCTACGGCCTCCTCCACTTCTCCTGATCTACTGGCCTAGCGCCTCCAAGCTCTGGACACAGCAAACCTTCTTACCACAGCTCGCATTGATGTGCCATCCTGGATGAACTGCACTACCTGAGCCATTTGTGTGGGTTGTAGACTCCGTCTCATGCTACCACTACAGTGAAAGAGCCACCAGCATTCAAAAGTGAGCAAAACATCAGCCAGAAAGCATAGGAACTGAGAAGTGGTTTGTGTCACCACCTGCAGAACCACTCCTTTATTGGGGGTGTCTAGCTAATTGCCTATAATTTCCACCTGTTGTCTATTCCATTTGCACAACAGCATGTGAAATTGATTGTCAATCGGTGTTGCTTACTAAGTGGACAGTTTGCTTTCACAGAAGTGTGATTGACTTGGAGTTACATTGTGTTGTTTACTGTAAGTGTTCCCAGTGTATAATAGTATATCAGTGATAAAAAAATAACACTGCTTCCGTGACCAAAACACTATTTTTTTTGTATCTTTCATTATTATTTCTTAGGGAAAAAATCTTTGGGTCAACAGACTCTCAAAATATATTTTGATTTGTCCTTTTTATTACCCTTGTCACTCTTTGTCACTGACCCATATAACTTTAGTACTGTGCAGTACCAGTAAACCCAGAGTAATATGCATTCCTCATTCCAGACTGTTCTATAACCAAAAATCATTTTCACTTTTGATTCTCAAAATAAAACCATGTGCACTGCAAAAGAAACATTTCCTCTGGGCTGGGAGGTAAACAAGAGGTCATGATGTAGCTGCAGGTGCACTGATCCCTGAACTAGCAGAAATGAAAAAGAAAACTCTTGTAAGGTGCATCGTTCTTCTATTTTTACTTAGCCGGGCAAATTGCATGTAGGACGTGATCACTCCAGTGGCGATTGAATGACTTCAACTGAACATTCATTCGCTGCTTGGGATTTATCAAAAGAAATTTGTTGAACTGTGAAGACACATAAGAGATGGAGAGCATTGAATAGAGTGACTGGAATAAACATATGTTAAAAATCTCCACTCAGCAGAAGGACAATACCGGCTGATTTGGATTTTGACTGGGGGAAAATGACGGAAGAATAAGTGAAAATTAGGGATGGAGGAGGGGTAAAATCTCCACGCTCATCTCTCTCCATCTGCAAAAAAGATTGACTGGTCTGAGCTTTGAACTTTTCGTCCTTAAAGCTCTGTCAGTCCTGCAATTTTGAGGCTTGGCAGAACTATACACACCATTAACTGAACTGCAAATTTTGCCTGATTGCCTCATTATAAAATATGCAATTAGCCCCATGCATTTAACATCAGACACCCAGGCACCATGAACAGATCATTCACTCAAAAGCTTCATAAATATAATGTATTTCAATAGCTGCAGCAGAATCAGAATAGTGCCATTTTTATTCCAGAATGAAATGCTCTTGCGTGTTAGTAAATGATTACATTTGATTAGGTAAGGCATTACAGGTCAACTCCTGTGAAAAATAGCAAATACTTGGGCAACAGTCTTTATAAAGACTGTAGCCTAAATATACAGTCTATTCATAGACATACATTTACAAGGGCATGATGTAATGTAAGATTATAAAATATCATGTACAATATTTAAAGCAGATCATATTTCTGATGATTGACTGACTGTACAACCCTTACATAATAGGTCAATAAAAAAAGAAGTGAATATTACTAATTTACATTTTAGGCATTGTATTGCCAGAATTCCATTATGTTTGGAGTGGTATTTCATTTCTTAGTAAATCAATGTTTTTGAACATTAATAAATGGTTCATCGAGCCTCTCACTTGTTTTACTCCTTAATGAAATATCGTTTTCAAAGAATCAGTTGGGTAGATAGTATTTACTCATTCATAAAAAGTCAGTTGTTTCTCTCCAGAATGAATCAATGTTTTAAATGAATCATTTGAGAAATGATTCAGTGACTCGCTCATAAAAACAGTCATTTAATTAGTTATGAATGAATCAGTTACTAATGAATTGCTTAAAAAAATGAATCAATGACTCATAAAAATAGTCGCTTGTCACCACCTACTGATGTAGAAGTGTAACCTACACAATGATTCACTACCGATCATTTATATTATACATTTCTAAACTAGTGACAATACTTTTTGCCTGTAAAGTTTCACTAGTGTGACTGCACCTTAAAAAAGACTGTTGAAATGGCACAAAGCTTGTCAAAAGAAGCCCTAATGATGTTCTAGTAATATAAGAATTGACCATCTGGCTGATGCAGGGGAGCTTATAAAGGGACAGCGCAGCGTTAGTTGATTACTGAGAGCTTTGCCTCTAAATCTGTGGAGGTATGTATTCGCTTGAGCCTTTCCTAATTTCATTTCCCCACCGCACTGTAAAACGTCCTTGTATTGTGCGGTGTGTAATGAATTCGCCTGTTTCTCAGGCTCGTTCATTGTCGCCATGGCAGAGTTTGTCTGTTCCTGTACAACAAGCTTTGAGGGTGCATTGTGGGTATTTTGAGAGGAGGGAGGCATTACCACAGAGTTTAGCAGCATTTTTATCACATGCAGAACTGCTGGGGCACAGAAATTCAATATTTCACACTGAGCTAAAGCCGCCTTCCTGAATACTAACCAGGGGATTTAAAGCATAGAGACAATAATCGATCTTTACATGTTTAACAGATGCCACAGAAAGAGGAAAAAAGAGCAAAAATCAGAGAGCTCAATCTCATGTGTAGCAATCATCTTTGCTCTAAGGAGATTATGGCAAAGATTAAAGATATCCTCCCTTATTTATGATGCTCTCTAAGTCTTTTTGAGCCATGAGACTGTTCATGCAGCTGTTGTATTCAGGAAACAATATTTCTGGGCATTGAAAACTACTGTTCTGCCTGTCAAAATAGATCCGGGAAAAAAGACAAACAAAACTTGAACAAAGTTGGGATGTTATGCTTTTTTTTCATCATCATGTCTGCTAAATCCTTATTGATTCAGATCTGTTCAAAAGCCCTGCGTTCATCTAACTAGCATCTATTTTAGACACTCCAATTTACTTTGACACCAGCATTTGTCAGTCACTGAAGCTCTGTCACTGAAGACTCTGGCGTGCCAAGCCGTAAATAGTAGTTTCTGGTAAATAGTAAGTTTGGAAGTCGACTCCCAGAAACCAACTAATTGGCCAGTAATTGAGCGTGTCAATAGCGAGGGAAGAAAATAGCGGCAGCAATTGTCCATGAACGGTGTGGTTGAAAAGAGGGGGAGAGTCCGTACCATCTGCGGGAGCTTCAGCTGGTGGCTCTCTTAGAAACGAAGAGGCCGGATAGTCCTGCCAAATGCACTTAAGCATTCAGTCAAGGGGAGATGTGGGCACAGATGACTGCCTTACACTTCAATTAGCTCAACTCAGCTGAGTCTGTGATACACATTGTCACTATCAAAGATAAATAAATAATAATGAACCCATCAGAAGTCTGCTGAAATGCATGTTGCTGTGGCGTGCAGAGGCCCAGTCCGACGAGACAGAACCTGCAGAGGGCTGCAGAAACACATGGTGCCATTTTGCGCTCTGGTCGTGGGTGACTGAGCAGGCAAAGCAAATTTCCTCGAATCAATCAACGTTAGCACTGATGGCCTATACTGATGGAGTGACTTCCCTCTCATTCAGAGAAGACATTTAGGCCCATAACAGAGAGCAATGGCACCATAAATTTAACATGAGGCCCCTCAGCCTCACTGAATAGAAGGAAAAAAAGACCACCGTTCTGATAAACACACTACTCTAACGAGGTGACAGCAGCACCGTGGGCTATTTCAAACACACACCACTGATTTTAAAGATGTAGGGGCTGTGTAGGGGACCTTTCAGTATTCTGATTCACACACCTCTTTCTTTTCTGTTAAGCTCGAGACACACTGCACGATTTTAGCAATCCTATAAAATCATTGCATGTCACGCTATGAGACATAGATCTAATAAACTTAGATACAACGTGTGTAGAATGTACGATGATGACACATATTGACTTATTGTATGATACGACGAACGTTATTATAGAAGAATAAATCAACATCAGCATGAGCCAGTAAACAAAAAGAGCATGATAAACACTTTAGCAATTGTAGTTTTTATGTCTGCTGAAAAAAGTTGAAGTGGCAAAAGAGGAAGGCATAAGTTTTATGTTTTAGCGCCATGTTGTGTTGATTTCATCTCGCATGATGGCACTCCAGCCCCTTGTGTACTCCTTTGTGTGTCTTGTCTCTGTTCTATGTTATGGACTTTTATTGTTAACTCGTTGTTTCCACCCACCTTATCTGTTGCCATCGTTATTCATTTGTGTCTCCTCCCCTTAGCCTTGTTTTCATCAGTATAATGTTCCGTTAGTTTCCGGTGTCATTGGCTCGTGATTGTTTTACTGTTTGGATGTTTCCTGTGTTTACTCCTGTCGTGAGCCCTCCGTGTTTCCTTGTTTTCCTTGTATTGGATTTACCGCTGCCGACCCATGCCTTGTATCAGGATTACTCTTTGCCTCTGCTTCCGTTGTTATGTTTGCACCTGATCGACCCTGCCTGACTGTACCCTGTGTGTCTTGAATAAATTAGTCTTCACATGGATCCGCACGTCTCCCCGAACCTCATTCGTGACAGAATCACGAGCCAAAAAGGACCCAGCAGCTTCACGCACCAGTCTGCAGTAAGAGGGGATTCCCCGTATCTGTTCTCCGCGCCTCACCGTTTCTCCGCACTACCACAGCGTCAGCGCCCAGGAGGATACCCTTTGATGCCGGTCTCGCCTCGCCATTCGGCGAACCCCGTTCTCGCACAAAATGGCCGTCGATCCCAAGTCTCCGCGCAAGCTGGCCGCTGCGCCCGAGTCTTCGCACAAGATGGCTGCTTGGCTAGAACCACTGCAGGAAATGTCAGCTCTCTCAGAGTCACTGCTCTACAAGGCTGCTGTTCCTGAGCCTTTGCACCAAATGGCCGCCGCTCCTGAGTCCGTGCACAAAATGGCCGCCGAGCCCGAGCCTGTGCACAAGATTGCTACTGCCCCTGAGCCAGCACCCCTGTCTTCAGCCACCACGGACGTCACCCTAGTGTGCCCGGGCGTCGTGAGTGTTGCTCGTGAGGACTTCAAGGCTGCTCTAAAGTACCGTAGACTTATATCTTGTTTAACAGACTCCCATTTGATGTCAGTAAGTGCCACTGGTGTGACTAGGGCTTCCACACGGCTCATTGTAGAGACTGTTCCCCTATCCACTGTGCTTCCTGTTATGGCAGTTGCCATTTTAAGTGTGTGGGCCATTCACTGCACCCCCGAGCCCGCCGGTGATTTTGATTTGCCGTGGCCCGATCTGCCAGAGTCCGCCGATGATTCTGATCTGCCTTGGCCTGAGCCGCCCGAGTCCGCTAGTGACATTGATTACACTGAGGTTCCGCCAGTGGCTGCAGTTCCTCAGGAAAGGTCAGCTAACTCTCCAGAGGTTCCGCTGGTGGCTGCACAACCTTCAGTGGTCCTTGGTTGGCCCGGTTCTGACTGCGGAAGGTCCGTCAGTGGCTGCACGACCCCCCGAGAAGTCGACCCCGGTCGTGGATTCTCTAGGAGTTCCACTGATGGCTGTACAACCCCCAAGTCAGTTCATCGGGACCATTCCTGACCTCACGCCTGACCCTGAATTGGCCACGGAGGCCGTTGGACTCTTGTTTTGCCCCGAATCTGCCCTGCCGGCCGTCGGATTATTACCCTGCCCAGAATCGGCTACGGAGGCCTTTGGACAATTGCTCTGCCCTGAACCAGCCACTGAGGCCATTGAACTCACGCCTTGCTCTGAACCGACTCCGGAGGTCGTTGGACTATTGCCCTGCCCTGAACCGACCCAGAAGGGCGTTGAACTTCTATCCTACCCAGAACCAGGCCCAGGAGCTGTCGAACCCGCAACCGGACCTGACCTGGCTGCCGGGACTACTCAGCCCGAACCAGACTCAGGTACGAACTCGGTCTTGGAGGCCACCATTAAATTATCTGTGCTCCTGTTTGCAGTTTGGTCTCCTGGTCTGCCCAGATGGGCGTCTCCGCTCTCTGCGCCACCCTGGTGGGCGCCTCTGCTGTCTGGTCCGCCCAAATGGTCGTCACCGCCGTCTGATCCGCCCTGGTGGGCTTCCCCGCCGTCTGCTCCACCCTGGCGGGCGTCTCCGCCATCTGCTCCGCCCAGGTGGGCTTCTCCACCGCCTGCTCCGCCCAGGTGGGCATCCCCGCCGGCTCGTACTTTAGGGGCGTCTGGAAGCCGCCCCTTTGAGGGGGGGGCTCTGTAACGGTTCAGCTGGATGTGCCAACGGCATCCCGCATGATGGCATTCCAGCCCCTTGTGTACTCCTTTGTGTGTCTTGTCTCTGTTCTATGTTATGGACTTTTATTGTGAACTCGTTGTCTCCAACCACCTTGTCTGTTGCCATCGTTATTCATTCGTGTCTCCTCCCCTTAGCCTTGTTTTCATCAGTATAAAGTCCCGTTAGTTTCCGGTGTCATTGGCTCGTGATTGTTTTACTGTTTGGATGTTTCCTGTGTTTACTCCTGTCGTGAGCTCTCTGTGTTTCCTTGTTTTCCTTGTATTGGATTTACCGCTGCCGACCCACGCCTTGTATCAGGATTACTCTTTGCTTCTGCCTTCGTTGTTATGTTTGCACCTGATCGACCCTGCCTGACTGTACCCTGTGTTTCTTGAATAAATTAGTCTGCACATGGATCCGCACGTCTCCCTGTACCTCATTCGTGACAGATTGTTTCACAATGCCAATCTTTCTTCTGGGACAGCTGAAAATTTGTGTGTCTCGAGCCTTACACACACATTATTGGAAGATCATAACATCACGAACTAATGCATAATGTAGTAGAAATCCAAACTACAGATCAATGCGGTTTCAGCTCAATTTCATTGTATTTTTTTCTACATAGAGAGAAGAACCATGAACATTCCAAATGCATATACCACCTCAGCTTTCTGAACACAACCTTAAAGTCCATGTAAAATTAAAATTTACTATATTTTGTTAGATCTTTTTGTGGTGAACAACTCCTCTGTGCAAGTCAGACCACAAAAATTTTTTTAAAATTTTGCCTTTGTAATCTTCCATCTAAATCTGAAAATGCACCTCTTCTCCAAAACAACTGGCCTTTTCTGATGACATCAGTTTTAACATCCTTAGCCACGCCCCTCCAACTGTCAATGTTCATTTCTGAATAAAACGCCTACTTTTCTCCATCCAATCAGTTCAAAGTAGAAAAAACAAGCGACGCCCTCTGTTTTCCTCATTCAGTATTCTGTTTCTTTCAGAAGTATGTCACAATACAGAAGTAAAATCACTCGCAAAACTTCTGGTTCACACAGACTTTAAACCATAAATCATTTTAAATTTTGGGGTCTATATATGATTTTTTAATTTTTTTATTCTGCAAATTTTTCAATTTAGCTATGTAATGACTTAAATGTAATTTTAAATACTAATACACACTGAAAACATGGCAACCTGGAATGGTTACTGTACCTCAAGGATCTATTTCTACTTGATCAATAAAATTGTGTCAGGTTGACTTATATTCAGATTAAAAAATGTTTCTGATTTTGAGTCAGTTAATTAAACCAGTTCAAAACTCCCAGATTTTAAGGTGTCTAAAATCATAAACTCATTTGGCTCGACAGCTTATCAAACTGAAGTTACACATTTAGATGTTAAGGGAATAAAAATGCAGAAGCGGGGAAAAGCTGGTGCCACGCAAGCCGTCACAAATTTCACGGCAGTAATTATGACCTTCAGCTTCTTAATGTTGACAGCATGGCTCTAATTGCTCACTCTGTAATTGTGTTATGGCTTTTTTAAGGGCAGAAGAGATAATGAAAGGGAAGTGATCAGCCATCTGTGCAGCAGGTAGCAGGGCCCATCCTCCTCAGGAAAGAGTAATGTTACTACACCAAAATTATAGGTACAAATAAGTCTCTTTAACAATGCCAAGCTGGTGAAGAATTGCCACTTCATTAAAATGACACATACGGATGAATTATGAGAGTCTGGTGAAGTCAGCCATCGGTTTCCAACATTATGCATCATATTTTACAGCCACAATTAAATCACACGACAGTAATCAATATGAGACCTTTGAAAAATGATGTCTTTAATAATGAGATACAAGCATGCTCATTTGCTCTCATGCATGTGTGCGCACACAATTAAAACCTCATCAATCACCTTCTCTTAAATACTGTGAGCCCTGACTGCTCCAGACTATATCACTCACTGATGTTTATTGGTTTGCAACTTTTATGGGTGGTGATAACAGATAGTGAACAGAAAATTGCGAGGAGAAGAACAGGAATGGTATTGGCAAATGATGCAAAGACTTGAACTCAAATCTCAAGCAACTCAAGCAACACAGATACATGAACTTACTGCTAGGCCGTGGTTACACTCTTAAAAATAAAGCTTCTTTTTAAGCATCAATGGTTCAGTGAAGAACCTTTAACCACCATGAAACCTTTCCAAAAAATGTTTTCTTGGATGAAAAATTGCGGTTGTTTTAAGGACTGTTAAATGAGATGAACCCAAAAATGGTGCTTCTTAAGGCATTGCTACGAAACATCCTTTATGGAATCTTTATTTTTAAGATTGTTTAACCATGTTTTAGTTCTTACATTAAGTATTATTTAATTTCTTCTCCTTTCCTTACTTTTTTCTTTATCTTTTCCTTTTCACTTAATTTTCCTTTTTTTGTATCCTGTGTCATTGCATTTTTCCATTTTCTCAAAATTTCCTCCTCTATTGCCCATTTCCCTTACATTTTCTCATTCATTTACTGCTCCCTCTTCTTTTTTCTGTTTTTCCTCCTCAATTTCCTCCAGTTTACTCACTTCCCTTTCTTTTTGTTCTTTTGACACCTGAAGAATCTGGGGTGCAGCGTATTACTTCATATGTATGAGTTTAATTCCAAGAGGAGAGGAAGATACAATAATAATTGCTAAATCCGTCAGAAATGACCTTGGATGCAGGATGTTTTGAACATCGGTATGAGTCCATGCGGATTAACCGTAAGGAGTGGCCGATCTGAGGGATGACCTTCTCCCGCTCTTCAGTTGCTGTTACTACAGCGCTTTTCTCACCAATAAAGTCCAGCTCTTACCCAAGGCTTATCTCTCCATGCTCTAATTTCTCTCTGTCTCTATCTCTCGGGACTCTCCTCTCTCATCTTAACACACTTTTATGGTTTTAGGGAAGCGTGCATATCCAACATCAAAGATATTTTACTGTCTGTTCACAAAATTCCTTCACGATAAGTCTTCCATGAAGCCAACACACATGGCTCTCATATAAAGAAGCTGCTGACGGGGCACAAAAGGAGAGTCTGAGGGTTTTAAAGCTCAAGCGGAGGGCTGAGGAGCAATAACTGAAGTTATAATGAGCTCTTTCAGTTCCCAACACCCAACCTTTTCTTCCCTCTCTCTTTTACTTATAATTTCTCATTTGGAATTAACACTGAACTTATCTGACATGGAGCTCTGAACATAGCAGTGGAGCTTTTCCATCTCAACAAAAAAACGGGTGAACAACCCAATGCCATCATGGGTTATAATGAAACTGAGCTACTGTGGAGCAGATGTAACCTTGCACTGGAAGATTTTTATTTCTATTTTAGTTTGCAGAGATAGATAGCCTTGGGCATGATAATCTACTGGCTTGATTTTTTTGTAGTGATACAAAACATAATCTGCAAATGTGCAAATGTCAAAGCAAAGAACCATTTTGCCGAGGTCATTGACTGGAGGATGATACGATGAGACGGAGAATCATGAGTCTTTTGATGCCAGCCATCTCAAAAGCCACAGATGTAAATTAAACAGAGAAAAGATGCAGCCTTCACCTTTATGTCTTCATTAATTACTCAAATAAACAGAAATTCTCAATTCTAAAGAACTGTTACAACATCCAACAAATTAGCTTGTGACATTAAAAGGGCTTACTTTTTTATATTTACTATATAATAAATCGAATTTTTCTCAGATACTTGGATACAAAAATGAGGTCTTTAATGTCTGAAAATACAGCATTCATAGCACAAATAGTCTACTGAATAGCAGAAAACAACTCAAAAATAAAGGCACACAAAAAAATTGAAAATTATTTCTCTACCATACAATTGAAGTCAATGGGTCAGCATGTTGTTTTGGTTCCCCACTTACTTTCATTATATTAATAAAAACAAAACATCTTCTCTTTAGTTCCAGAGAAAAAAAGGTCATAACGATTTGACAAGAGGGTGAGTAAATGATGATACATTTTAATTTTGGGGGTGAATTATCGCATTGAGATTAAGATCAGCATGAAATGTGACTTATACAAATGCCTTCATGTTGTATGTAAAGATGTCAAAGAGTGAATTTCCGCATACGCCAGAAGAGGTCACAGATGATTTAGACACAGTGTTATGGAGAATTTCATTTGCAAAGCTCACAAATTAATAAATACCTTCAGTCTGTCTCTGTAGGCCAAAACATAAATTAGAAATGTAATGTCCGGGCAGAGACGGATACAACGGATGCCAGCAGTGTCCCAGAGACTCAAAAACAATCAGACGCTGCTAAATATAGCTAAGTGAAAACCGCAGATTCATGCACAAGCAAGAATCAACACCTTGTGCCATCAGGGATTACCTGTTTTAATTACTTCCTCCTGCTCGTATCGACGTCTTCTGCTCTCCAGTTCAGCCTCTCCAAGTGTCTTTCCATTAGAATCGATGGCTGTGATCTGTACAATGTTTGCGTGATAAGCTGTGATGAAGCATTTACAGGCTTTTGTAATCTGTTTTTTTGGTGAGAAGATAAAGCTTATTGCTTTGGGAATAATCTTTGATGGCTTACTGGCTGTTCGCCGGGTTATCTGAGTAAAATTGCAACAGAAAAAAAATCATAAGCAAGGACGAACACACAAAAATTGCATAAGCAGCTTTTCAAGCCTCCTTCGGGTTTGTGTATAGAAATGTAATAAAATGATTTTAAACCACATTTCACACAAAATATAAATAATGAACAAGAGAATATGGGCAGCACTGAAAAGGCGAACAGAAATGGCGTAATACTGGATAAAACGGCTGCTGAAATTAAAATCCTCAAAGATTTAACATGTCTTGATAAATTAAAAATAAAGTTTATATCTCTACAGCAGATATAGTAAATATTTAGATATTTAAAGCTACTACGTATAACATGACAATGACAATCAGAAACAAAAAAGTATCTTGTTGGTGATTCATGTTCGGTTTTGAGTCTCAAGAGACCTCAAGAAATTTAAATAGGTCAAAAATACTTAACATAATTTTTTTCTCTCTTGTAAACAAAATTAACTTGAACACATATCAACTAAACAACATGAAATATGTTACATCATTAATGTTTGGAGTCTCAGAGAGCCCAGATATGAATGACTCAAGTGAATTTTCACAGGTTAAGATTCTTTGACTGGATAAATGTACATTTCACTTGTGTGTATGTGTGTGTGTGTACACAAACACACACTGCACAATAATGATGGTTTGATGATTAGAATCGACCTACATTTGTGCTTTTGTGATTTTTCATCAAAACACTCAATAAAAGACTACCTTGATTCTGTGCTTTCCCCAATATATTAAAATAAATCAAATAAAATCTTTGATTGGTACCCAGCTCTAATCATTTGATATTTTGTTTATGATGTTTACCCAGTAGTCTGTAGGATTCATGACAGAGTTATTTTTAAATGCATCCTGTCTGGTTTTCCAGCATTCAAAAGAAATATCATCAAAGATTAAAGATTAAAAGACAACATCCAACTCTCAGAGTCTATATAATATAAAATATTAAACCTGGCTGATCATTTTCACCACCTCAAAATAAATATTGATCAGATAAATGCAGTGAATATCCTGTAAGCTGTCTACGAGAAACTATGAAAGTGTCACTCAGGGAATTAACCCTCATCTTCTGTTAAGACTGACATTTCTGCTTTTATGCTTGCACATATATAAAATTAAAATAATCATAATTTTTTTTCAAGATTAAAGGAATAGTACACAAAAATGTGTATCTCTCTTGTGTTTCACAGAAGAATGTAATTTTTGAGTGAACTATCCTTTTAAAATGTTATTTTCCCCTTCAGAATATTTTAATGTTCTCCTCTGACCCAATCAAAACACTAGGCAGATATTACTGAAGCTTTTATATCTGTTCAAGCACTGTTGTGTGTGTCTAAGGGTGAGTTTGACCCCAGTAAAACAAACTGTAAAATAAAAAAACAAATAAACTTGCAGGAGTATCTGAACACAATACACCAGTCAGACAATCTTTATCATGTGAAAATGTATTCATTTTTTTATATTTACATTCTTTAAAACCCCAAAGTTGTTATTTTTTATAAAGCGTTATCAAGTTAAAACCATGTATAGAATTATATCTAAAGTAACATTATCTCAGAGATTCCAAAAAGAATGTGATAGTTTAAGCAAATAAAATATAAGCTGTTCATAGGACATAATGAATTGTACACAAATGGTTCAGGACAGTTCCAAAGACTTTTTATAGCACATGAGCAGTTCAACCCCCAATCAACACTCTCCATTAGACCACCGTATATCGGCTGCCTGGCAACAACCAACTTTAGATGGAGAAGAGCTCCCAAAGGCCCGCACAAACATCTCAGTATGCAAATCCAGCTTGTGTTATGTCTCTTTACTCTGCCTAATGCTGTGCTATCACTCACTCTTGTGTTTCTGCGTGTGTGTGTGTGTGTAAGCGTACATCTGTTATACCCTCCGAAAGGCCGCCTCCAGCTCCCAGGAGAGAATGATTCAGGTGCAGGAGTTTTAAAGTCTGTCTGAAGCCGTCTGACATCACACACGCTGCAGGTCTGAATGACATCAAACTTCCATGAAAATCGAGTCTAAATCGGCACCAATGTGGGTTTAAAGCTGCAATCCTTTCTGCTAAAAATGAGGAAAATAATAATAACCTGATACTAGAACAACTTCCATCTGAAGAGTTTTCATTTTTTGCTTGCCAGATCTTTCAGATTCAGACTATTTTAGTTACTTAAGTAATGTAACTGATTACATTTGATTACTTTTCTAAATGTCTAATCAATGTTTTCAAATGTTAATCAATCATTTTAAAATATTTACACCAGGTAGGGGCAGTACTCAACACTAATTACTGTCATACTTTCAAAATCTTTCATCTCTTGAATTGAGATTATAATAATTTCATTTTAAAACACAGCCACCACAAAATTGGATCATTTTGA
The DNA here is from genome assembly GCA_032359235.1 of Enteromius mattozi. Lineage (NCBI taxonomy): Eukaryota > Metazoa > Chordata > Actinopteri > Cypriniformes > Cyprinidae > Enteromius > Enteromius mattozi. Next base: position 12,728,545 of record JAUMHE010000068.1, on the reverse strand, counting down.
GGTTAAATACAGATTTAAAATCATAACATGAAATCATTAACTTTTTCAGGAGTAACTGTATTTTAAATACATTTTATTTTGCATATTGGCTCTTTATTAGTTCTTACAAAGCATATATTACAGTTTTTCTCGATTGCTTAAACACATTTCTTGAAACTATGCCTCATATTCTCACAACAGTAAACACAAAT
>JAUMHE010000068.1:12697726-12728254 GCA_032359235.1 Enteromius mattozi | reverse complement strand
AAAATAGCGTTACGGTTTTGAAATTTTAGTTTAAAAGCTTGGTTATAGTGTTTTAGCAATCGAGAAAAACTGTAATATATCATTCTGCATAACATATTTTAGATATCTTAATCCTCCATTAAATAAACTATCTAACTAATTAATAATAAGCAACAAATAAGGAGTTTACTGAGGCACAATTTATAGTAACAAGTTAACTTATTGTGAGAATTGGTCCCCAAACTAAAGTGTGACTGTTATTTATAAGTAGCTGACAATTTTGATTTAATCATTCAAAACTAGGTAGATATATTACCAGAAGTTAAATTTAGTTGTCAACACTTTTTAGCTAATATGCTTGGGCTTCTCATAACAGTGATGGCCATTAGCAACTATATTTCATCTGGGAGACCATATGTAAAACTTAGTATAGATTTCACTTTACTCTCTATTAGTCAGAGCACTGATTCTTTTATATTTAACCAAGCTTTTTTAACCAAGAAAAGGAATTTCTGCAATTTAAAGCACAATTCCAAGCATATGGCCTTCAGAAAGGAGTATTTAATGGCTTGTAGACATTTAACCACTCTTCCACTGTAAAGCGCCATAGGAAAAGTCTTATATACAACATAGAGCTTTATTTTTAACACTGTTTCAATTTGTTACATAAAATTAATTTAACATCACAGCACCTGGATGATGATTACTTCTGATTTAAGTGTTTAGCTTATTCTAGATGTAGTGTATTGAATACAATGTGTGTGGGGAAAAATTCACTAACCCATTGATTACAGCCTATGCATGCTAAAATTATAATCAATTATGGACTGGCTGTAATGCTAACATTACAGACCACGCAGTTAACAGCAGCCTATTAGTGATTCATGTTTTGACTGGTTTGTATAAAGTCATCTAAAGGTCAGAGGCCTTTTGCAATGCTCATTTTGTGCATACAGTACATAAGGCCCCTGACCTTTTTATAACTTTAACCAAAGCAGTAAAATAATCGCTAATGAGTTGCCATTAACTGTATGGTCTGTACTGTCAGCACTATTGCTAGCCTGAAGTAGACTATAATGCTAGCACAGACAGCATGTAATCAGTGCGTAACAGGATTTTTTTTTTCTCAATACAGTGTAATGCTAAACATACAAGCTCACATGAATAGCATGCAAACAAGCGAAGCGATATAAACCACAATGGCTGAATGAGTCACAAGGATGACAAGAAATGTACCGGGCAAGACTTATTGTTTGTTTGAAAGCTTAAGACAGCCAGCACACAGTCATTCACATTCTTGCATGGTTCATTAAATGACCTTTAACCCTCACATTTATAATCCATAAATTAATTAAGGTTTATTATGGACCCTTAGGGATTTTGTTACTTTTGCCCTTTAGATTTTATTTTAAAATACAGCAAGTGTCTAATCCTGATCTTCAGTCAACATGTTATTGAAATAATGCTAGCTTCTGTTGTGTAGGATTTAAGCTACATATGCAGTTCAGTGATCTGATATCCGTCTATTTTCTTTAAAAGCTTTAGCCATTATTGAGAAAAAAAAGCCTATGTTTATACGTCAAGCTAAAGTTGAGGCAGTGACTGGGCCATTAGACACAAGCTATAATAAACACGTAAAGCTACATGCACACATATAGAACATATAGAAAGGATATAACGCAAACACTCATAGTTGTCAGCATCTGCATTTATTGGCAAATGTTCAATATTCAAATATTCAACAGATTTTTGCTAAAATGGGGTAGTTTTAATTTAAACGGTGACTTGAGTATATGGAGTGTATTTCTTCACACTAATATGCAGATGAATCAAATGTTTCCGACACCACTGGGGGAATCTCATAATGTTCTGTTTTTGGCACACCGATTTAGCATTTCCAACAGGTTGTTAGGGAAAGCTGTAATTGTAGGTGTATTCTCTCAAGATCCTTAAATCCCAGCCATCACCGCAACTCTAAGAACAAACTTTACACCACGTTCATCGCACACATATACATGAACACACAAACACACAAGGACAAACCTACTGCAATATACCGGCAAAAGTTGTTGGCGTCTCAAGAGAGTGAAAAGCAGCTCGTGAGATTTTCAGCAAATGTGGAATTCCATCTTGCTTGAGTAAATATAGCACAAATCTGGGCCATGTTTCGAGGATGTTTGGTCTCTCTCTCAATAAAAAGCTTCAAGTGATTGGCATCTACAGACTGGTGTATAGTTTTCATGGCAAGCACTGATGTGTAGAGATGCACTGTGCGTTTCCAGCAATTTAAAATTAACTGCTAAAAAAACAAACAAACAAACTTCCAAGTAAGTCAGTGAGCTATTAAGCAAGAACATAATAAATTTACACAAAATACTCTGACAGCTGTCCAAAACTTCCACAGCTTCTGATCTAATTCTGATCAAATTATAAATATATGTTAAATTCAAATAATTTTTGTACATGCCACAGTATTACACTCATTGGGTCTTATATATCTTATAAAATATATAGCTGCCTTTATGTGATTGAACCAATTAAATGCTGAAGTTTTTATCTGTTACTCTTTAATTGAATTTTTAACAAAAATGAAACCAAAAAAAGGTGCTTCAAAGCTGCTCTTTCAAATTGGAAAACTTGGAAGCAACAAGTCCTTTCCTCCTTCCATAACGTGCCTAAAGAAAAAGAAATGAATTCATTTTAAAGTATGTTGAAACAGGCCACTTTAATGCACTTAATCTCCTTTCCTCTATAGCACATTTGGACTAAGAGCTCTTGTAATTTCCTAAAATAACAAAGTAAAGCATTAAATGTAATTGTATGTGATTTTTTTCATGCTGGGAACATTTTCTCAGTCTATGTCATTACCTCAATGACCCTCTCATTGATACATAGCAGTTTGCTGGTCGGCATGTGATTTATGAGCCCCGTTTTGTCTGATTGCCTCATAAAGGAGTCTCTTTCCCTCTGCCCATCTCAGCAGTGACCAAAAATAAAAGCGAGCGTTTGGCAGCTATTAAATAAATATTTATCCACAGGCTCCTCTGCGGCTGTTCCCCCTCCAGCCGTACATCTCAGTCTGGGATGGAAAGGACCAAGAAAAGTGAAGTAGGTACTTTTTAATCAAGAGAGAAAGCAATGAGTGCAGCAGGATGTTACAAATACCCCCGTGCTGTGCTGGGCTGAGGAGGAGGCAAGAGCCATACGGTAATGAAGTGAGACAGGGACATGTATGGACAGGACAAATCACTTGGCTGCTCAGCTACGGTTCCCCTCTCGCTTTATCAAGGGCCAAGCTTTCCACGTAATCCCCGCCAATCAATTACCCTTCACAGAGAAAGTCAATCAACCAACCCCTGTCGGCTATTCTTAGCCAGACCTGTGCTGAAGGTGAAAGCAGTTCCATTTAAGTTCAATGCCATGTGTGACTGGAGTCAACTGGGGTCCAAAATTGTGGTAAATCATAATAATAATACATATATATATAATTATAGGTTAATGCTTAGACTTTTCAATATTGAATCATCTTTGTTTGTTTAGATATTTTAGTGGAGAATAACAAGCCAAAAATACTGATTAAGATATTTACTCATCACTTGTATGTCCATATATATAAAATAAAAAAAAAACTAATGACCTTTAAAATTCTGACTTGATGTCACACTGAATTCTCAAATGCTTAGCTGAAGGCAAAATGCACTCATCGAGTCGCTAATGATGATCACATTTCTGCGAAGTATGTTGCACCTCTGGCTTTTTGGCTTTTCCATCTGCTGTGCACCAGAAAACAAACACTGGAGATGCACATTAGACCCCTACAGCTAGCGTTCGTTGGGAGATGCTCCAAATTATTCTTCCGATGTTACAAGTGCTAATCTAATAATGACAGGGAGGAAAATTACGCCGCACTGGTTGTCACAGTGTCTTGAACCCGGAGGATTTCAGCTTTTGTGAATGAAGTGTGAAAGCCTGAAACAAATCCCTATTACATGTCATTAAGCGAATGAAAATGAGAAGCATGGGGGGGTGGGGGGGGCAGAAAGAGATGGAGGGATGAACGGAGGCGGGTGGGGACACATTAAGTGGAGTTTAAAATGAAAGTTCGTTCAGAGTGTTTTCAGATAATCCGTCAACTCTTCCGCTAATCGGTCCGCACGGCTAAATATCTCGAAACCCTTTTTTTTTTCCGTTGAAAGCTTCTTACAGAGTCCAAAAGTCTCAAGTTCAGTGGTTTTCAACTGGTGGGTCACAACCCCAAAACAGTCTGAGAGGAAAAAAACACAGTGCTAACAGTGCAAATTATGCAATGCAACCAGCCATAAAATTAACTATAATTAACTAAATAAATGAAATAAAAAGACTGTGTCCAATTAAATTTACAGTATTTTGGCACAAATTCAATGTCACATGGTAGAAACCGGTTATATTAACCACATGCCATGTGTGACATGCCTTTATTGTCAAAAAACATGAACCTTTATAAAAATGACAAAGACTACATTAAATATGAGTTTTTGTCTGTAAATATTTCTGCTGTTCAAATTAAAGCAGTTCTTTTGAACTTCCTCTATATCAAAGAAATGTGAAACAAAATATTAAAACAACTGTTTTCAACACTGATAATTAAGCAATGATTCTTGTGCACCAAATCAGCATATTAGAATTATTTCTAAATAATAGTTAAATATAATAATAATATTATATAGCATAATTAAATATCAAATAATAATATAACATTAATATTTAATATATTTGACCTGCCAAAGTCAATTCAAGCAAAGTCTCCTGCATCTTTACTAGTCTCTCTAACCCCCTCTATTATAATTCTATTTTATATATATACATATATATTTTAATAATTATATATATATAAATAAACTTGCTACATGTACTGTGTTGAGCTAACCAAGACTTGTTATAGCACTTGCATTTTTATTGCTCTTTTGTTGGTTTTGATTGCTTCTAATGTCCTCATTTGTAGCTTCTGCTAAATGATTAAATCTAAATGTAAATATATATTCTGATTTCACAATATTACAGACTTTACAAATAAATGCAGTCTCAGTTCAAAAACATTGAAAACCAGCCACAAACTTTTGAACGTCTGTGTGTAGTATAGACAAAACTTATATATAAACAATAAAATATAACTACAACATTTCGTAAATGTGCAACAATTCACACGCATATAACCCAATCAAGTAATTTGCCTTTGTTCTCAAGCCTTTCAGAAGAATTGCTTCACACGCGTCTCCGGTGCATTTCCTCAGAACGCGTCTCTTAAGACTCATTTCCCTTCTGTTATTCCCTCCTTCCCAGAGCTCACAGGCTCCCCCTGGAGCAACACAATTGCTCTGATACCAACATCAGGCTGGAGCTGCAGACATCCATTGTGTGCTGCAGACACATGTCTGCTGATGACACGTCCTTCTCACCGCGACACACACAGCTGTCCCTGTTCTTTCCCTTTCCCTCAGCCTGTCTCTTTCCATACGCATCTATTTCCTTTGTCTCTCCGCATGGGTGTGTGTGAGTCTCTCTCTCTCTCTCTCCTTCCGTTATCATCCTCTCTCTCACTCATTCGATGAAGTCTTTAGTCATGTGCTGTCTATCATGTGTCCAGGTCCCATTGAGAGAAATCGCATCCTAGCCATCTTTGTCAGCCAAGACAACCTCATGACCCCCAGGGAGGGTGGGAGAAAGCGAGAAATGTGTTTTTCGGTAAAGGTGGGAGGGGGGCAGTTTTTGTGAGCCAGTGATTTGTCAATGGAGCGGAGAGGAACTCAAAAAGTGCTGCTGTTGTTTCACAATTGGTGAAGGGTTTTCTTCCTGCCTGCCAAGATGGCGGAATTAAAAAGACAAACAAGTGTGATGGATGTTGTTTCTTTAGGCGAAGACTTTTTTTTACCAATATTTCTTCACCCACCTCACCACAGCTGGCAAGAGGGAGGGTGGAAAACTTCTGTTACACATGGCAGACTTTTCTCAAGTATTCTTTTAAAAATTCATACAGGTCCAATGATCTGGCAACCAGTTTAGACTGACTAATGTCATTAGTCGTACGCACTGATCTCATAGCCTTTTTTTTAATTCGCAGTAATCTAAGAAGTCTAATTTGAGACTCAAATGACCTGAGACAAAGTCAAGAGGATTTGGTAATGATCTGTACAATGGCTCTTGGTGAATGTTGAATTTGATTAGGCTTGTGATTTCGTTTGGGATTCAGATTAACGTTTAATCAAGACCTGTTGGTAAAATCAGAGGCGGTTGGTCTGGACTGATTGGACACTCTTAAAATTATGAGGGGATTTGATTAACTTCCTCCTCCTCCTGTGTCTACTAACAGGTCTCAGTCAAATTGAATAGTACTGATAATTTGTTCATTCTTTATTCTAGTTCTTTGGGTTAACCGAGGGTGATTATAATGATCACTTGTGTCACCGTTATTCTTTTTCTTTACACTCATGTGTAAGGATTCTGCACCACTTGACATTCTCATTTGCATCAATATGTGCGTCTGGCCAACAATGCGACATATTATCAGCTTTGAAGTGGCACAGAGCTGTATAACATAAAGAGCATTAAATGTCAGTCACAAAAGTAAACTTTCACTAAATCAATAAACCAACCTGCTTATTTGTGAAGCGTTTCAGAATCAGATGACCGCTTTAATACCTCCACTTTTTGAAGTGAGTGAAATATCACAAGGAAGTTTATGCAATCTCCTCACATCTCTGCGAAGGAAGAAAATGAGGAGAAGGCATCAGAAAGCCATCAGCGCGTGTTTTTATGCGAGTGCGTTCTGTCTCCTTTGCATTATGGGTAATGGTGAAAGGAGAAAAGCTTCAGATTAGCTTCATGCTCCACTAGAAACATACTCTGTCTTATCGAGCACCGGCCATTTTTCATCTGCGCTTTCAATTTATTTATCGTTTCAAACAATAACAACTCATGCAAATGAGAGACCAAAAGCTCTGTTCAGCACATTTCATAAATTGTGCCCTCAGCAACAGAGACGCTTGTCCCGCAATGAGAGCAGCTTTGGGCTAGATTACTCATACAGGCTGTTACATTGTGTCACTGACAGCAGAATATTAGCGTTTCAAGAGAATCCCACGCAAGTTTTTAGTGCTTTTACTCTTAGCAAACAATGGAAATGCTTTGTTTACTCATGGCTGTATTATTTTATAATATCATTGTTTATTAACATACGACAACATGCCACATTTTTTACTGCAAGACTTAATCTGCTTTCAAAACTATGCAGTGAAGCCATTCAGTTACATAAAATTCAGGATGAAGTGTAAAGGTAAGTACCTCAATGCCTTTTAAAAATAGATTTTCGATTTTCAATCTTAAAATATGAAAATGCCTCATACAAATATTTGGTAATACTTTAGTTTAGGGACCAATTCTCACTATTCCCACTATTAACTAGTTGCTTATAAGCATATTTGCTCTTTATTCATACTTATAAAGCACATATTAATATCTTATCTTACCTGACCATATTTTAGATCCTAGAAACTACCATACGAGCTGTTAATAAAAATGTAAATTAAGTCATTGCTAATAGTTGGCTGATAGTAAGAATTGGTCCCCAAACCATAATTTCTTTACACTGATATAAAAATAAGTCTTTTTAATATATAAAATAGATATGAAATATGCATATGCTGAATATGCTAAATATAACTAAGTTGTAAAATTCAAAACCAAACAGTGAAACAGTGAAAGTCATATTCACTTTTTTTATTTTGTGAAAATGTATTTATTATTACATGAATTACAGTTTTTAATTAAATGTCACTGTCACTACAAACATTAATTTTGTCATTCATAAAGTTTTTTCAGAAGTTATTGAACTTGGTTGCCAAGGAAACAAAGGTGTCAGCTTTAGATATGAGACATGCAAATGTTAATAAAGCAAATATCATTATGTAAATATCACTTGCAAGCAGTATTTTTATTGTGTCATCTTCCATCAAACTGTAATTTTGTTGAACATGTGTGGGGAAAAATTATTTGTGTGACAATATAATTTAATTGATGTTAAGATGATCCATATCAAGACAAAACTGTCACAAAAAATATATTTTGAAGGAAATGTTAATGATGTTTTTGGAAAAAAAAATTGTCAGTCTTACCAACTCACTAATGATATATACAATATAATTTTCCCTTTTACTGCTTAGAGGTCAAACCTTACTTAGTCTACAGTTTGTTTGTTTTTTTTAACAAGTTCAGTAAGTTCACCCCGAGTCAGCAACTGATTCACAGCCTTACAAATCATGCATCATGCACATCACCGTCAGCACTACAAACTCTGAGCATCTGTACTAAAAGTGTCAACACTGCAAACACACTGACTAAAATAACAAGATTGCTGCCCATGACTGTGAATATACATTGGTTATTAGACACTGAGATAGAAAAGATTGACTGAAATTCGTGACCCAAGTCAAATCCCTGTTGGTATATATAGCCTGAACTAACCCCTCCCACTATCTCTAAAATGATTGGTTGGGTCATGGGTCTGCAAATAATGATTGGTCACATGCCGTTGTTTATCTGCGAGGATCAGAGCAGATTTCAACAGAAGTCTAAACAACAGACAGAAGACAAATAAGAAAGAACATTCTAGATGAACACACTGTACACATAACATATGAAGATTTGTGTTTTTGGTATGATAAACTGATGTGTTGAAGTTCCTTGTTCAACAAAAATGAATCAAAATGAAGAATATTTTAAAGTAGATTGCTCCTCCATCATAAAAAATGTGCACAGCGTCAGTTCAGGTGCATTATGGGATTGAACGAGTGCACTTAATGTCAACTATGGATTCGGACGACACTACAAACGGCTGTCTCCTCGAATAGTGTTCTGTATATGTTTCGCTGGACCTTATTCACCCCAATAGTCAATAATAAAAAAAAAATTGTACTGACACATATTGGCCTGGATGTATGACATTTGTTAACTAACTGCTATATTATGTATTTTCTCATACTACACAAATTAAACGGAGATTCTTGGATTCAGTCCCAACCCATTCCAAGCTTGTGCTTTTAATACATCAAAAAATAAATTAATTAAATAAGCACACCAAAAACAGAAACTAAATGCCATACTAAACAGAACAAAGACTCTAAATGTCTAAAAACATTTTATAGTTAAACATTATTTTCAACATACTGTATAGATGCCCACAGTCTGTATTGACTAATAAGGACTAAAACATCCAACATTGTGCATTAAACAACACTGCTTAATGCAATCTCGCCCTCTGCTCTCCCTTTCTCAAGTAGCTTTTCAATCCTTAATTTAATATGAGCTCTAATAAGCCCCTTAATAGTGAATATAAAATTAGCACTAGTAAAGATTTGCTTGTTATATGCTTACACTAATAGGAAAAATTGAGAGAAATGAATTGTAAAGAAGTGGGTGCTAATTAAAAGATAGTGTTGTGGAAGTGAGAAGAGGCTTTTCCACATGCAGCATGCGCAGCGGCAATATGTCTGTTGGCTCTGTATGGACTGACGCGAGGACAAACGAAGGAGGAGAGGCAGGAGAGATGGAACCAGAGAGGAGAGAAATGAAGGATTGATGTAATAGGAAGAGACATCCAGCTCTGACAGTAGAGATAGAGAGAAATGGAGTGTGTGCGGATGTGTGTGCATGATGTGATATTTGACTGCAGTGTTTTGTCAGTTTAAAGCAGGCGTTCACCCCTCATTCTCTCTGAGATAAAACAAAAGGATCACCTGTCTGTGGTAGACTGCTGATGGCTACCTCCCACGATATGGCCCATAATTCTCTCTTTTTCACACAAATAGGGTAAGATGGGCTAAGATGCCCCCCAGGGTAAGGTTTCTCTTGCACTACAATTTTTCTCTTGACCACAGATGTCACTACACTGTTAAAAATGTTAGTAATACATTTTTTAAGAAAAAGACTTGAAAAATGCTATAGTAAAAACCTGTTGATTTGTTAACTGCAAGTTACTTTCTTAATAAACACTGAAAAAAACTGTATATGGTTTAACATTGCATTATTTGTAATTTTAATGAAAAATACTGTAAATAAAAAAAATGACATTTTAAAAGTAAAAACTATGAAAAAACAAAAAGGTAAAATATTCCTAGCCCAACATGACACAATATGATTATATTTTATATAAACAATACAGTTTAATCTAATTTTGTTATCATTAATGCACAATGTGGTGTTTTGTGTTGCATTTTCTGTTGTGTGGATAATGATTATTGCATTATTTAAATATTATATGTTTTAGTATATATTGGCCACGTGTAATGAAAATGACACCCTTGTAATGCCATCCTTGGGGCTGTTGAATATGATTTCAATTTTACGTTTCAAACATCATTAGTCCTCATAACCATCATAACTTTCTTTACCTATTGTGTGTATAGATATATATATATATATATATAGGTTGTTTTTTTTATATACTTATTTTACTTATTTTTTTAACTTATTTAATCATTAAATGTAACATAATTCTAAACATATTTATTTATTTTTATTTATTCTAAATGCATATTACATAAATGGCACCTAATAAAGTTGAGATTTATTAAACATATTATGCAAAAATCAGATAGCTGGAATAAATTTACCCAAGTAAGAACATCCTATAACCCTTTTTACCTACAAATTAGCAAATGTGTCAGTTTTCTTCCTTTTATAATGAAATATGTTACAGTTTAGCAGCACACTGTTATTAAGGGGGGGGGGGGGGGGCATTTTCACTCATGTTTACCTTCCTGATCGAATATCTGCCAAAGTGACTTTCACACCCATGCACACATTCAAATTAACAGATTTAATGGATTTAATTCGTTGCTTAATATACTTCATGTCAGAGTGTAGAGATAAACAGATATTTATCTCATTTGTTTCCTGCTAAGGAGAACGACTGCTGTTCTGCCTCATAAATGAAATTACAGCATCGGTTTTTAATGGGATAACAGTGCTGTGTGATTAGACACCACCACATGTTCAGCAGCTCTGCACCCTTTTCCCAAGACTCCGCCGTGTGAGGGATTTTTAAATTTTTTTTGGTACGGAGACAGTCGTGTCCGGATGGAATTAATGACTGTTTTTGATTTTTGTTTGATAAATTATTGTGAATTTGCAATTGTTTATTTGATTCATCCTGTGGGCCTTTGTCCTAATCTATTAAATATGTGATTTTTTATGCATGAGATCTGAAAGGACATTATTGCGGAAATGTGTGAACCAGCTGAGATGAAATAAACAGAAAACTGGAGAAGCGTGTGGCTGCCTACAGGGCAGCAATACAGTTCTGTTTCACCTGGGGGTGGCCTTTGCTCCTTTAAAACCCTCCACTAGCGCACATGCCTGCTGATTAAACAAAAAATATTTTCCTGTGTTAAGGTCCATCATTTTCTTCAAGGTCATGAGTCAAGGGGCCCACCACCTGACAGCCTGCATATAGAAGAGAACAACTGGCAGAAAAGACAGTCTCCTGGAGACAAAGAGAGAGAGAGAACAAATGAGGGAGAAGAAAATGCGAGTTAAGACGCAACAGAGTGACATCAGCAGTTGAGGGAGTAATCATCACTGTGGGGTGACAAAAAAACGAGTTTGTCTGCTGACACTCTGGTATAAAATATGATGAGTACAGTGGCCTTTTAGCTGCTGTGTCTTCATAACTTAAAGGCTTCATCAGAATAAGACACTGATAAAATGAGCAAACAACCACCTACGAAAAGATGCTACACAACCGAGTACACAACACACGCTTGTACTCTAAAACAAAACCCATTAGTGCTATTATTATGCTCGAATGCGCTGAAAATAGGCTCCGTTTACAGCGAAATGCTCAGGTTGTATTTACAAGTGCAGCCCACATAAAAGTGTGTGACAAAAAAATAGTTTGTTCATTGTATTGCTAATCAGTGCAACTATAAGGTTTTGTGAAAAATGTTCAAAAGCCTCTTAAAGAACTCAAAATCTAAAAAGATATTTTGAGGATTACACTTTTTCAGTATTCCACTTTTTTCGAACTATAACTTTGCAACTGTATCTACACAAACTTTCATTAGTACACAACTAAAGGTACAGTAGTACAACTACAGTATTAGGGTAACAGGGTTCGTGTTATTAAAATAAGTTGACATGTACTGTACTAAGCTGAAAGGTTACTTATAGATAGCAGAATGTCTAAAGTAGACTTTCAAAATTAAGCGTTTCCATTTTGTTCCCAGTGCTTTTCTGTAAATACAATGGAACTCAAAATTGTTCAGTTACCAACATTCTTCCCAGTAGAATATTTTACTAACCCTAAGTGTTATAAATACATACTGTACATCAATTAAAATACTTTGGGCTAAAACAAAGGTTTTATATTTGTACATTTGCTGCCTTATTAATCATGTTTGAATTGTTTTAATGTTTAAGCTTCACCAAAAAACCTTGAAAAAAAGAACGGGATATGTTGTGACAACATGCCTCACTATTGTGGTAAAACGTCAACATGTACTCAATGAATGCAGTGTTCTTATGGGAAAAATAAATATATGCCAGATTATCTCTTTTCCAACCAATATCTGAATTTTCGATAACAGAATATAATAAAACAAAGCTTTTACTATGGTTATGATTGTTATGTTTCAACATTTAATTTATTGTTCAGTCATTATGTATAATTCACCCACAAATAGCTCATTTTCATTTGATACACTCTTGAAAACTTGTAAATGTTCATTTTGGTCAAGTCTTTCATTTCTACCCGATTCATTATTATTATTTTTTATCATCCATTAATTTCTCTATGTGACTATGCAGCAGAGTTTTCCCTTTGAGCTTTTCATTACGGCTATCAAATGCTATCAACAAGAATTCAATTTCTTTCCTGCAGTTTTCTGATTCCTCTATTTGTTCAGTCCAGCATTTGACCCAAACAGAGTCAAACGAACCTCACAGGTCCTGATTACTATTCCTTAGAATGGTACGTTGATCCTGAATTCCAAAAACATCCAGAAAATAGTTCTTATGCTCTGTCCAAAGCAATCAGAAAAATGGATTAAAACCTACCAGTATAACTTGTGCGCCCTCAATTCTCTCTTTATTATTTCCTCTGGCCTCCTGGAAACTTTAGGTCCAAGATGTATTTTTCCCTCAAAGTATATCTTATTTAACGTCCAACCAAAAAAATTATGTTGGATTTTTTAATACATAACCACCATCTCGCCCAAACACAACACATGCATGCAAAGTTCACAGGCCTGTTTCTCAAAAAGGTCCTCCAGATCTGTGGGATGAACAGAGGATGATTGTACCCTCCAGATGGTGCTGGATTTTCACACTGGACTCATTAGACATTTAATCATCTCTGGTCCGCAGAGCCATGAACCCTGAGGGACAAGGCTGTCTAGCGTCCATTGGCCATCTGACCTCACAGCCTGGTCACTGATGAGCCAAACAGAAAGAGAACAGACAGACAGCCAGAAAGTGTCCTTTTGGAAATGAATCGTGCTGTAAACGTTTCCCTGGCATTTAACGTCTAATTTGCGATAGAGAAACCTTTACATGAACACAATGCATTTACAGCCAGATTTCTATGACTCTGATATCCAGTTAAACTCAAGACTGGTGGGATCCATCGCATTCGCTCACTGGCACTTCCACACAGGATAAACAGTATGCTACTTCTGGAATCATTTTGGAATTCCTGCTGCATTTATTCACATCAAATAATCCTAATGTCTATGATACATCCAGAGACCAAAGCCTAGTCAATTCTCATACCTCCGAATGCAGGCACATATCACCCGCTCTTCCTGTGGATCCTCTTCAGGCACTTTCCATTCCATTTACTCACCAAAAGTTCATTTCCACTGAATACACATCCATCTATAAGCCAGGGGGATAAATGAGACTGAGAGCCGAATATCCATATTCAATTTCTCTCTTGCACTGAGGGATGCAGTCAGCAGACTGACAACTTAAAAAAGAAAAAAAAAACCTGCAGTGACATCTTTCTCTATGAGCACCCGTGTCTCACCTGGATGAAGCCACTGAGAGTGAGATCATGAATAGTAAATCCCTGATATTTTCAGAATATCCAATAACGAGTCTATTAAAGGGATATTTCATCCACAAATTAAAATTATGTAATTATTTATTCATCCTCATGTCGTTCCACACTGATTTCAAGGAAGCACAAAAGGAGAATTTTGATGAATTCGTATTCTCACAGTTTATACTATTAAAATATATCTATTGTTTTCAACTATTTTATGCTAGGACACCAAAATATTATTAGCCTCCTGCCCCTTCCTAAAATAAAGGCACTTTAAAAACATTTATATCATCCAAAAAAAAAAAAATACTACAAATTATATTATAAAGGCAACAGGTGGTTTCCAGAATTAAATTACTGGCTTTCTTTATTGTCATTGTAATTAAGTCATTAAAATTTATCTAAAATATGTGAACCTGGACCACAAAACCTGTCATAAGCTGCATGAATATAACTGTAGCAATAGCTAAAAATACATTGTAAAATTATTGATTTTTCTTTTATGCCAAAAATCATTAGGATTTTAAGTAACTAACCCTAAATATATCAAAACATAATTTTTGATTAGTACTATGCACCATACTATACTATATTTTTTTTGCACCCTCAAATTCAGATGCTCAAATAAGTTTTCGGCCAAATATTGTCATATTTTAACAGACCTACACCAATGGAAAGCTTATATATTCGTCTCTTGGATGATGTATAAATCTAAATGTAAAAAAAAAATTACCCTTATGACTGGGTTTGTGGTCCAGGGTTTTTCAACCACATTTTAGACTAAAGTATAAACCTGAAAAAAGTTACCTTAAATAATAAATATTAATCCAAAGCAGTTTAAATGACAATTTATCATTAGCACAAAATATTACATTACATGAGTTCATTTTTTTTGTACATCTTGTAAATAAATCACATTGATATTGAAAGACACCCATATATGAAGATCCTCTTGCCCCTGGCTTAAAATATAAAGACCCCTTTCCAAGTATAAAAACTTATTTGTAGTGCCTAAGAAACATTATTTTTTCTTGTGTGTCTTATGACAAAATCGCATTGATCCATAAAGGTCACTACATCAACACATACTATATTGAAAACAGGATGTTTCTTTTCGCTATATCAAAATAGCAATATACAGCTTTGGAACAACATTAGAAAAAATTCAATTTAAGTGAATTACCCCCATTAAAATCAATGTGAATTTAAATGTCATAGACATTGAATGAAAACCTTTTGTCCAGCAAAGTCTGGAAGAAATTCTTTCATTAACTCATAAACCGAATAGTGAGAATCCACCTAATTAAACTCATCAGAGGTTACAGAGAAGACCAACCTCCTTGATTAAACATGTCTGATTGACATCTTAGATCAGTTTTGCCAGCATGCAATAATTACATTGTCACTTCTCACCACAAATCAATAATTAACTGTTCAACGTGAATGGGCCTGTTTTCAGTGATTATACTTCCCTTAATTAAAAGAAATTCTTTACACCATAATCAAAGAGATTCATATTCAAACCCACATCATTCCATCACTGCTGCTACTCAAAAAGAAGGAATCTGGAGACGCAATTTAATAATTCTGCTTATTTAGTGAGAATCAATGGGGAACAAACATCAGATTTTTTTGTTTAGGTATTAAATGAAACCATAAGCCTTTCCTGTAGTAATCTTTTTTCCTGTTTTCCCATCTATTTCTCATTAATGTTGTATAATGTATTAAAGATGCTCACAGTCTGCCTTCCTGAAACTCCTTTTCACCGCCCGTTCCGAGTGGTCCGTTCTTCCTAAGTCAGCAGTGTCTGCTAAATAACAGTCTTTCAATTTGTCGCTGCACTTTAATATGAGGACAAAGCTTCCCACAGGTGTTTCATCTCCTGAGTCACTCAGACCTTGGCAGGAACGACAAGGTGGGGAATGAGGTGACAGCAAGTGTGGACTATGTGTCTCTGTCTGTTCCTGACACTCACGCTGCCAGATTTCTGCATACTGCAGGCAAACTTAAGCTGAGGATTTACAGTATCTGGGGCTTTCAAACAGGGTGGTCATTAAATAGATGGAGTGGTGTACATCATCCAAGTGCTCAATGAATTCAAGGCCAATAAACCGAACATTATTTCCAAAAGCTGTTTGCTTATCCATTTACTTGGCATTTGCTTCTACTCTGATTGTTCAAGGCTGTAGTGAATAGCCTGATGTTAAGAGACTACCAGTTCTTTAATGCAATGCCAAACGCTTGCCTTTTCATTGTGCTGTGTGATATAATTATAGCAAAATACTTTAAATTGCCATTTAAATCATGATTTTAAACTACAACTGACATTAAAGAAATATTCTGGGTTAATTGCAATTTTGTGTCTATGAGCAGCATATGTGGCATGTTATCGGTTACCACAGACAATAATGAGCTCAAAAATGAGCTGGTAATGTGTTTACCACTTAAAACGAGTGCTTATCAGCGGGTGGGAGGGTTTAAAAGCAGAAATGATATTTCTGATGAAGCGCCTAGATAAAATCTTCAGGAGAAATAATGTCACTTGAGCTGTAAAGTTGTCTAAATAAATCTGAATTTTCAAGCAGGACTACTTTTCTGTTACTTTTGGTTATGCATTACCAATGAAACTGCTGTGGAGTCAGTGGAATCTCATTTAAACAGTGTTTTAGAGATCATGGAAACCAAATAGGTTACCCTTTTTTAACTAGCTAGCTTCACAAACTGAAAGACTGCATATGTCTTTGTGCAGAGACCGTGTTTCTGTCACCTAAGTGTCATGCTACTGTATAGCTTGGTGTAAATACTATCAAAAGGTGTGATTGATGTGTATTTTAAAGCATTTTTCAGTGGAACTGGCTGCTTTCATTATGTTTGCATTTGCTGTAAACAAATTTTTCGCTCGTTTATACACAGCAGGTTTGATCTGTGGTAATTGACAACGTGCCATAACCATTAAGTTGCAAATAGCATCCTTTAATGCTTGCTATAAACAATTTGCATCAAAACATTTTTTACCACGGTACACACAGTCACTCTCGTCAAACATCTCATCTAATCACTGAAGCACATCTTAAGAACAGCATGACTGACCTGTCCAAATGGGGCCGTCACAGGGTCTATCATTACACAGAGACACCATTTAATTTAAGCAGACAAACCAGCTTTTCTTAAGAGGCTTCAATGTGGCCCCCGGTTTAGTACACCGAAGAAATGTCTATTTACAGCTTATCTGTCTATCTAAAAGTCTGTTCATTTGTCTACTGGTGATTTATTCAGCCTTTCGCTTTTTTACAAGAACCATGACACACTTTTGAGTGACAGCTGACTAAAAGTCCACTAAGCAGATGTGTATTAACCTGATTACAACTGAATTAAGAGTCTGTATTTCAAAGGTAACCTGAAACAGCAAGTTCAGAGGAATTAAGTTGTGATTTTTAACTGGAAGGTCATTCAAGTGTTCCGTAATTAAATTTTGTCTCCCTGCCTTTTTAATAGTCCATTTATTGCAGCAAAGCAACATTCATTCAAGCAAGTGAGACAGTGAGTGTTTTAAAAGGCAATGACTCCTCTGTATTGGAGAGGGAAAGCTTTCTTTCGTTCTGCATCTATGTCAGGATCACAGATCAATGAGCAAACATGGCGATAGATTGTGCAGAGGAGGAGGCTGAAGAAGGATGAGAGAAACTGAAAAAGGGATGAGCAGAGGACGGGCACTGCTGCCTCAGCAATCCGATGGACATCCATCCATCCTGCTCTGAAAACACACACACACTCAGTCTTGCACTTTAAATACAACCTTATCTCATTAATGCACACATGACCTTCCGTCCCGCAGCCCTCCTGTCCCCCCCGCACAGTGCTGTAAACACACCAAGGCTGATGTGCGGTGAGTAATTTGTTTAAACAGAGCACCATAATGGATTGCCTAATTTGCCTTGCTGATGTAAATGAATGGCTCAGTTAACTCACAAGTGTGGGAAAATTCTGTGAGTGGACCTGGAGGAGTCACAATGCAGAGTTCAGCATGTATGTAACCTTAATTTCAAAGTGACTGTAAAATCACCCAGCACTTAAGGTAGATGGAACCTCCCAGTTTGAAAGGAGAGAGAGCCTTTCTTCCCTTTTAAGGGAGAAGAGAGGATTAGCTGTTGCTTTGAAGGGATGAAAGAGGATGTTTCGAATAAGATTTGTTTCGTTCTGCTAAATCACATCAATGATTTACCAAGGCAAACTAATACAAGATACTTAACTTAATAGATGGACCCAAATACCTTTCCAGTAACCATTTAGCCCATAACATGCCTCATTTCCTGACAATATATTTGAAAATATTTTTCTCGGAAGCTTCATTATTCACAGGAGCTTTAAGATTTTAATGGCAGGTCCACATTATGATGAGTAATCCAGATGGTTAATGACTCTAATTCACACAGCCAATCGGATTTCATTATTTTTGAGGCCACAACGAGATTAGATGGGATCTTTCGTAAAAGAAAAATACCACATTATATATTATTAATTATATTATATTTAGAACTAATCTTTGTCTTACTCACTACATCTGCACACAAACAAACAAACCATGACGCATTAATAAGTTCCCATTCAATTCCAAATTTATAATCCAATTTAGAACCGCAAGCAAAAATGTATAAGCAAAAATCAGTCTTGACGACCTCAGAAACAAGTAATTTGTTAAACCAACTTCTCAGAGAAATATTAGAAAAATATAGTGACTAACTGACTCTACATATACAGACAGAAATATAAATATTTTAATTACACCTATATTAATATATGTATTAAATAATCAAATGTAAATTCATGGTCCAGTCACAATTTCTTGGTTAAATAAATATTACTTACACTATCAGAAAGATAGAGAAACCCGATTCAATTCTATTTTTAGAATTTTACATTAATAATGTGACCAATATTCCGTTTATTAAAGCCAAGTATGAATATCAGTTTAATGCATTTTACACATATTCCAAAATAAAAACTCAAGGTAGTAACAATATATTTTGTTTGTGAACTTACTTTCAGCTATTATTTTTAATAGTTTACTTTTAATGTTCATTGATGATCATTAGTCATCAAAGCTTGATAAATACTGGTCATAAACAGAGATTTACTTGAAATTTCCCCAAACTGATTACTCACTAAAACTCCCATAGACTAGGCTATTGCAAGTCTCATTCTGATGTAACAAAGGGGTTATATTTAGAAGGGCTGTATGTATGTTTTGACTCTACTAAAGCATAAAATTAGCATAATATGTTTGCAGATATTTAAGAAACATGCTAAGTTAACATACTCTGAAAATAATCTGAAAAACAATGCTACAGTCAGTTATTCTTCTTTGAAAATGTGCGTTCCGGGCCAGAATGTCTGTTTTGCTTTGTGAAACCCGCCCACTGCCAGTTTACCCAATTGTATGTTGGCACCCTGGGATGCCAGTTGGTGGAAAACACTGCATTTTTAATTTCATTCATCGACATGTGCACTCTTTTCTGTCCGTGTCATCAATCTGGCAACTCGCATGTGCTTCAAGTCTGAGAAGTAGGGGTCGGGTGAAAAAAACCTTCTCCAATATTTTTAATTTGAACTGCAATACCTAGTTCAAATATTAAGTGTCAATTCTACATACAGCAACTTTACGTGTGTGATTGGTTGCTTTAGTCTTCCTATCAATGCCATTAAATACTTCATTCTGACTAATTTGTGAATGTGCACAAACACAAGAAGTGGGACTTATTGCATCAATCAATCACAGCCGATTGACACCAGTCATATCCAATCACATCTTGACGGAGGCATTGCTTCCTCTCATGTGACTTTCCCTCTACTAAACCCACCACACACTGTTAAAACTCAGTGGGCTCAAGGCAGGGGAGGCAAGACAGACTCCTGCTGTAAATTTACCCACTGGTGAAGCTGTCGGACATCAATTTCTATATTTTCTTACTATTATTCTCATTGTGTTATTGTTGCACTATGAATTGTTTTCTCACCCAATTTTTGGAGGAGGCACTCCCTCCCTTACCTCCTCAGAGGAAACATCCCTGATGATTTATATATAGCCGTTACATCAACATTATAAGAAAAGTAAGAACAATTTTAGTAAAATTTTGCATGAGTACATTTTTGGGGACAGAAATACACCAATTATACAACATCATTAGCCCTTTGCTTTCTGTGCTTTGTTAGCAAAGGTTGCTAGCATTCTAGTGCAAAACACAACGCCTTAGCCTTTGAGGGGATTATCTGTACGGTGCAGCTTAACACCCAGTGGCTGTCCAATTTCCAAATGTCAAACGTTCAACTCCAAATTCACAAATATCTCCTAACTCACTACAGACAGTAACACTACTGAATTTAATAAGAGAATCAATATTCAGGAGAGTAGTCGTGAGCATTCAGGAGGTGAGTGTTTTTAATTGATTTGCAATGACCACAGATATACCTCGGGGAACAGAATCCGCTAGACGGCCAAAAACTTACCCTGAGTTCTTCATCCTGGCCCGCATTAATCTCTAAGAAGAGAGTAATGGAGTGATCATTTAATACGAGTCTCGACAGCCTCTCTGTCTCCAATGCCAAATTGCCTCTCTCTCGGCTTTATTGTGTCGATGAAATATGACTGGTAAACATGTTTGTTCAAAAACATTAACCTTAATGCAAAACAATGCATTTGGCAGCAATTTGGACAGGAGTACTAAAGTGTCATGAGTTTAATACAAACACTTGTCTATTTGCCAGTGCTGCGAGTGCTCGCAAGTCCTTGCTTTTATTTATTTATTTATCGTTCTTGTGAGAAAGAGTGCCATTTTCCTCATATTAATCCAAGTGCCTACCTCTCGCTGACGGAACGGCCATCTATCACCACCCTGCTCTGCTACCGTGTCCTCTCCCTTGACTTTGAGAAAGCACTCCATCATGTTTGTTTGTGTCGTGACAGAAAAATCCACATTGTTTAACCAAACCTGGAAGTTGCACGGTTCCATTCCGAACTCCTGAATAATGCAGATGCAATAAGGTACGCATGTGATAATTGCTACTCTCGATCTTAGTGTATTGAGCACTGATGTACCCAAATAATTTGAAAAGAGGGAGTACGGCTCCCTAACTCTTTATATTGAAAGAGAGGCAATTATCCCCCCTGTGCATCAAACCGAAACAGAAATCAAGTGAAAAGAACTGTGCTAATGATTTACAACACAAACGGTAATGATGTACAGACACAGAAATGTTATCTGCAACCTTGATTCATGTCTGCATCTCCAAGATCAATAAATTCCAGCCTTAATTATCATTTCTATTATTTTTTCTCAGAAGTTGCGTTATAGTCAGGCCGGCTCCAGATGCCACTAGTCTACACTGTAAAAAATGAATAATTGAACTTGATGCATTCATATTTTTAGGTTCTCTCAACTATTGATCCTAAATAACACAGCTCTGTAAATGAAAGTCGTGGCCTAATGGATAGGCAGTCGTGGCCTAATGTATAGGGAGTTGGACTTGTAACCCAAAGGTTGCGGGTTCGAGTCCCAGGTCCGGCAAGGATTGTGGGTGGTGGGAGTGAATTCCCAGCACTCTCTCCACCTTCAATACCATGACTGAGGTGAGACCCTTGAGCAAGGCACCGTTCCCCAACTGCTCTCCGGGTGTGTGTGTGTGTGTGTGTGTGTGGTTGTTCACTTCTCACTGCTGTGTGTGTGCGCGTCGGATGGATTAAATGCAGAGCACAAATTCCAAGTATGGGTCACCATACATGGCCACAAGTCACTTCACTTTCACTTTCAAAATGCCTCATTCAGTCAATAAATGCATCATCATTTAACAAATTTTTAATTAGCAATCCAATAAATTATAATTTTAGTGACCATACTATAATCGTCCAATAAGCATGTAGTTTTATGACACTTAATATCAAGTGAACTATTCTATTTCTGAAGACACAATCATCTCACGGAGCAAAGATATCCGGGATAATATTTTTGAGGGTTTCAAAAAGATGAGCTCTCAACATCACAACACAACAAATAACTAACAATAAAGTAAAATCACAAAACAAAAGCTATCAAAAGCACCACCACTGCTTACAGTAGTTTAGACCTACTAAAAAAATATAATCATAACCACCAGGGACTCTACTCTGTGTCTTTGATTTCAACCAACTAAAAATACAGAGAAAATCAATATAAATAAACTAGATATGGGACTTTTAAAGACCACCAAATACAATGATTACCTCTCAAAGGATCCCCTTCCTAAAATATACAGACGACAATATACTCTCATATGTATAACCCGTTTATATTGTACTGTGTGAAGAAAATCAGTGTAATATTATAAAGAAACAATAAAAAAATGGTCATCTATGAAAGCTAAAAATACATATCAATCAATCTTGAAAATATCTGAAAACTTGATTCTGAATATTCACATTAACAAATAAATAAATAGGCTATATTAAGCCTTCTAAAATTTTACCCACTTTTTTATTTTAAGTGGTAATAATAGTAAAAATTGTTTAGCAATTTTCTTCACAGACTCCCTTTCACCCCCATCACAGACTCCACTTTAAAAATCTCTGAGCTAGATAATGCAGTAGATTATTATTTTTAAATGCATATATACTGGATATTATTTTCCATCAGCTGTGATAGACTGACAGGCTATAATGTCTGGGTTGTTTTTGTCCATCTCTGACTAGATCTGACTGTTGTCCACCAGCAGCACAGTGGCGCCAGTCTCCCACCCTGTAAAACGTGACTCCATGCATCTCCCGCTCTCTGCTCTTCAGTGCTTCAGAACGGGATAATGCACTGTAAATGTCAGAAATGTTTAGGCAGGAGACAGACCTGCACTGGGGTTAGTCTGTCTGGGTGGAGGTGGATCGAGCTCTGTTGGGGAAACACAGCTCCATTGGATATTAGATGACATTTATTGGAATGCACCTGCCGTCATGGGAACAGTCCATCAGATGCGAAGCACTCCTCTTTCCTAAGCTGTTTACTTGTACCCACAGACACAAATCAATCCAGTGTTCAAACACGCACTCAGAGACTCAGAGACAAAATCACAATGTGAGAAGGAAGGTTGGTAAATCTCAGTATGGAAAGATGTGTAATCTTATGGCGTTATTGTATTAAGACAGTAGCTTTGCAAAGTCAGTTTTAAATGTTAGTTTAAAGTGATATTAAATTCGGTCATCATTTACTCAATGTCAGGTTGTTTCAAATCTGTATCAGTTTCTTTCTTCTGCTGAACATAAAACGAGATATAAGATGTAAGAAGGTAAGAAGGTAACCAAAGAGTTGCTGGTTCCCATTCACTTCCACAGTATGTGCAAAATACTATCGTCAGCTGGGACCAGAAAATGTTTGCTTACCAGCATTCGTTAAAATATGTTATTTTAGAAAAGAAAGATAAGAAGCTGGGGGAATAAATGATTTTCATTTTTGGGTAAAATATCCCTTTAACTACTAACCAAAATATGTAGTATTAAAATTTATTGGGTTTAATAATATGATTTTCTTTCTTTTTTTTTTTAATTAGACTGAACAATTTCCTGCTTCCCTTGGCCTCATCCAGCCTCTCGGATGGATCGTTTTCACTAACCAACTTACAGTGTTTTATGGAATTGCTTTATTTGGACAATATTTACAATATCTCAAATTCTATCAAGATTGGTCCTCACAGACAGCAGGGTAACTGTGAAACTCAATTTAAGACCAAAACTACTTGCTAGGTTTTTAAAAACATAAGTGTCTCATTATTTTTCACAAAATCGTCCTGTATTACACCCTTATCATATCTAGTTTTTACTGTATTGTGCTATTTTTGGCTGATATCAAAGTGGCTTACCCCAAAAAAAAGAAAAAGGAAAAAAAAGACATTTTTCCTTAGCCCTGGGCTAATTGTGGAGCAAATGAAAATATGTAAAACTGATATCCTGATAGTTCCTGAATTTGAGGCTATATTTGTTCAGACAGGCTCTTCCTAATGGCATTTTAAAGAGAAGAAAAGCCCACATTAATCCTGTCTACACTGTATAACTTTGGAAGTAGTGTGTCCGGTTAAAGGCAGATTAACATTTTGCATTAATCTCTTCACTCCAACTATATTTTGGTTATATACTGCATGTTTAATGCACACTTACTAAAAGATATGTATATTTAATTCATAAAACGTCCCAGGTTCACTTCTCAAAATGGCATATTTTACTTTGACCTTCTTTTAATGAGTGAAGAACGTTTGAAAGCTCTATGCCAATGCATGTTTAGCAGGACTGGGCTCTCATTTTGTTCTATTTATATGTGATTGTACAGACTTGATTAATCTGACCTTAAAGCAGTAGTGAATTTGTCAGATCCATAGCCTTGTGAGCAGCGGTCAGACTCACACACTCTCTCCTCTCCCAAACTTTCCTGTCTCTTCTCCTACCATGCTGTAAAATAGAAAAAACAAATAATACACACACACACACATTAACATAAAAAGAAACCCAAAAAGCTGTATATTGTGATAAAAAGCAACTGACTTGAAATTAATCATGCATCAGATACTACTGTTAATAGTGAAAAAAAAAAGAAAAGATTAATTCTACAGCCTCGTTTAAACATGGTAAATGGAATTTGTAACATCTTACAGATAATCTCCTCAAATAAAAGTCCCAACATCGACTGGAAAAAAAAATGCTCGAAAATCAGGTCACTAAATTATCAGCAACACGCATCACATTTCTGGAGGAAACATATCATTTTGAATTCTGAAAAAGTCTCTGACCCATGAATTTAATTGGTTTCATTGGTTTAATGTGTGTAAAGCAACTCAACCCACAAAATTTGAGAGCTGAATCTCCAATTTCAATTACTCAGATCAATCTGGTAGTTTCTATTATATTATATGATCATCACATGAAATCTTTGCTATGACAAAAAGTTACATTTTACCTAATTTTCAATCCAGTGAGTGTGTATATACTGTACACACTGCATATCAAAATTACACATTAAATGCACATAAATGTAATTAAATGTAATTAAATGTAATTAAATGCACATAAATAAAGTAATTACACAAAAACCACTCCTGCTCAAACTGACATGATCTGCTCTCCTATGGCACATTCACTATTATAAATGCACTGTTATAAATCCTGTGTGAGCCTGCCATCAACCCCCTGCAGAGACTCTCTGGTGTAAAGCTTGAATCTTGTAACATCAACACGAAGAAGCCTGAAGCTCAGAATAGCCCCTGCATCTCGCATTCTCCCAAATTTACAGTGTTTATCCGACAGCCAGTCATCCTGGGAGGCAAACAAAAATAGAGCCACAAGGCTGAAATGGCTTATAAAACAGAGACACAGTGGGTTGTTATTTATGACGGAGTATCACCATGTTGCCAGGCAGCCCCTGCATTCTGTGAAGAGGCCTGATCTGTTCTCTCTTCATGCTGATAAAGAGTGATTAATGAAAGAGAGAGAGTCTGCATGCGGCAGTGTGTCACTGTCCTGTCATGATCGACCAAACACCCCCTCCATCACAGAATAGTCCGACACATAATGGTCTTATCATGAATAATAGTAGTTGACGCATAATGTCTCCATAACTTTTTTTTTTTATAATCAACATCAAGGTTTTGAGATGTAAATGGTGAACGATTTCCAGATGTTTGACGCTGTAGTTTGCACTGTCAATGGTGATAACATAAAACTGACAAATTTATACAAAATGCTACTAAAATTATAATACACCCTAATTAAAATAACCAAAACAGTGATGAAATTCAGGAAACTGTCAAAATGAGAACGCAAAGACTGACTGAACTATTTAGAATTAAGAAATTCATTAGAATGAGTCTTTTCAATGTTACATATGAGAAAGAGAGTGAGAGCGAGAGCAAGAGAGTTCACTGGAATGATTCAAATTTTCAGAGGAATGAGAAAGAGTGAGAGTGGAGCGATTGTAAGTAAAAATGAGAGTAATTTAGAAAAACTAAATTATTACTAAGAGTTTTCAATGCTACACATGAGAGAAAGAGTCATTTAAGATGAACCCAAATCACTAAAATGAATCAGTCTTTCTAATGCCAAATATGAGACCGAAAGAGTCATATAGGATGAATCCGAATCACTAAAATGAATCAGTGCCAAATATGAGAGTTATTTTGCATGAACTGAATCACTACAATGATTCATAATTTTAAATGTGATATAGGATGAAAGATTACTGGAATGCTACAAATGATGGAAAAAGAGCCATTTCGATGAACGATTCACTAGATTGAATCAGATTTAGTAGCACTATGTCACAAGCCAAAAGTATTTGATGTACTATCCACATTTTCAGGATCAGATCGCTCAAAGGAAACAGTAGGTTTGAGGCAAGTGCTAGTTAGCGTAATGTATAACCAGTTGCTTTAATTTTAACTGCCAAATATATTGCTGTGCGTGTAGGGTTAGCTGAATTAGATTACGTTACAAACGATGTTCTTAAACATGACATTTTGCTTCCCTTGTGACACCTAAGAGCAAATATAGAATAAATATTGATGTCAAAACTGACAGCTATGAGTTTGTCTAAAAGTGAGACCTGCAGGAACAGCATCTCTAAATTTAAAAACTGCAACTTCTCAGCGACGAAACAAGTCTTAAAGCCGCTCCTCAAGCAAGTTTTTCATGCATTTTTAATACAGCTAAACAAAAACGGCTGAAAATACCTTCGAAAAATGCAGTCCTCAATCCCAGCATGCCCTAGTCCATCTATTTGTAAACCTGCTGAGGTGTAAATCACTCAGCGTATGGTTTATGTCAGGGCCTTAATATGGAACTGCAGTTTCTCGATTCCTCATTCCAGACTGACGACTTCATGTTTAATGAATAAGGTATTATGTGATCTTATAAATAACTCATAACCATAACGTTGACATTCACCCCGGTCCCGCGGGTACATATAGATCGGACGTTCGGTTTTGTGCAAATGTTGACTCGCGGAGGTTCTTTATGGGGCGAGAAATGTTGCTTTGTTGATTCTGAATTCTGCTGGAAGAATGCCTGGACTTTCTCTCCGCGGTGGCCTGCTTCCTCTCCTCTTTTCAGAAAGAGGCTGGCAGACAGGCGTGCTTGACACTTCAGAGAAATTCTTTCATTTGGAGGCAGTTTGTAGCTGGCAGTTGGGCTGTCAGTTGGGGATCGGTGACCTTGCTGAATGGGTTTGCAGGGGAAAAGGAGGGACAATGTTTCCTGGCTTCTGCTGTGGCCTGTCAGACTGTTATCAATGCAATTGAGCAATGGACTGCAGGGAAACGGGCCTGAATAACCCAGGAGGGGCCCAAGATGGGCCATGGGGGAGGGACGGGGGTCTGCAGGTGATCATACCAGGCTGTGTTTTGTTGACTTTCTGGCTGTCAGCCACTGTAATGAAGTTAAATGAGCAAAACATGCCCGCAGAGAAAGAGAGAGAGGGAAAGGATGATCACTAGGACCGAACAAAAAAGGAAGTGGACAACAGAAGCGAGATGGAGGTGAATGCAGTCAATCAATACCCCTTATACTCTCTCTCCGGCCTCTCTGTGCGCTTCTGCGTGTCATTTCTCTGAAAAGAAAAGTCACCTTTAGATGCTTAATGGGATATTTAACAATAGCGATTCGCAGTGCAGGCAAAGACTCCCTTTTGTTGTGCAGTTATGTGACTTCAACCAGAAAATGTAGTCAGCCATTAGAAGAAGGGTTGTAGAAGCCATTAAAACAATTGCTTTCGACAATTACCTTAACATAAAAACCAGACCGTACGCTTTTTTAAGCTAGCAATTTTGAACGTCGAATTATTAGATAACTGCAGACTCCTTCAACATTTTAAAAGCAGCCTGAACTGGGAGAAATAAAGTAAAAACCATTCAAAATGGCATTAAATTATCATCTATTTTGAGGTTTCATTATTTAGCGATTCAAGACTGAGTGTTTCAAAGCCGAAGAGCTTTAACCAAATGGATGTGAAGTTGTGACATGTGGGTTGTGAATACATGGCAAGCCTGAACAAGAGAGCATTCAATTATTATCCATCACTGGTCTGCAGTTGGTGTGAATGAATCAGAGAAAGGGCTTCAACTCCTCATAACAGAAAACAACCTTAACATTGTGACCCCCGCAAAAGTATTTCTTTGATCATTATGGTCCCAGGGGTTGCTGGCCAATTATCGGACAATACAAACAGCTCCCTGGTACACACCTACACCTTTCTTTGTCTGTTTCTTGGTGGTAAGTGAAATTGACAGCTGCAAGAAGGAGGCGGCAAGAGGCTACAGGTTTTGTGCAATCTGATTGGCATTATTCCTCTCTCTCTCTCTCTTGCTCTGTCTGCATCGCTCACACCTCAACTTTGCTCCTCCGTCAGTTCTGCCTTAGATCCATGAGACGTCTGGGAACAGCTCATTTAGTTTTGATGAATCAGGATTTCATGCTTCCAGGGGAAAAACAAGCCTTTCATTATGATTTCTTGAAGGCCTATGAAGTTCACATATCAAATATATAGAGAAACTGGACATGTATCTAAAACTGAACCTAAAAACACACAAAACAGAGCTCTGATGAACAAAAAGCACTAACAATGAACCTTGTTGTAGATCCAGTATTTAATTTTTAAGTTTCTACATTCTGTTCAAATGCTTGTACCTGGGACTTGTTACAAGTCTATTTATTAATTATATTTAAAATGATTCCTTAAAGGAAAAGTTCACCCAAAAATTAAAAAAATACTGTCATTCTTTACTCACCCTCATGTTAACTATTCCTTTAATAAAGTACAAAATATTAAATATTAAATATTTTGTCTCACAAAATTGATACATAAATGGATAAAAGTTAATTTAAAAAATAAAAGAAAAGAAGAAAAGAAAGAAAGATTATGTATGTTGTTGTTAAATGTATGTATGTTTATGATGCAATATAACAGAGAAAAGAAAAGTTTTATAACCATATTCTTTTAGAATATGGTTATATCAAGTTCCATCATTCACCTCTTTTTAATTAGATGCTTTGCTTGACTACCCTTATTGATTTTGGTGCCGTTAACATCTTTTTGACTATGGACATCATTAAACATGAGTGCAAAAGTTTTTTATGGTAATTTGTCCAGACTGGCTAATTCACTTAATGAATATTGTGGCCATGATTGAAAACGAGGCTAAATTAGCATACAGTAATTGAATGCCACGCCCCTTTCCCTGTTTCACAGACGAAGGTGATGAACTCTGAAGGACAGCTGTAGTATGACTGACAAGTTGAGATGAAAGAACCTACATCCACATCCTGACAAGACCCCCCATGGTAGAGAAAAGCGAGTGTGTGCACTCAAAGGTTGAACGTAGCCAGCGGTCTCCCTGGTCCTGCAGTCTTAATAATGTTATTGTATGGTTACCTTTCAAAGAGATCCCTCTTCCTCTCTCTCTCACTCTCTCTCTCTCTCTCTCTCTCTCTCCATCTCCATCTTTTGTTGGCAGGAGTTAGTGTTCTCCTCATGGGTCTCTTTGATGCTGGACCCCTTTTGGCAGATGGATCCATCCTGCCTGGCATGATCGCTACCACATCTTATCCCTCTCTTTCCATCCTAGTATTTTTTCAGATGAGAGGGTTTTCGGTGACGAAAGGGGTGAACAGCAGAGGGAGTGTGAAGTAGCTTCACCCTCCCTTTAATGAGGCTCAGAGAAAAAAAATGGGCTTCTCGAATCAGATTCCTTCCTCCTGTGTGATGAGAATGAGGCCTGCCCCGGCCGATAACGAAACAAAAAATGAAGCTGCTCGCTGTGGAAGAGGAGCTACAAGCTCAGGTGGAGATGAAAATTTCTGAAATAGCACAAGCTTGATCATGCACCCTAGAACAAATACAGCTCTCTCTCTGACTCATGTCTGCCTTCCTTCATGCTGCAAACTTTTACTTCTTTCACTCTTTTCAAACTCTTTAACCTGTATTACCTCCTTGCTTCAAGCCTTTAAATGGAAATGTAATATATAATATATATAACATTTTATACAACACTTTTTTCTGGTCCTCAAATCTAATTGGCTGAGAAGCCTTCCCACATATGATATATTAACTCAGTCTCACATGGGAACCGTTTTAGTGTTGCCAAGTCAGCTGTTTTCCGTAAAATAGGCTACTTTAACATTATTGTTACCATGCTACCATTCTTCTCCCCTGACTTACGTCTTCTGCCATTTTAAAATGTATTACAATGCAGCACATACGCACGCTTCAACGTATTTGATGTAATCAGCCTTGTTTACATCCCGGGGAAAGCCTGCGCATTAAAGGATGGATACCCGACCCGAGCCCGACGCTACCCGACGGGCCGGCTTCGGACAGATAATTAGAAAGGATGCTCGGGTTCGGTTGCGATAAGGCATTGACCATTTAAAATTTAAAACTGCTTAGTAGGTAGCCAATGGGCCTGTTTCACTTGATGCAAAG
>JAUMHE010000068.1:12676801-12692732 GCA_032359235.1 Enteromius mattozi | reverse complement strand
TATATAGCTATAGCTTTTTCTGAAAAATATTTATTCTGATAAACTGGAAATTGAACCTCTTTTTTTTGAGGCAATGGTTACTGGTTACAACATACTTCCAGTGGCTCCAAAATAAAATGAAATGTGTTCAATGTTTAAATATGAATGTTTCAATTTAAAAAACTATCCGATAAAACAACAACCGTTACTATTAGCTGCCAAAATTGATAGAAATAGAAAAAAGATAAGCCATCATACTAAAGACAACCATTTTTATGCTACAAGTGAGAACCCAAATATTCAGCACTAATTACATGTCTACAGATTTGAACCATCAAATCTGAGTTAATAATTGCTAGCTTATAACAACCATGTGTCTAAAATGTTTATTTATTGCAATCTATTAACAAGCCTTGTAGTCAACATTGTCAATTTATCTCACCAACGGCTAATGCAATTTTGTCTTTGTGTGCATCTTTGTAATGCATTATCAATTACCACATGACAAAATAAAAACTAGGATACACATTAATTTGAAATTGCAAAAGGGTTTAGGACAGGACACTTCAGTTACTCCAGCCTGAGCTCTACTCAGAAAAGACGTCATGTTTTGTTATTGAAACCTAAGTTATTATTGAAGGTTCACCGGGGGACTTTATTCATTTCAAACACAAAATTAAATGTTAAAAAAAAGGTTGGGATTTTTCCATAGTGAAAGTTTCTCCACATCTAAGCTGTCAAAGAAAGAAATCAGTTCCTCAATAATGCAACATCCTGAGTTCCACTCTTTTTGCCACTTTACAGAAGGGTCTTTCTCTATGTGGCAAGCAGAGGCAGAGAAATAGAAAAGGCAAATGAATATAGAGAAACAGCAAGCATGTACTCTAGCTCTGATCATTTTAGTGTATTCCACCTCTTGGTAGTGACATAACATACAGCCCGGATTCAAGACTAGCAAACTTGAACCCTAATTTAAACTTTCCCCGCAGAGAGAGAAAATGCAGGTGTCAGACAGGCAGTGAAAAAGGGCAAAGCCAATTATTATGTTGTCCTTGTAGTGTACCAAAGTAGCACATAGATGCCAAGAATTGATTTGGCTGAGGTTTGAGGTTAACAGCCTGATAGGCCTGGCCCTTATCGTATGCCTCAACAATGACAGAATAAATAGTGAACTCACAAAATCCACTTACTTTTAATTCATTATTTTCAATGGATAATGTATTTACCATAAATAGGATTGGAACATCTATATTTATTCATTTCACAAGCATGCACTTTTAGCCAAAAGCACTTCCAAACAATTCAAGCAGAATTGAGATCCTGGGTGTCCAAAAAGTTCTTACAGTAATTTCTGTAAGAATGCAGTGGTTACTTTTCTTCAAGGCAAATCGCTGCACACCTTTTTTTTGAGTTTACTAAACTTTGAACCAAGTTGTTCACTCAACTAAAGTCACTGAATAAAGTTACATGTCTCTTTTTTGTTCAGCTAACACACTTTATTTTCTTGAATGTTGATGTAATTTACTTACTCTGTTTCTTGTAAGATTTTTGTTGTTGTTATAGTTTTTTACTAACGACAAGCATTGGTTAAGTTAGACTAATAATGGTTAAGTTAGTCTAATAAGTAAACAACATTGTCTTTAGCCCTATTAACACAAGATTAGTATTATCTAGGGACCTTGTGTAATTTAGAAATTACCCCCCACCACATCTGAATTCTGTGTGGCACATTCGCACGAGATAAGCGAAGCCTGTGATTTTGCTTGAATTTACAGAATTATCTTCTGGATATGATGTCAGAGCTTTGCATATTATTGGCGAATTTCAAACAGAAGTCATCATCCCTATGCCCTACTCCCTTTGAAGGGCAGAGGCCTTGAAGTGTGTTCTGTTAAGGATGTGTGGCATTTCTGTCATATAAGCGTTTGGAACTCTCTTGGTGAAGGGAGAGACAGACCAAACGTTACCTTGACAATGCTGCCCGTGCTTGCAGAATTCAGCTCCAACAATTGTTCCAAATAAATATTAATTCTCATTATTATTATTTTATTAAAAATATTGTCCCACTGTGTCTAAAGTTTACTATTAAACTTTTAAAAACTAAACGTACTTAAACTTGCTTAACATTAGGCTACAGTCTTAAATCTTATCTCTATCACTGACCAAAATTCATAAAATAATGACAAATTTAATCAGCCTGTTCTATTTATGTTTGTATGTGAAGTCGAAATTAATCCAAACTTTGTTTTAAAATGTATCTCAAGAGATCCTAACCGAAAATCACATGATCACAAACGAACATTACGTCCTAGAAGAGACCATCGCATGTTCCTGCCGCTAATGGACTTCTGATGGTTTTCAACTTTCTTTTTATGAAATTGCAAACTGTGTAGTATACAACCCAGCACCCCAAATACTATTAAAATACTTCACAGCCTCCGTTTTGTTTTTTTGTTTTTTGGATAAAAAGGAAAAAATAAATTGAAAAAATCACAGGCCAAATCACAGAGATGCCGATTTGCACAGGACTAATATTATCACAGGACCTCGAAATCAGGTCAATTGCGGGGGAATTTTTACTTTACAAATTATAGACATGGATGATTCGCATGGGATTAAGATCACAGACAACCTCTGCAATTATTACAAATTACTAGAGGTCACAAGGTAATACTAATCCCGAATAGGGCTTTTGTTTGTAAGACAACTTTTATCCAAAAAAAATAAGTGGCTGAACATGCATGCTGGGAACTCATGCCTTAACATTTCAACAACATTAAATTCTTTGTTCAGACAACTGTGTTTGACTATTTGGGACAACACTTGGGGTAATTTTGTTGGTCTTACAAGGGTTTTTTAGTATTTGAGACTCCATAAACTGGAAAATGTGCAGTTCCGTTTTTCACAATCAATGAGCTTTACTAAAATATGCATCACAATGCATACAAAAATATTCTGTCAGCACATGTGCAGTGTACAGGTCAAATTTTAATGGCCATCATGGAGAAAAAAAAAAAGAACAGGCTTTTTTTTCCGAGCACAGTGGTATTTATGCCATTACCAGCACATTGGCCAACTACCAAGCCCAATCATCCAAACTCTGACTGCTTGCTTTGAAGTTGAATACTGTATTTAAATAAACCACTTCTGAAAATGGATCTTCAAACAATACTATCCTCTGGTTGGTTAGAGTTAATAAGCCTAGTTCTCTTATTAATTTTTTAATTGAACTAAACAAAAATGTTTATGGTGACATTATACATTGTCAAGGAGCTTGAAAGCCCTAATTACATGCAAAATTAGTCATTCTTAGCCAAAAGGTTTCTGGATGAACCAGACACGGTCTGGCTTATGCAACACATGAAATGATGGAATCTTGCTCGCTATTGATGGCAAGTCAAAATTTCTGTCCTCAGGTGGTTACAGTTAGTGCTCCATATTGATTTGGGTTCATCTTTAAGATTCAGAGGAGCAGCTGGGCTAACAGCAGCATGGTGACAGGTGTGTATTCAAAGGTCAGTAAGGAGTCTCCTACCTGAGGGAAGCTGGAAAGGTTGGTGCTGCTTTGCTCCATCAAATATTAATCTCAGGACTGCTTTCCGATTGGATTCAACCCCAACAAACAAATAGAGCGGCTTTCGATTACGAATCCAGTCACAACGGAGGGGAAAAATGAGGACTGGATTTAAGAGTCCTTCATGGCGGTTTCGATTTGATGGTCAACTGGAGTTCAAAGAGTGGCTTTTGTGACAGCAAAATGGTTTAGAAGTTCAAAGCAGTGTTTATCTACAGATGAAAATGTTTGTTGATAAAGGGTTTTTTTTCTTATTTTGTCAATGATAACATGAAACAATGCATTATGAAGATAATATCATTTTAATTAAAATGTAAATAACTAAATAAAAAGAACACTGCAAGACTACCAACTTGCTTTTAGAAAAAGTAAATGTAGAAAGAATTGATTCAGATACTGGAATCAAGGGGTTTTCAACAGGGGCCAAATGCTAAATTAAAAAGTAAAGTCTATTAATATCTCTTTTTGTTCTGTATAATATCACATTTGGTGCATAAATCATTTTTAATTAGGCTACTTCAAAATTCTGCTGTGATTTGCGCTTAAAACTCAAAAATGTTTGTAATTTAATTTTTTATTCATGGAGAAAAATGTTCATGAGTTTGCAATGCTATCATCATAAAATATATACAACACTACTATTAAATATTGGGGAAAATAAGAGTTTTTTAAAATAAATATTTTTCTATTCAACAGTGTGCATTTAATTCACTTAAATCAAAAATTACAACAAACCCAAATATGTTCTAAAAGCTCTCTATTTCTAATAATTCTGTTAATTCATACAAGTTTCTATTCATACAGTAAAATAAAACTGTTTCGTGGATTTCACAAAATATTGAGCAACAACTGGTTTAAAATATAAAATGATTAATAAGATACCTAATGACTGGAGTAATGAAAACAATTATAAATAATATTTCAAAGTATTACCATCATAAACATACATTATAAACAAACAAACAAAAAAAAATATTACCAACTTTTTATTTATTTATTTTTTATAGTAATTACATTCATATAATATTATTTACAAAAAATGCACCATTTAATTTAGAGTGTCCGCCCTGTCTATACATCTAAGAGTCTTGAAAAATGTACTATAAATATTGGATATTATAACATGTATGTAATATTTATGTAATATGACTTACCCATACAAAAACACATAAGCACAAACACAAACAATGAAGCAATAGCACAGGTAATCTTTTAAGTAAGAACTGAAAACCTCAAGCAATCTTCCCCTGAAAGAGTACATGTGTCTCAGTCACAGCTGAAGTGTTTTTCCATTTGTTGCCATTTGGGACAGCCCGATTTGTTTGACATGTAACACATCACGTAGTCTGAGCCACTGACCTCCTCAAGCCAAAAAAAAAAAAATCTGTGGAATAGAGAGTATGATTTTTCATTTTGCGAGGGTAGCACACTCGCTGTTCATTTCACTGTTGTGGTTTCATCCTCGTAGCTGTCTGTTAAAGGTCAGAGTCATAAAGGCCCAGGCTTGGTGCCCTTACCATTCAGCACGAGCAGAGGCACCTATCGTCTCAATGACTCACACAGGACTCTTGGAAAGGTTACAACCAAATGCTAAGGAAGAAAAAGGAGGCAGACTCTGGGCTCTCACTGAGAGAATCACAGAATTGCTCACTGTAATGTCAGTTGCCTTAATAACATACCTTTGCTCCATTTGCCACATTCTCTAAATATATTCATTCCGCTTGGCACAAACCAGATTTATGTTGTTTACATGATAGAGAACAAGGATTACTGTGTCGTTTTTGTGCCACTAGCATCACCAAATGGATTTCTAACAATCCTTGAGTCTAAATATGCTCACGTCCCTATATGCAAAAAGTACTGAGTAGTGATGTTCCCAATGGTAGTCTGGCAAAAAAAAAAATGTATCAAACAAAAGGGAAATTCGACTCAAAAACTGAAATTCTTTAATAAATTATTCACCCCTGTTGCTCCAAACCTGCAAAAGAAGATATTTTGAAGAAAGTTTGTTTCCATAAAATAAAAAGTCGAAAATAATTGAGTGAAAAAGAGAGACATTTTTGTGTTCCACAAAGGTGAGAGTAACATGAGAGTAAGTAAATTAATAAGAATTTAAAATTTTCATCCTCTCAATATATTAAAAATGGCCATAACAGTTATATAATGCTATATGATTAGAATTTAAATCAAATAAAGCACGTCCTACTGCATCCTCATTTACATTTACAATATACTGTAATACTCATTAGAGTGGTAATGTGGTCATGGAGGACAACTTTTTAATGAAAAAGAATTTCGCTTGTATAAAATTTCTCTTAGTTGCATATGAAGCTGAGAGTGAACCTTTGGAGCCTTTATTCACCAACTGTATATTTTAAAGCTCTAACCAACGAAGAGGAATGTGCCACATAAGCATAAAAAAAAACATATTGATGTGCTGCTTAAAAGACGCTGCCCTGACGGCCATTAAAGCTGAATGTAGAGTATCCCTGCCATATACAAGATTCAAAAATAGAAAATGATACAAATAAAGCCCTTGTTGTTGCCCACTGCAGTTTAATATGGCAATTTGCAAAGCTCTCTCAGCCAAAGTAAGCCGCGGGGAGCCCGGGCTCGTTGTGTTTATAAAGTATCACATAACAATATGGTGCTCAGAGTGGATATGATACAGTCAGATTTCCACTCGCACATGAACTTTTCTCTTCTCGCTAAGCAGGAAAAGAGCCAAATATAACATGCTTAACAAATGTTGTTGCAAAATATCTTATTTAATCCTTGAAAAACGTGCATCAACAAAAACGAAGTAGTAGTAGTAAAACTTGGTGAATTGGATCTCTAAAAAAATAAAAATCCTACTTACAGTCATTCAAGAACTAAGATGGCCGCCTGTCTCCTTCTTTCTCCTCTGCACATTGACAACAGCTGAATGATGCATAAGATCCAGTCAAATTTAACCTTAGAATAAACGCAATACCAATTCAGGGCTTTCTTATAACATGAGCAGAGGGAAGACAGAAGCCCAGCCTTTCTCCAGCACTAAATAATGGATTGTGGGTAGGTAAACATTGGCAAATCCTACATTCTTCCAGGAGGCAGACAAAGAGGTCATTGCACATGCCCCTCGGGGTTTAAATTGGAGAAAGAATTTCAGGATGCGCTCTGTTCTTTTCGTCTACTTCACTCTCTTTCCTATTTTATGCCTCTGCAATCCAGATGTAAGTGTGGGGTGACATCAATATCATGGATTTACAGATCATGCGCTACTGATAAGGATCAATTCTGTATTAAACATTCAGTCCTGTATAGGAAACATGCAATTGTGTCTAGCATACTATGTGAAGCAAGACTAAGAGTGTTCATACAAAGGTAGAGGTCATGGAAAGGACATTCACAGCCTCAGTCTTAGATAGCACATCCAGAGACCGTCCACAGACCAGTCACGGACTGTCTGATGCAAACTGCACATAATCCGATTGGCTGGCTGCTACATGGTGTTCTCAGTCAGGTTGTTGTCGGTACAGTGAGAAATAAAATCTGGAAAAAAAGCTTCAGAACAAAGAAAAGACAAAAAAGTACCCCAGCAATCAGAAAAAGGCTGGTCACTTTAGATGTCTATCAGGTGACGAATTCTAGATTAAATTGCACTGCATATTATTGCTTTAGGCTCAAGTCTTTTGTAAGTGCTAGGTTAAACATGGAACAATTTTACTCAAGATGCCAATGATCAAATAAAATAACAACAACTGACTGAAAAGTCCATAGCTATGGCTGTCAGTTCAAACTGTTACCAGTTTTATTAAAGTGAGGATCACCTATGCAATCTTTGTCAACAGTTAAAAGTCTAGGGAATGTCTTATGAGGGTCCTTTTACTATTGTTAAAGGGTTACACAGCTCTTTTTTACACAACATTTTGTCATTAATCCCTTACCCCACAAGTTGCTTCAAAATCTTCAAAACGCAATTTAAAGTTTATGTTTTGCAAATAACATGGTTTAGAGAGGATCGTGAACGCGGTAATCACACACGGCTGGCAGCCGGTTCCCTAATTAATCACGTCCAATCAAATCACCTCCCTTCTACTATAAATTCGCCCAGCTTTTATGTTCCCACATCTCGCTTTGAAACGCATCCCTCCTCCTCCCCTTCTCCCACATTTTTCACGTTCCGGGGG
This sequence comes from Enteromius mattozi, assembly GCA_032359235.1. Lineage (NCBI taxonomy): Eukaryota > Metazoa > Chordata > Actinopteri > Cypriniformes > Cyprinidae > Enteromius > Enteromius mattozi. The sequence continues at coordinate 12,685,007 of JAUMHE010000068.1, read as the reverse complement.
GGCAGACGGTGAACGAGCCGAGCGCCGAACCCTCACCCTTGCTAGGGTTCTTTCCCCTAGGGTTCGGAGTCCGCCGTTCTCCCGGCTCGCTCCCCAGACAGCTCGCCAAATTCGCTCTATTATCTTATTACAAGGAAACGTGAACTCTTGAAAATATTTTAGATAAAAACCAGGAGACACGTCCTTATTTCGACCTGTTACTAGGAACCTTGGAACAACATTTTAATCCAAAAATTTAGCCTTGACCATATCTCTATACCTAAACCTAACCTTACCCATGAGTAATGCCTAAAATCTGATTTAATGGTTGATGTCTGAAATATATTGTCAAAATAGACCATCTGCCATCAGTGGTTCAATCTGAACGTGTCTCCTAACAATGAGTAGAAACTCATCTCAAAACTAAACATGAGTTTAAATTTGAACTGAATTGGTATGGAAAATACCTTCTGCACAATCAAGTGTTCTGGTCTATAAAAAGACAATTTATTAATTGGAATTTAAAAGGATTTTGTCAGTTCAATCCTGAATGGCACACAGCCCTATGTGCTACAATGCATAGTCTAGGGAATGTGATGTTTTCATATTTCCAATATGCCCCGTCAGCTGGGAGATACAGCATTCAGAGATGGTTTATAGTGGTGTGTGGCCAACGAACGTTAAACCACGGGAGATAACAGCTCAAGGACGTCCAATGACGGAGCTTAAAACGAAGGCCTTAACATACAAACGCTCAAACATCAGCGCTCTCGCAGGATAAAGCCTATCTAAAAGAAGGCTGTGATGGAGCAAAGGGAAGGACTCTCCGGCGGACCCCTGAGATGATAAGTGGGATGCAGCCGGGCATTTGCAGCATGTTGGAGCTCAGATGGCAAAGCGTCTGTGAGCTCCCACAGGAGACAAACACGGTATATTAATGTAGCCTACCAGTTAAGATGGAAAAGAGCTCGTTCTGTTTACTACAGAATCAATGCCTTTACAGTTTAACCTGGCGAGAGACGTGGGGTTAAACTGAGGTGAGGAATTGATGGAACAAGAGAGACAGAAAAACAAAGTGAAAGACCATTTATACTGCATTTATCTCTCTAGATGCCAATGTGAGCATGAAAGACATGGATTGTGCCTTAAAAGGATTGTTCACACAAAAATTAAACGTCTATCATCATTTACTCAAGCTCATATTTCTTACTTCTATAGAATATAAAAGACATTTAATAAACCATTGGACACATGATTCCATGCAATTACAAGTAAACACTTATAGACCGTGTAAAGTAAATTTTGAGAATTGTTTGTAAACACAAACGTTACAAAGACTGAGAACTACATAATACTTAAAGGTGGAGTTATACCATTAAACAGTTTTTCACCATTTTCGTGAGCAGGATTTATTTGGCGGGTCTAAATCGTAAGCTCGGTGATGCATTGGAGCCACAAAGCACTGCCCCTCCGGTGAAACTACGAAAGCTGTTTTCATCTTGAAGTAGCACTGACTGCACAGACTGACTGCTGTGTGACATCAGTACAGTGAGAGCTATAGAGAGCAGACGCTCATTATGCTTTGAATCACTGTCCTGGTACTTTGATGTCAAACACTGATTGTTCTGCGCAGAGCTGCTTTAAGTCAAACACACACATAATATCTAGAGCGCATAAGCATCAGTGGTTCGTCCATTCAATCATGAGTTACTGTCATTTCTGTTAGATACTGCAGCCTACAGTTTCTAGCTATGCCTTCATCACGTTACATGGTTGCTATAATTTACAAAACAACTGAGCTTGGTCTTATTATTTAAAGCAAGCTGCTTGAAGAAGAAAGTTGAGAGAGATGGCAGCTTTGCCGTAAGTGGGCGTGGTTTCAGCACCGCGAGTGGACACGCCCCCAGTATTTGAGAGCAGAGAGGACTGCTTGTTTTTTCAAGATTTTGAGACCTTATTATATTTACTTAGCTTTTTTTTTTTAGCTTTAAAATTTGTCCGAGTGGTAAAAACTCATTTTTCTGTGACAAACTCATAACACACATTTAATATTGACTTTATACGGACTTTAAGTAACTTGGTGTGTGTATATATATATATATAAATATATTGACAAGCTCTTACTGGACTGATAACAATTCATTTGTGAATTCTTCAGTCCATTTTGCTTAAAATTATCTGTCTGCCAATGCTGTAAATGAAACATGGTTGGTAACATTTTGCAATAAGGTTTCATTTGTTAACTATATTTAATGCATCAGTTATCAACAAGCAAAATATATTTGTTGGAGTTAGTTAAAAAAAGTTAGTAAAAAAAAAACAACAACAGCTGTTCATTGTTACACCTAGCTCAAGACCAATAAATATCAGTAGATACAACTTTTGATTTTAATAATGTTTTACTAAATCAACATTAACTAAAAATGAATAAATGTTTTAGATGTGTTTTTCATTGTAAGTTTGTTAACTTATATAGTAAACTAATGTTAAAAAAATTTAACCTTATGGTAAATTTTGAAAAAATTATAAATTAATTCAATGCAAACTAACATGAGACGTCTTAATTTTCCTGAAAAAAAAAAGCAAAAACAATAACGGGAGGGGTTATGCATTAAACAAGAAAAAAATATCATATACCACTCCATCACATTGTCAAACCACAAAGGCGTCATAAAATTTGCCTATCCATCATCATCAAACAAGCGTATAAAAGTATTTTAATTAGTTCGTATTTGTATCTTTCCCTGTATGTAATGTGGCCAATTGACTTGGCTTCATTATCTCCACTGTTAAAATAGTATAAGGCAGTGAGTTACTGAAGAATTTGCATGAAGAAAACAACTAAGCTATTTTATGGCCACCGGTTAAAAATGTGTGTCGCTGCTAGCATTTTTTTTCTGAATTATTCAGAGCCTTGGAAATTCAATTTGAGTGGTAGAGGTGAAGATTGTTTCTTTTTCATATTGTGTAAATAATATTAGTGTCAAAAGGTTTCGTACATATCCAACATTCCCTGTGATTAAAATGCCATCAAGGGAAATGTTTTTTATGTGCATGTGTGTGTGTGTTTTGTTCTTTAAGCTGGGTCGGCCCCAAGCATTAAATAATGTCAAAACAGTCTTGTGTAATGAGCCCCATATCTGCGGATGAAATATTTAATATGTTTCCCCCTTGGGCAGCTCATCTTTAATAAAAGAAAGCGGTTTTGTATCTGTATTTACATAAAGACAAAGAGAGAATATCTAATCTGTATCAGAATTACAATAAAGCAGAACTTAATTATTCCTCTCACATTGTAAGATTGCTTTTTGAACACTTGCTAGCTATGATTACAATTCAATTGGAACTTATTACCAGTGAGTAATAATCCTGAAATCTTGAGCAAAAACTTGATTGTGGAAAATGAGAAAAATATATTATGCATATAATTATGCATGACATTTGCAATTCGTATATCTGCAATGGTATAGGAATTACAATGTATGATAATGCCGGCTGGCTCATCTAACGTCTCAGAAATGTTTCATTCATTAAGCCACGAAGGAAATTGAGATTTAGAAGGTTGACATTTATGCATCATCATAGCCTCATTATCATACAGAAATGCATTCAAGTACATACGCCTAAGTACATATGCAAACATAATGCATTTCTATATGTAGAGTATATTGTATAGGTCTCCCTCATGTTCTCAGCTCTGATGCATCGACGCATGGACTCCACAAGACCTCTGAATGTGTCTTGTGGTCTCTGGTCTCTGGTCTCTTTTTGTCATGTTCCTCAAACAATTCCTGAACAGTTTTTGCAGTGTGCATTATATGGACACCACTTATACATGTAGGGGTTTACTTGTCAATGTGATCAAAAATGTGATTCATCACACCAGACACCCTTTTTCCACTGCAGATGTTCATTGCAAGCACTCGACGACAACAAATACACAACAAACTTGATTGGGTTGGTCTTCACTCCACACTGGTCTTGGGCACCCATGAAACTGACACTGCACTACTTTTGGTAGGGACTACCACTGGATACTGACAACACGAAACAAGACTTGCCGTTTTGGAGATGCTCTGACCCAGTCGACTAGCAATCATTATCTGGTCCTTGTCAAAGTCACTCATATCTTTTCACTTGCCCTTTTTTCCTGCTTCCAACACATGAAATTCTGTACTGTTCTGACTGTTCACATGCTGACTAAAATAACCCACCTTTTGACAGATGCCATTGAAGTGATGTAAACAATGTTATTTACCTCAACCATCAGTGGTTTTAATGTTCTGTCAAAACAGTGTAATAAACACACCCACACACACAAAATCAAACAAAAAGCATTAGGTAAAAAAAAAAAAAAAAGTAATGGACAGCTACAAGAAGTGATCATGTTAATAGGAAATGTGATGAACTTCACCATTGGTTACTCCACTAGAAAACATGTATGAACTTGAGGAAATCTGACAACAGTTAAAGTTAAAAGCAAGCCAAAAAAGCACGGCTAGGGTCTAGCATCTTTTGTTTGTGTAAGCCACTTGCTTGATATTATGTTATCGAATGCAAAGGCATTCAGACACTTTCAAGTGCAGCATAAGCATTCAAATACTTTTCGAGGCCACTGTATGGTGTAAACTCCGTCACAGGCCATGCCGATGATTCGGAAAGAGCTGTAAATCTCCCTTTTAATGTTCGCTTTCCTACACAGCCCAGCAGTATCATAAACTGATTGGTTTCCCTGCATATCCAGCTGAAGAGAATTAGATTTGATCCCTTTTTCCTGCTCTGAATGACTGAGTGTCTGGCCCAGAATAATGTGCCATAAAAGAGCTCAGCAATGAAGAAAATGGTTTCCTTTCCTTTCCAACCACACAAACGTTAAACACCTTGACAGCATCCTACAGTGGAAAGAAATGGGCTGGAAAATGGGAGTGTGACATCCAGACAGATGGTGTCAGAGTCCTGGCACTAGCTGGGGGAAGAGGGCATATGCCCACATTTGGACTGGCACAACTAGATCTACTGGCACAAACAAGCACAGTCGAACATGCAGCAGTCAAGCAGGATTTATCACACCACCCAGTGTTTCAGAAGACAAAGACCCCCAAACACCCCAATCTGCGTGTGTGCGTCCTGTTTCCCTGTCGGAGGAGATTTTGAGCTAGTCTTAATCCAAGTGTGACAGAATTATACAGATTTGAGCATCAGTAACAAAGCGAACAGGATCTTCACAAAGTAAATGAGTGTCACTGTTGTCTTTCGAATGCCTGAGCAACGGCTCCGCTGATTGCCAGGGATCAACACAAACACACGACCAGCGACTAAAATGCTGAGATCACACAGTATAGGCAGCAGGATCCAGTCCCCAGAGGGCTATCTCTAGGACACTTTCATCTTTACAGAATGCAGAATAACTGTGCACTTTACAATAAAAGGCAACAACAGAAACAACATTCAGGAAATTCAAAGAGATTACAAACAGAGGTAAAGACTATGGTAAACAACCATGCATTCACAGTAACAAGGTATATCTTGTCGATTACAGTATATAGAATTAACAGTTCTGTTTGTCATATAAAATAACTTCAAGTACGGTACGATTTTAAAAAATAGTTTCAGAGTTAGAGAATTCAGTAGATAATTTTTCACCCATCATCTGCACATTCAATTTCTTTCGAGTTCAGTTTCTGAAGACTCAATATCCACAAGAACATCAGGGTGCTTTCACACATGACTGCTTCCAGGAACATACTGTGATTTCTTCCTAAATATGCAAACAGAAGAGTTTGATTCCACAATATACTACTCTGCAGTACAAATTACATAAACCGTTCAAAATCATAAATCACACACATCATTCGACATCTAAAAACATCAAGATTAATAATCTTAATTAGACTTTATAATCATTTTTTTAATCAGTACTTGTGCCTGTTTTTCTCTAAAAATCTAAGCATGCTTTAATCCTTCAAAGACTTGAGAAAAACATTTGCATAAGATTTTATAATCTTATATCTTAAATTAGGTTCATTTGTCTTAACCTATTTTATTTCTTCTTTAAGCACAAACTTTGCCAAATTCTTATACTTACTAGAATTATGCTTAAAACAAGAAAAATGCCAAGAGGGAAAGAAAAATAAACTTATTTCAAGATGCATTTTCTAAAAGCATGTATTTATATCCAATGCAATTTTAGTTCTAAAGTAAACATGTCTTGTTTTAGTTACTGTATATTTACGGCAAGATCTCTGCTCTGTATTTTTGTCTTGTTTTCCCTTACAAATGTTCCTAATAAAGATAAATTTACTTGAGATGTTATATAAAAAAGTTGTGACATAAGATATCATAACACATAAGGTTTGTTTTCTGAAAAATATATCAAGATTATTCTTAAAACAAGAAGAAAAACTTCTGCCAATGGAATAAGACAATTCTAAGGGAAAACAAGTTTATTTTTCTTACCCCTGTGGCAGATATTTTTCATGTTTTAAGCAAGTGTATCTTGATTTTAAAATATTTCTTTGAAAATATATTTACATAAGTTGAAGGAAAATGATATCATTCTAAGGCCATTTTGGACAGTAGCCTACTCACAATACAGCCTCCGCATTTATTTAGATGACACCTGCACAAAAGTAATCAGGTGCTTATTGTAATCATTCAGCAGCTGAATTCATCCAGACAAGGGGTGAAGTGTAGTCCTGCTGCGAGCAGGGAAATTAGAGGCCTCCACATCGCATTAATGCTCCTTGCCAGGAGAAGAGATCAGCCGAGAAGAGCCCCTCAAATGATGAGTGGGGTCCAGATTCCTCCAGGACTGCTGTAATGTGTGCCCGAATCCAGATTAGGAGCATCATTGACTCAGCGTGCTTGGCCGCAGACCAGAGGTTTTACCACGCAACCAAAATGCACTGATGAAGAAAGATCCAGCTTTGATGATTCCCTCTAAATGTTGCCATCCCTCTCTCTAGCCCCGGTTTTCTCTTTCTGTTACCCACTTTGACCTTTATCTTTCTTCATCTCACTCTTTATCTTTCCACTTCATTATGTCTTTCTCTCTGGGTTGCCTTCTTTGAGCAGGGGAATGAAGGCAGGAGATCTATTGGGTGCCAGACTCACAGAAGGAGAAGAGGCAAATGGCTGTGGAGAGAGAAAGAGAGAGAGGCAGACATTGCTGCAGGAAGAATACAAGCACATTAGTTCACAGCAGACAGCGTTTCACAGGCCCCGCTCCTCTACACTACATCACGCAGGCCTGCGGGCCAAGCAATGGTAGACGGGAGGTGCGGGAGAAATCATCAGTCTGTCTCTGGTTCCTCCCACCCCAGAGCACTGCAGGCTTCAGGGGGAAAAGCAGACACGCGTGTCCAAACATTGGCGATTTTGGTTGGCGGGCAGAAGACCAGCGATTGAGCCCTTTAACCAAAGACTCGATCATGACTTGTCACACATGACCAGCCATAAAAACCTGAGTGAGCAATGCTGTGAAGATGCAAATCGCCAGTAAGGAGTTTAACAAAAAATATAACAATTACATGCTCTTGTTTGGGCTGATACTTTTTTACTAATATTTACCTTTTTTTTTTTTTACTGTATTGATTATTAGTCTTTTACTAGGTGGACCAATAAATGTTGAATTGTGTATTCATAAATTACTTATTTAATTACAAACCTCATTTCAAAGTTATCACAGAGCTTCTTCACAGCGAAAACGGAAGCTGATGTAAGACTGATTCATTTTGCAAATCTAACGCTAATGTTCATGTTATTTTTCTGTTTATATCTGTAGCAAATAAACTCAAAAGGGAATCATTTAAGATTTTATAGGGAATTTGAACAGATTCAGTGTTTAACGGCTGATCACCGTGTCAGTGATTCACTGAACGAGCCGTATAACCTTAAAATCCAAAATATAGTGAAAACACTACTAATTAGCACAAGATCGACAGTTTAAGACATTAACTTGTAAGCACAAAACACAAGATAGTTGTCTTTTCAATATAAATAAGACTTGATTGGATAAATCTAAGACATATAAACTAATCTAACATATAAACACATGCACTGAATGAATATGAACCTATAAACCATTCAGTAGTTATTAGGGATGTAACGGTATCAAAATTTCACGGTACGGTAATACCTCGGTATGAATAGCACGGTACGGTATTTATTGAATCATTTACATAAAAAACAAAACTAATTAAGAGGCTCAAAAAAAGTGCCAGAAGTG
>JAUMHE010000068.1:12654362-12676701 GCA_032359235.1 Enteromius mattozi | reverse complement strand
TTCAATAAATACCGTACCGTGCCATTCATACCGAGGTATTACCGTACCGTGAAATTTTGATACCGTTACATCCCTAAATTATACAAATAAATAATGATCTGATTAAAAAAAAAGAGAATATAAATGCTTACAACATTACAACTTAAACTGCTTATTATTATTATTATTATTTTTTTAAAGAACACATGTAAAAACTATTTCATCTTCTTTTTGCAAAAATGTAAGACCGTGTGAATATATTTTAAGAACTTGAAAAGACACAGCCCCAAAATGACCCACTCAGAGCTCTTTCGGCAAATTAGGACAGACGTGATCATGAAGACACAGTGCAGAATATATGTAAATAAATTCACACATTCATGAGCGCAACACCCTGCAAACTATTCTGTGAGACGGTGTGATGTTATTAATTTCCTATTTCACTGATGGCCTTTTCGCCGATTACAACGCAGTTCCCAAACTTTTGGTACACAGAATAATAAACTAGTCTGAATAGCTACAGCGGAGTCTTTGATGTATATTATAAAAGTGTTGAAAGTGAAAATCTCTCTCACTCTCACTTTCAGTTTACATTTGTATTGCCGAAGCAGTTGCAGCTAGCAGGGGACAATTCCTCCTCCCTCTCTTTCTCTCTCTCTCTCTGTCTGCGCCTGAGGGGTAAAAGATGACAGCACAGCCCATTTTTTTCCGTTATACTATAAAAGTCTACCTAAGCAAACACTCTTGGGAGCCCTTCATTTCCGAAGTAAGCAATCCCACTCTCTTGCACATTGACACACACAGACACAAGTGAGCATCTCAGGAGTTTGGTGTCAAACTCAGCTTTTTATCGCAGTGCTAAATTTATCCATTTCTATAAAGATGCTTAGGGTGCTCTAACATAAACATGAAATTCACAGATTTTGTTTCTTTAGGTTCAAAAGAGCAGCTGACACTTAGCGTACCAACAAAAAGCGTTTGTTAATTAGCTGTTGATTAGCTGTTGAACCATTCTGTAACAAACAGAAACAGAAGTGATTGCCAGTGTTTGTGGAACACTATATTTGGTTTCTTGCCTTTTTGGTGTGTTTAATGCTGTGTTGACTAGCTTTTACAAACATATATTTAACATGAACATTTAAGTAGCACTAAATAGGGGCAACAATGCTCACATCTAAACTGTCAAACATTACATTAAAGGAATATGCTGTGTTAAATTTAAGTTAGCTCAGTCCACAGCAAGTGTGGGACAATGTTGATTAACATAAAAATAATCCTGACTGGTTGTCTCATTTTCTGTGTAAAACAGTAAAAGGTTACAGTGTGGAAATTACAATGGAAGCCAATGGAGTCAATTCTGAAGAGTTCAAAAGCAAAAATGTGAGGCTTATAATTCAATAAAAGCACTTACATTAATTGTCTTTTTTAAACTTGTATTTTTACAGCTGTCCAGCTTTTACAATTGTCATTTTCACAATTATAGGATTTCAGATTTTCATTTACAATCACCACCTTGTAAAAATATACTAATTGGGCCCATCCACTCCAACTGTAAGCACCACTCATTAACTTTTTACAAAAAAAGATTTCTGCTTTTTACAAAAAAAATATTTTTATCAGACAGATATAGATATAGATTTTAATCAACATTTTGCAACAAATGCTTTCAATTGAGCTTAACTTTGTTACTGAATCTAGAGACTATTCCTTATTAGGTGCTATTTAATAGAAGCACATGGATTCCCAGCTGCTCTGATGTGAGCCTGTCGCTGGTGTGATTTGAATCTGGCCTTTGTTTTAGCCTGTGATTTGCATGTGTGGATAATCTAATATCCCTGTTCACACTCCCTGGAGTCGCTCTGCAAGGACTGGCTGACCTTCTTCCACCTACCATTACTCAGCACTCACACACATACACACTCAGACACACTATCTGTTGTGGGTGACAGCAGCAGGAATAATAGGGACACAATGATTGCTCCTCAGAGCAATGGATTTAAAGAGCTGTTTTTGGTGGTGGTGGTGGTGGGGGGGGGATTTCAGCTCTTTCCCATTTACCAAGCCTGGTCAAGGGCATTTCAAATGGGTTACATTTTATACATGGTAAACGTATTCAACAGCTTTACCTGATGAACTGACAGAGCATTTCTGAGGTGCACTCAGTCATTTCAGAGACCATATAAGAGGAGACAAGCCACTTGTACATTCCCCATCCATGAAGATAGGAGCTTTAATTTTGCGCCAATTACCTAAAGGAAAAAAGATGACCTACTATTTGCCAAAATACAAAGAATGCAACAATGGCTATACTGCGTTATAATATTGCATTACACGTTTAATGCAATGTGCTTGATTTGACCTTACATTTTCAATTATGAACATTTTGGCTCGCTTGACTGCTGAATGTTAACATAAATCTAAAATAAATTGAGAGAGCCATTCTAATTTGCATATATTTTCAGCTATTTAAAATAAAATCCTAAACCATGTATTATGTATAATTAGTAATTATTTCAATAGTTCATGTAATACATGTGTATATTTTTAGATACACACAGATATATAGGTAGGTAGGTAGGTAGGTAAATAGATATATAGGTAGGTAGATGATAGATAGATAGATCGATAGATAGACACAGACAGACAAAAAGAGATAGACAGACAGAGAGACAGAGAGACAGATAGAGAGACAGAGAGACAGACAGACAGACAGACAGATAGATAGATAGACAGACAGATAGATACACAGATATATAGACACCTGACAGATAGACAGATAGATAGATAGATAGATAGACACAGACAGACAGACAGACAGATAGATAGATAGATAGATAGACTGATGTATGTTGTAGTTTTGTAGAGTTGTAGTTTCTAATATATAGCATTTTTATACACACAAACACATATTTGGAGAAACTGTCAATCGGAGCACATCTACAAATAGCTGCAGAAAAATGAGACCATAATGCTTTGTAAAAGAAAAAAACCAGGCTCTTATGATTGATTAATCCTCCCTCCAGTGCTGCACAGGTGATTACGGAGGGGATTGTGTTTTCACATGGCAGTTTTCTTCAGATTTAAAGCCATTAAAAATGGCCATTAAAAATGTGAGGCTGATTGCGTGTGTTGGGGGATGAATGCGCGGGTGTCTGTGTGTCCACATGCATTTTAAAGGCAGATGTGCTGGAATCGGTATGTGTATTAAGCCCACCTTGCTCATCCAGTCCACAACAGCTGCGGCCAAATGAACTTCACTAATGCAATTACAGAGCAGCTGTTGCATCCAGATAACACAAAGGTGCAACCGAGAGTGTGTGTAAGATTGTGTACAAGTGTGTGTGTGTGTGTACCAGCAGAGGCATCAGTATACATAACCGCGCAAGCTGTGGCCCCAGCAGGGCTGAAATTGGATTAGTGTCAGCCTTGATAAGACGAAGGACAGTAAAGGGAAGAGTGAGAAATTGAAGAAAAGAGCATCGGCTGTAGTAATTTCATTTTCAGATCAGGTGGCTGAAGGTATAAAGGCACTGCTATGCTGCTCCAGTGCAGTAAATGGAATATTCATGCACTGATTGCTTCTCTCTCTCTCCTTCTGTCTGTCTTTGTCTGCATTTCTTTCTTTGCACTTCTTATCCTTCCTGCATTGTGCTAGCTGTCATTCAGACACTGTAATCTTATTGTGCTCCTGCCTATGGCTCAGTGCTGTGAGATCTGCTGTATAGCAGGCCCAAAGGGAGGTGCCAGCCAACACTGTAGTAATGGCTTTTTGGTTAGGCTGAGGACTTTCGTGTTTCTCCTTGGTGTTTAAGGCCTAGCTTAGCAAGCATTGTGTATTCTCAGCTGCCTCCCTGCTGGAAAGTCCAGGTTTTACAAATCACTACCAAATGAATAAATGCAAATGCCAATACCAGTGTTGCTCGCTGCCAATGAGCTGAAATGTCTTCCAGTGTGTTGATAGTGTGTCATCTATCTCTCACATAGAGGAATATTGCTATTTTAAGTACTTCCGGTTCTTTCACAAGGAAATGTGTCACTTCTGAGTCACTAGTAGTAACAAAATTAAGCAGCAAGGGGCTGCAGGGATGACAATTTTGTAGGCCAAAAACCAGAAATGAGTTAGCATTTTCACAAGGGTTTTCTGAATGTGTTTTTTGGTAAATGCCTAAAGAAGTGTTTTATTCTTGGAGACAGCAGAGATGAGATAGGAGAGGAGAGCTGGGGATGGGACCAGGAAAAGACCTCACTAGCTTTTTCAGCTAACATTTGACAGATTTACATTAGATTTGTATATTATGCAATATCAATACCTGCAGGAAATTGCATATAACCACAGCCTTGCTGATATTCAGCAATAATAATATCAGAATGGTTTAGAATGTGATTTTGCAAGCATAACAATAAATAAGTTAATATTCAACAAGTTAAATAATACACACAATGTTCCCAGGTACTTATTATTATTAATTTTCGTCCCACCATTAAAATAATTTCCACAAAGTCTACAACAAACAATGTTAATAAGTTAATGATTCAATTATTCCATCTTTAGGAGTCTGATTTATATAATACACTAATTTACACAGGAACAAAATGAACTGTGTTTTTGTACAAATGGCTGAAAGAACCATTCAGTGCCTATAAGTTGCAACTACTGGCTAATTCATGACACTGAAAAAAATCACCACACCTATTGTTCTGCACTATACAATCAGAACTTTAGAAAGTATTTTCCTGCAGATTCTCTGCATCACCTACAGCAATATATAGCATTTGCAAATAGATACAAACCAATAATACGTTTTTAATGTGCAGCTCAAAATGCTGACAAAGGTACAAGACTCTCTCTCCTGAAAATCTATATCGCTCAAATAATTATTATGGAAAGCCGATTATGTGGATTTATGAAAGTCTCTCCCTGTGAAGTGCACTTTAGGTTGGAGGGAGAGATACAGGGCAAATGACTTCAGTGCATCAAAGACTCATCACACTGCTCACAACTGATTGGCCCAGTGTCTAACTGTGATCGAAAACATGAACTCTGGTAAAAAAGTATGCACCTTTGTAGTAATGATAATCACTGGTTGATAGACTAAACTCAAATATACCTGACCAACTAATCCATAGTGAAAGTGATTGATGTGACTTGTTAGATCACTTTTTTGATCAAATTTGATTTCACAGTTAGTTTTGTTTCCTAAACTGTATGTTCTTAAAAGTCTGTGATGAGCTCTGATTTTTAATTTGAGAAATACATTACCAGTAGGGCCTAAATAATTCACTAAGTGCCTAAAGTTAGAGCTCTTGTACATTCATTCAAGGCCTAACAGGCTGAATACAAATGATAGAATTTGGTATTCCAGAACAACTGTAAACGATTTTCCCAAAATATTAATTGTTCTCTGTTTAATACATTCCGGTCATTTACATCTAAAATCTACCACAGATCAACCCTGTCGATCTTACAAGTATAAACCAAACTTCACTGAAGAAGTCCTTGCAGAAACATTTTAAGCAGGTCTAAAATAATGCCGCTTACTCTTGTGCCTTTTGCATGCAATAATTTGAAAATAAAAATATATTACAAAATTGATCTTTGAATATCAGTCTTTCAATATACAAGATTTCTATCCTGTACAACTGAAAGTGCAATTGAAAGCTCAGAACATATTGAATACTGATATTTTTTAAGCTCCCACCTACAAGTCCATGTCATCAATCTGATATCCACCAACCTAATAAAAACAAACTGACTTGATGTGTTATGGCGATATAAATCAAAACAATGTCTGGTTCGCATTCTTCTAAAAGCCTGCCAAGCAAATGTCAAGGTCACACCAACCTCTCCGAATCAATACAGTTATCAATAATTTCATTAAAAGCACAAAATGAAACGTCTGTGCTTCACTGGGGCTTTGCAGCCGCATCTTTAAACGGCAAAAATGTGCACTGGAAGATCAACGCATGAATATGAAACAGGCGTTTGGCTTCAGAGCTAGAAGTGAAGTGATCATAGACGTTCTAACTGCTTGTGTGGTTAGACATGAACCCTTGTGGCAATGGATAAAATTATACCATTGATAGACATGAACGTTAAGGTCTCAGTGAGAATTGTGGACTGAGAGGAGAAAAAAAGAAAGGGGAGAAATAGGAAACAGAGGCAGACGGGTATTCAGAATTCAGCTATGGGGCATAATGGCTTCGGGCTCGTCTGCCAAGAAATTTCCATTTTCACAACGTGTGAATTATCCACATTGCCTTTGTATGGTCACGTTCCTATTAAATAAGCTGCAGACTCAATCCTATCTAGAGGGACCACACAAATCATTTGCCAAATAGTGAGTTCATATTTGAAAATGTGGCAATATTTCCGTGAATTCATTCTGGTGGTAAATATGCACACTCATTGAATTAACATTTATGAGTGAATACATATTAGATACGATGGGGGCATTTGCATGCTACACTCCGACTACTGGTCCTGAAAGAGTCTGGCCTTATTATGCATGAAATCCATCAGTGTCAGACCACAGGATGTGCTGCCATGTACATGCATTAGTAATATTTTTGACTGTAATGTAAACACGACGCATCCATCATTCAGCAGCGAAGTGGCAACACAGATGCAGGCCGACAAACATAAAAGCACGTTATTATACAAGCACACAAGTTCACAGTGCCAGTTGTATGCCGGAGATATCTGAAGGTGATATACGTCTTAAAATTATTCCATCTTTCTTACTTCATTACTTACGAAACAACAAATCAATAAGATGTCTTATGTAATTCCTTAACCCGCCATAAGAATAAAACAGAAATTCTGCAGAGGTTTTTAGAGCATTGGCTTTGGAACCATAAGCATGCTGTCCTCCCACACATCCATGCACGCGCATTCACATATGCTGCATTCAACCTCCACACACACATACGGCTTCATAGCTCCTCTGAGAGCTCCTGATTTGCCTCACAGATAGACTGACATGGGATTTTCGAAAGATTTCAGCACAAAGCTGAAATGCTAATGCAAACAAATGATCGAGGTATTTGTTATGCGTAATCCTCAGAGGCAAGAGTAAAAAGTACCTCGCTGGATGAAAACATGGGAAGGTTCTGGAGACAATATCTCAAAAGGAATTATTTGAATATATGTTGGCATATGGGAGATCGGGGCTAGATGTCACAAATTTTATTAAATATTTATTTTATATAAGTTATTTCAGGATAACTACCTTAAAGTCATGGCTACAAAAAAAACCTTCTAAGTAGATATTTTTAAAGTAGCCTATAATAAAATCAAATGGAATAAAAAAGTAGCCCTAACTTTGTTTGAACAATTTAAAATTGGCATTAAAACATATTAGTAAATTAAATACAAAATTAAATAACAAATTAAATGCAAAATATGTAAAACTTTTTTCCATATACCCATGACATTTTTGTGTAAAATAAGAATAATAAAAGTTATTGGCTAGAAAAAACAATACAATTGATTATTAATTGGGCTTTTTTTTAAAAAATCATGATGTAGTTGATTATTGTCTAAATGTTTGCCAGTGTAGTTTTATTGTGGTCTCTTGTTTACTCAATGGCTAATACAAAAAAAATTGGAAACTGGGCATAATTCACAAACCTATTTTAATTTAAGAGAGTTTTGAGCAAGTTATTTAAAACCAGCATCTAATAGATACTGCGATAAATCCTTGAGACTACCGTGTTTATCACAGGCATTGTGACCTACTGTAACTTACACTGTACACTCATGAAGAGAGAAAAAAAGTTCAGTAAATAAACAAGAAAGAGACCTGGAGTAACTGGTGGACTTGGATATAACCCTTTTTTTATTATTCAAATAGACCAGAGGGAGAGAGAGTAATGCATGTGAGAGATAGAGGCTGATAGGTGTTGAGAGGGCTTTCTTGGGTGACTGGAGACAAAGACATACTAATTATTGGCTTGTGAGGAAGCTATACAGGGACACTATTCTCACTCCTCCGGTCCTTTCCGCATACACCACTAATTGCACTGTCAAGTTTCTTATAGGATGCGCATATATATTACACGCACGCGCACCTTGACACATAAATATACACAAAATATACAGGATAAATATGATGTAAGCCATTTATTTGCGTTGCAAAGCAACGATAATGAGTCGTTTTATAGCAAAAGGCAACAGCCGAGACGTTTTGCTGCTTTCTGCGTTGAGTCGATAGCATAAAGACGATGTGTCAACAGTGGCCCCTAGCGGCTAATGAGAGTAATACACAGAGAGACAACAGAAGAAACAGCTTTCATTGACTATTTTAACATTGTAAGGAGAGACAGAAGTTAATCATTTGTAAGTTTTAATGAGATCTTTTGTTAACTGTTTGAACTATCTACTCAAATTTTGCAACTTTTTTTTTGCGACTTTTAATTTAGATTAAAGCCATTAAAGGGTAATAGCCGTTTGCATGTAGCCAAAGACTATAAAGGAACTTTAGCCTAATAAAAATTATAAACCATATATTCATCTCCTATTCTCTTATCCAATATGTTGTCAACGTTTTAGAGACAGAAATGCATAATATTAATTCTCCTTTAATCATCATTATTAATCATCATCATAATATAACATGTCTTAATGACAATATAAAGGATTTCACAATGGATAGATTTCATACTGTAGCTCAGTAACAAAAACAACTGAAGTCAATAGCAAGTAATCTATAGTAGAAGTGTGTGTGTGTGTGTGTGTGTGTGTACGCGTGTGCGTGTTCTCATCACCGGGTTAAAAAAAAAAAAAATTTTCCTCACATAAAGTGGCATAACTTTAGGATTACAATTTATTTATAGCAAAAAATGTCAATGAGAAGGAGAAAAGTGAATACGGATGATGACTGTCCATGCTTATACAGTATGTTGTTTAGCACCTGCCACAAACACACTCCTGCTCTCCTGTTTTAGCCTGTCTGGCCATTGTCCTGACAGAAAGTAGGAGTATGAAGTGTTTCAGGTGCCAAAAGCAGGTGTTTAAAGAGCAAGAGAGAGAGACTAAGAGAGAAAGAGGGAGAGAGAAGGTTCTGCTTTGGCCAAATTCTGACTCATTACACAAGACTGAGCGTCTGCAGGTAAGCCACATACATACTCTTAATTCTCTATCATCTACTGATCTATTAGTTTAATCGAATTTGTTGTTCATTAGTAGTGTAGACTGTTTTTTTTACATGACTATAGGGGTTGTAGAGGATGTTGTGTATTAAACAGCCTGTCACAGGAAAGATGGTTTACAACAGCACAGCACATTAAATAGTACTCATCAATCAAACAAAATAGCATTTTACACAAATAGACAGCAAAAAAAGGATGGATAAGCAACACAGAGGCTCTCAGACGACACTAAATTTTCTGCAACAATATAATATAAAGTGAACATCTATTCGTTTTAAACTGGACAGTTTAATCATATCAGAGATGAGCTTTATGTTTGCATCTTCCAGTCCTCTATAAATCTCTACTTGTTTATGCACCTTGTCTATTTGGGCACGATATTGATTTTTGTCCATCTAAAAGCCTAACTAAAAGCCTCTTGATGCCACTGAAGCGTCTCAGATCCAGGTATTGCGCTTTCTGCAGG
This sequence comes from Enteromius mattozi, assembly GCA_032359235.1. Lineage (NCBI taxonomy): Eukaryota > Metazoa > Chordata > Actinopteri > Cypriniformes > Cyprinidae > Enteromius > Enteromius mattozi. The sequence continues at coordinate 12,667,106 of JAUMHE010000068.1, read as the reverse complement.
CTGATCAGATTTCTGGGGCAGTGTAGTGGAGGTTCTAAACCCCCTGAAGATGTATGGCCTGTATTTGGAAGCGGTGAATGACTACATTAATGAATCATATGGAGAGGACGTATGGAGGCTAATCGAGGCCAGAGCAGAGATCCCGCACCTCAAATTTGTTCGACACCAGATGTACAAGTAAGTCCTTAGAGTCGCTTTTCTGATAAATGAAGTGTCACAGATTGCATCTGTCTAAGTTAACAATGCTGGTGTTTGTTATTCCAGTGATAATCTGATTTTAAGACTGGCAAAGGCAGCTGGAGAAGTTTTGGGGAAAACCCACGATGAGCTAATGTATGCTTTCGGGGTCTACATGGTCAAGCGGATAGGAAACTATGGCTATGAGAGGATCTTAAAGGTGATTTTAAGACAGTAGACTGTATTTGACAGGTACTCATAGGATTTTTTTTTTTTTTTTTTTTTGAGAAATCAGTACTTTTATCGTCATAGTATAAACAAAAAATCTATTTCAAATAAATGCTGTTCAACTCACTATTCATCGAAGAACCCTTAAATATAAAGTATCAAATGACACAAACATTAAAAAGCTCAACTGTTTTTTTACATTAATAACAAGAAATGCCGCAGCAAATCATCATATCAGAATGATTTCTCAAGGATCATGTGACACTGAAGACTGGAACAATGGCCTCTGAAATTTCAGCGTGGTAATCACAGGAATGACATTTTATAGGAATGACATATACTAAAATAGACAAGTTATTTTAAACTGTAAAAATATTTCACAATATCACTGATTTTTTCTGATCAAATAAATGTAGCCATGGTGAACAAAAAAGACTTTTACAAATATTTTCAAATAATCTTACAGACACAACAATGGTTAAACACTTTCCCAAAGGTTAACTGTATATTTGTATTAAACTGTATATTGTATTAACTATTAAATCTCTTCTAATATCTCTGTCTCAGGTACTGGGGCGCAATGTACGAGATTTCATCAATGAGCTAGATAACCTGCATGAGTACTTCCGTTTCTCCTTCCCAAAAGTCCAGCCGCCCAGTTTCTGTGTAGAGGAAGAATGTGAGACAAGTCTTACGCTGCACTACCGTTCAACCAGGAAAGGATTCACACAATTCGTCAAAGGTAATAGTGCTGAGTCATTGTTTTCAGATGCATGTTTTAGAGAGAGTTGAGAGACCAGCAAGGCTGATGTGATATTGCTTTTATACAGCTGTTCAATAAACAATACATCAATAAAATGTTATTTTTATGGTCACATACTTTTGTTGCTCCGCCAATGCAAGGGTTTTCAGTCAGAGCCAAAGCAAAGTTAATAATTGAGCATCTCAAGGACGAAATGTACGAAATAATTAACTGGATTAATGATTCAGTGATTCATGTGTAATTCCTGAATGAATCAATGCTTTGAAAAAATCTGTTAAATAAATGTTTCAGTGAGTCTCTGACACTCTTTTTTTTTTAAAGTGCCCCTATTATGGGTTACAAAAGGTTCATATTTTGGTTTTGGAAGTCCCAAACAATAGGTTGAGATGCATGCAAGGTCAAAAATGCTCCAAAAGTGGCACCTAGTGGGAAAGAATGAATTTGCATTTTCATTCAGACCAACTGAAAAAGACCAACAAGTGCACTTTCATATTTAAAACTTTGCAGGATGTTTACATTCACTTAGAGCTGTGTTACACACTGCATGAAAGGTCATTGTCAAAAATCCCTAATAGAGCATTTTAAATCGGTTTAAATCAATGATTCAATGAATCATTTACAAAAATAGCTACAGTGTCCTCCACTAATATTGGCACCCTTGAAAAATCTGAGTAAATGTGGCTGTGAAAATAAATCTGAATTGTTTATCCTTTTGATCTTTCATTCAAATAATTCACAAAATTCTAACCTGCCATTGAAGTAAAACAATTGAAAATGGGGAGAAAAACTCATGATGAAATAAATGTTTTTTTTCCAATACATGTTGACCACAATTATTGGCACCCAATTATTGCTATGTCCTTTTCCCATGATAACAGCTCTGAGTTTTCTCCTGTAATGCCTGAAGAGTTTGGAGAACACCTGATAAGAGAAAAGAGACTATTCCTTCATCCAGAATCAGTCCAGACCAGCGCCATGTTGGTTCTCCTCTTTAGTTCACCTGACTCAGGGTTAAGGTCAGAGGACTGGGACAGCCATCGCAAAAGCTTTATTTTGTGCTCAGTGACTAATTCTTGTGTTTATTTTGATTTATTGTCCCAATGGAAGACCCAACCATGGTCCATTATAAGATTTCTAACAGAGTCAGTGAATTATTGCCATGTGTCTAAACAAGATGTAAAGGACCTCCAGCTGAAATAAAGACCCACAACATCGAAAAAAAAAAAACAGCAGTATACTTCATTGTACACATAGAGAACTTTTTATCCATGTGTTCACCAAACCCATCTTGAGTGATTGCTGCCAAAAAACTTTTTTAGTTTCATCTGACCATAGAAGCCAGTCCCATTTGTAGTTCCAGTCCTGTCTGACAACTGAACATGCTGAAGATTGTTTTTGAATGAGCGAGGAGAATTTTTCTTAAACCCTCCCAAACAACATGTGCTGATGTAGGGGCAGTTTGACTATTTTTTTAAAAGGTTTTCTGACCCTGAGACTCAACTTTTCTATTTACTTTAGCCACTCAAACTCTACTCCTCGCCGTGTATTAGGATGATAGAGACACATGTCCTCTTCCAGGCAGTTTCCTAACATTGTATGTCGATTGGAAATTCTTTATTATTTCCCTGATGGTGGAAATGGACATTTTTACTGCTTTAGCTCTTTTCTTAAAGCCACTTCACTAATTTGTGAATCTCAATTATCTTTGTCAGCATATAAGAAATATATTCTTTGGTGTTGATGATTAAGGGATTTTGGGCTTTGTTTTCCCTCCTATATATACTTCTGTGAAACAGGAAGCCAGGGCTGGATATTTTCATGTTCATAATCACCCTGGAGTGCTCAAAATTGTGAATATGAATGGAAATATACTTCAGAGATATTTTACTCATAGGAAATTCTAGGGGTGCCAATAACCGTGGCCAACAAGTATTGAAGAAAAACATTTATTTTTTGTCCACAACTAATATAAAATCAAGGGCAGAAATGAACCGTTTTATTATAATTATTACAGGTCAAGTACTGTGATATCTGCCTGATTTCATCCAGTCTCAACTAATATAATTTACATCCAAAAACTGAACAATAGCTTTCTACTGAGCTTCCCTATATGTACTTAATAAATCTGCTTTTCACACCTTTTATTCTTTGAACAGTTACCATATTAACAGGATGAGCTTATTGGTGACTTCTGACTTCTCACATTAATATTCTTGAGAGATGTGAGGTAAAATAATGATCTGAAAGTAAAGCTTGGATAATAGAGATATGACAAAATTATGTTTGACTAGATCTTACAAAATGAAAGCTGGTCAGCCAGTCCACAGTGTTGCCTCAGCCTGTTCAAAATTCAAATAGCGTCTGTTGTGACTTCTCTGTAGGGCAGCTCTCTCAGGTGGGCCGACAGTTTTACAACACAGACATTGAGGTGGAGATTCTGTCTAAAGAGGAAACAGAGAAAATGACATATGTGGTAGGAGTCCAAACAGACATTTACCTTTCTCTGAGTACACACACCCAGTTCTGTTATTCTTTATTTCTCACATTTCTGATCTTCTCGCTCTCTCTGAAGGTGTACAAGATGAATTTTGACAATGCTGCGTTTAAGCACCGTATGCCCCAGCAGAAAACAGCTCCAGGCTATGAGAAACTGCCCATGAAACGAGGAATCTTTTTTGACATGTTCCCCTTCAGTGTGATATTCCGTAGGGACATGACCATGTATCGGATCGGAGACGGTTTGAAAGAGGTGTTTTCTGATCTGCAGGGCAAAAAGGTCAATGAGGAGTTTACCCTGGTTCGACCCATGCTGGAATTCAGCTGGGATAATGTGAGTGAATGAAAGGATAGAAAAAAAAATCCAATGCCAAAGCAGCATGAACATAACCGACAACTTAAGAGTTTTAGAAGGGGCATCTAAAAAATGTTTATGCTTTCTTTTCTTGCTCTTGGCATTTATGTCCTGAAAAAGCGTGTTGTTGGTTGTGTGCTCTTTCAGATCTACACCCACCTCAACAATGTGTTTGAACTCCTGTCTAAGGCTGTGGTAGAGAGCAAACAGAAGGTCAACATCCCCAAACTCAGCAAAGAAGAACCAGAGGAGAAAGAGGAAAGTGAAAAACCCAAAAAAGAAGAGAGAGGTATAGACCTAGATTAATATTAGATTGTGTTTATTATTAAATTACTATTAGATTTTGGGACAAAGTAGAATTTTTACGCTGATTCAATGTCAGTACTACACAGAGTCAGTGATTAAGAGTCAGTGATTTTTTATTCCTGTGTGTGCTGTTTGTAAGTTTACAATTCAATTAATTAAAAAAATACACTAATATTAAAAAAGTTTTAAAGTTAAATAAAGTGAAAAAATAATTTTAGTTAGCATGGAATCATTCAACAATGCAACAGTAAATAAATTTGTATGTTTTTAAACAATTTTGAAATGCTATACTTTCTATTCATTACAAAAATCATTAAAAGGTATCAATTTCCACAAAATATGAAGCAGCACAACTGTTTTAAAATTCGTAAGTAAAGTTTCTTGAGGAACATAATTCTTCAGATAGATTATTTTTTCAATTCTGTGGAATTTTGCTGAGATTTCTGCAGAATTCTACGCTCAGTTATTCCACATGGGCCTAATGACAGCTAAAACCACACTGACCAATCAGAACCTCAAACATCAGAATTCAGATATGTGTCAATTCACACTCATACAACCTGACTCTACACAGATTAAAGCAGACATTATAAAACACCTCATGCTGACCTCTGTCACTATACCTCTGCTATTCTCTCAGATATTAAAGCGATGGAAGAAATGAAGGGGACGGATCAGGAATACAGCAGCGCTCTGACTCAGTACAACAGCTCGGCTAATTCTGGAGGAGAGGACATTGAGCTGCTAGCTTTTCAGACTGTCACCGGTGAGACACATTACAGTAAAGTGATGCTCTGAATGAGCTCCACTGGCATGAAAACAACGAGGAATTTTATCAAGTCACTAAAATTACAATCATTATTCCATGTTTTGGGAACTAAAATTGACTCAGAAAGTGCCTCTAAATCATCCATATATATGCAAATCTTCTGTCTATGCAGTGAAAAATGAAACATCCTCTCTCGTGTAGGCAAGTGCAGTGAAACCATATTTGAAGACATGCGGGAGCCCCCTAAAAAGCCTCTCCACCTCAAGGGCCAGATGAAGTATGTCCCTCAATGGGACTCCCTCATCTTTCTAGGAACTCCCATGTAAGCCCTCATCATCTCACACATTTACAACATTGAGCTAATGGAAAACAGTAGTTATTGCCACATAAACCTGACAATCAAGTCATTTCAAAGGGACCATATCCTGCACTCAAACCATTTTAGTTTAATCCCGAGATCAACTTACAATATTAAAATTTCCATATCCCCCAAAATGTCATTATTTAATTTTAAAAGACCATTTTCCATTTTCCACTTTCTCTCTCTCGCTCTCTCTCTCTCTCTCTCTCCCTCCCTCTCTGTCTCTCTCTAACCTCCCTGGTTTTGCTTAATGATCCATATTTTACATTGGACATAATCCAGTACTGCAGCAAAACTGTTCAATACACAAAGACAAACAAATATAAATACTTAAAATAAACAAATTTCAACAGAAAATATATATTTTGTCCTCCCTTTAAAGCTACTAAGCTCATTTCATTTCTTAACTATAAACAATTACATGGTTAGTTAGCTTTTTTACCCTTTGCACTAGCATATTTTTTCCCTACTGTCCATGAGCCAACCAGAACAGACCTGTTACTCACCATTTGAAAAGTACTAGTCTATATAAACACATCTAATTATGCATCTACGATTGTCAGACTGTCTCTATATACAGTTTAACCACAAAAAAGGCTACAAGATTATAACTAAAACTTCTGTTTTATACCGTATTCTCCTTTGTACAGTATCGAGACAGTGGAAGACATGATAAAAATGGGTGTTTACGTCAATGATTTAAACCTGCACGACTCCAGCAGAGAGCTCATCCTGGCAGGAACACAGCAATCAGCCGAGCTGCAACTGGCACTTGACCAGGTATGATTGCAGCACTGATGCCACCGAGTTCAAAATATAGACTTACAAATACCGTAATCCACCACCATCCTTATTTCAGTCCACATAAAAGGAGTTATGTAGCAGAATTTCTGGCACCGACTGACTCAAGTCTATTAAGTCGTTTAATAAGCTGAGAGTCTCTGGCTGTGGCTATGCATCCAGAAATAACATGCAAATGACAGGCCGAACTCTTACTGTGCCACCTACAGGAGCAGCAGAAGTATGCACAGCTGCAGGAGATCATTAAAAAGCTGGACGAGGAGAAGAAGAGAGGAGACTCCCTGCTGTATGCCATGATCCCCAAAGCAGTGGCAGACCGACTGCGCAAGGGTATCACAGCACTGGAGACATGTCAGGTACACACACTGCTGGCACAATAAAGCACACAATTTATTTGAATTTCTCTTAGTATTGACTGAGCATTGTGATTTTGGCTATATCAAGATCTTAAGAGAGATAATGAATTATGATGAAAAGCCGTCTTTTTTTTCCCTCTAGTGCTGTCCTGCTGTTTTCAAGTGGCGTTCTTGATCTGTTATCTCCCTCCAGGTGTTCCCAGACGTGACCATTCTGTTCAGCGATGTGGTGAAGTTTAATGAGATCTGTATCCACATCACCCCCATGCAGGTGGTGGACATGCTAAATGAGATCTACATCGTTTTTGACACACTCAGCGAAAAGCACAATGTTTACAAGGTAACATAAGTAACTCAAATGAAAGCCACATGACACAAGAGAATAGCTTCTCATGCATGTTCTTTGACCTTCAAGACAGTGGTCTGCTTTTTCTTTACAATTGAGGCACAATGTATCAGTACCATGTCCATTACCTATTTTAGAGATTTTCAATGCTTACATATCAATGGATTTATGACTGGTGAAAAGTTTGAGGTTGGTAAAATTATTTTTTTAAGAAGTTCTTTCTGTTCCATAAGGATGCATTTATTTAATAAAAAATGCAATAAAACAGTAATATAACATTATTGTATTTTTCTTTTTTAAAATGTAATTTTACTGTGACGGCAAAACTGAATTTTCAGCAGTCTTCAGGGTTGCAGAACCTTCAGAAATCATACTAATATGCTAATTTGGTTGTGAAGAAACATTCTTATTATTTTATCATCACAAAAGTTGTGCTGCTTAATATTTTTGTGGAAACAAAGATACATTTTTTTTTTGGATAAATTGTTGAAAAGAATTTAAATTTAAAGATAAAATGTTAAAAACAGCATTTATTTAAAAATAAATATTTGAATTTGTTACTTTTGATCAACTTAATGTGTCCTTGCTGAAATAAAATAATGAATTTAATTAATTTATTATAATTATATAATTATATTATATAATTATTAAATTAATTTCAATACCTTACAGATCCCACTAAACTTTTGAACAGAAGACTATCTGCAAATTTCAAAATTAATATCCATTTGTAATACAGAATAAATGTCTTATAAAAACATTTTTAATATCGAACATGACATTAAAAATTATTTTGGATGCATACTTTGGTTGCATTTTTGATATAAAACGGTAAAGTATCTGTTTAGAATTTTTATATCAATGCATTCTTATTTTCTAGTATTAAATATTTCCAATTGTTTTTTTAAATCTTCAAAATTGAGTGAAACAGCATGAAACAAATGCTCTTCCTCCCTCAGGTGGAGACCATTAGGGATGCCTACATGGTTGTGGCAGGTGTGCCCAATAAGACCACATTCCATGCCCACCACATCTGTGACATGGCTCTAGACATGCTGAGTTCGATCGACCATCTAAAAGACCCCTCCACCGGAGACAACATCCAGATCCGTGTCGGTGGGTACATCTGAATTCACACAGCATCACATAACAAAACCACTGCATCCCTTTCATCTGATCTTTTCTCTACATGCCACACAATGTGAGAAAATTATTTAGACTTTTTAAACTCTTTTGTGGTGGTCCTCACCCAGGCATTCACTCTGGAATGGTGGTCGCAGGTGTGGTGGGTCTGAAAATGCCCAGGTATTGTCTGTTTGGAGACACGGTAAACACGGCTTCTCGGATGGAGTCAAATGGTGTGGTGAGCCACTTTCTTATGCTGTACAAAGAAAAATTAACAGACTCTAATAACTAAACAAAACTGTCTCATCATGCAATAGAAAATATTCATGAGTAATTTTAAATTCATTTTAAAAGGAAATGCGGTTAATTAAAAAGCTAATTATAATCTCTCTTTCTGTGCGTCTAGGGCATGCAAATCCATATTAGTCAGACCACTAAAGACCATCTGGAGCATGAACCGTACATCATCGAGGAACGAGGAAAGATTTTTGTTAAGGTACGACAATACATAATCAACCTCGTCATCTTCACTGCCAATATCAACAATCTTATGCATAATAAAAAATTTTACTATGTACACCATTTAAAAGTTTGTCATATTGTTATATTTGTTTCAGGATTTTTTTGATTAATAGAAACGTTAAAAGAACAGCATTTATCTAAAAAAATTTGTTTTTTTACTGTCATATTTGATGAATTTAATGCATCCTTGCTGAATAAAAGTATTAAATTCTTTAAAAATTAATTAATTTAAAAAATATATTACTGATTCCAAATTTTCAAATGGTAGTGTACATATTAGGTTCTCACAATCTTTCAAAATTTCCAATCTATTCCATGTAAAATAAAACATTTCATTTCCTATTTAAATTGCTTAATTTTATGTGGGTGTATATGATTTTAAGCATATTTTCAGAAGAACTCATTTCTCTATGAAAAAACTACTTAGTATGACTCACACTGCAAGCAAATAACATCTTAAATTAGTGTGAAATCAACTCTAATCTCTCTTGATTAAGGGTAAAGGTTACATGAAGACGTACTGGCTGAAGGGAAAGAAAGATCTCTCATTTAAGACTCCAGCAGAGCTCAGATACAGCAATGAGCAGAAAGACTCAGAAGACAGAAGCTCAAATGGGTGAGTTTTGAAAAACACAACTCAAAACACAACACTATAGGCTCATTTCTGATTAAATGGCCCAAATTTTAACAGGTGGACAAAACTTAACTGGCAAAACTGGTTGACAAGCCTAATACTTGACTAAGGAACTTTTGGTAGTCCAAGTGGGAGCACTAGCATACCAACAAACACAATACACAACATATGCAGGCAGCCGGTCTTCTTAGCAAGCATTTAATATATGATAGCCTAACATAAAATGCTCATTTAATATTCTCTTCAGTTTAGAAAGAATCATTTTGAAGCATGAAACATAATATGACTTACCTGCCAATCATTTGAGCATGCACCATTCACTCCAATTTGTTTTATTATGTTCTCCAGTAAAACAACCAAACAAAAAGTCTTAACTGTTGTGTTTCTGACTTCTTCCATCTTCTGTATCTTTTTCCTTTAGTTCCACTTGCACCAACAGCAAACATTCCCCATCAAACATTAACACCCCCAATGAGGAGCAGGCTGAGGGCAAACCCACTCCCCCTGACCTGCCCCCTGACAGCCTGCCAGCACTAGAGGGCGCTCCAGACCCAAACACATTCACCAATGATTCCCAGGACAAAGAAAAGGTTAAAAAGACAAAGAATAACAAAGGAGGGAAGGCAGAGAATGCTTCTGGTAATGCGCAGGAAAGCACTCCTCCTGCTGGCAGCCAAGAGAATGCAGCTCCAGAGCTAAACAACAAAAAACACAGTTTCAGAAGCCAGTACTCACGATTACCAGCTAACCTCCCCATGCGAAGCACAGCCTGCAAACTGCTGTGAATAGCCAGGAGAGATTGAGAAAATTGTATTTATTATATTACAGATAGATCAGTTCTAGAATGGTCAGAAAACTGCATTTGTGGCAGCAAATTCTGGGATTAAATCTGGTGAATAAATGCGAATGAATGAACACAAGCACAAATCCATGTTTTTAATGCAGACTTCGTTTAGTTGTGCCATAAAACACAGGTAACTGAATTATATGAATCACAATAAAAGAGGATGTCCGAAGCCTGGGTATCAAAAATAAAGTGCAGTTCGGATGCTGTATAGGATTTCCTCTTTACAGAGAAACATTTTCAATGTTTTATTAATATCAGCACATGTGGTATGTTAAAAAGCTATCTGTATTGAGTATATTAGCATGTACAGTTACAGCATTTATGTTAAACCTTTTAGATGTTCACTATGATATGTGCTAAATACCTGTATTCATTCAGTTACTGTGACAACAAAGAGTTTATTGTACCTTTTATATGTTAAATGTGATTGTTTACAGCTTACGTTTGGTTTTATTTTTTGATGAGCAATGTAATATTGCTGTGAAACACATACTTTGCTTAAGTAAGAGCGAACACATCAGATAAAACCAAGTGACCTAAATAAAACATGTAAACACGTGCACACCCGAAAACACACACCTACATTTAGACAGGCCTACACACATACACACATGTAAACACACTGATATACAAGATAAACCAGGAAACAAACATTAGCATGACATACTTACCGCTTGAACTATTTCTGTCTCTTCAGCCACAAATAAAATTTGCAAATAGCCTATTACTTCAAACTCTGCTCAGAGACCAAAAAAAGGAAGAACACAAATGATATAAGAAAATGTAACAGAAATCTGGGAATGTGGGGCATTATTTAATTAATTTTTTACTAGATTAAGATTAAGTCATGACATTTACACGATCACAAATATCGCAATATACATTAAATTCGTTCAACTGTAGCTAACTGGATATTCATTGCTTTATCTCTGGAACACATTACACACTTGCACACAACATGTTAGATATCATTCAGCGATAAAGGGGAAGGCATCAGGAAACCACTTAAGCGACACTTCCTGTCTGTTGTCTTGGAGACGAGCTTAATTCTTACTTTGCCTGAACGCACTTAGCTTTTCAGAAAAACACAAATATCATGTTTTCAATTTCAATCTTACATAAATAGAGGAGAAAACTACCGTAACTTGAGATTTCAGTCAAGGTGATGGATAGCTTTCACAAATCAAGCCAGATGCATCCATTCCTTTTGTAGCCTTTATGCATTAGGGCTTAAGTCCAGATGGTTTCCATTCAGATAGCAGACAGATAAGCAGGTTTTTTTAGTATAGACATTACTAATGCACAGACATTAGCCCTGAGGGTGATTTCTATTACACAGGACCAGTTCACTGTACAGCGATTTCTAATATTAGTGACTAAACAATGAAGTTTACAAAAGACATAGGCAAATGAAGCGCTGTTATCACCCAGCTTTCCATCAATAACAAAACTTCACTTCTTTGGTTGCATTTGCATAATGTTTGGAGGTTAGGCAACTAAAAATAAATGGAATATATTATTAATATTAGCTGCCTAAGAATATAATATGTTCAGTTTGTGTACAAGGATGTTTCCTTCATTAAGAGCATATAGCCTTGTGGCCTGTTAGAAATAAACTTTATTTTACATTTTTCACAGTTTTAATTTGTCTACTAGCAATATATTAAGATACATGCTTCACCAGAGAATTTTAGGAAGACAAACTTCTAAAAAAAAAACTATTAGGAGAAAAAAAAGCATCAAGTGAACAAGCCAAAGGCGATTATCAAAACTTTAAAATGTAACATTTTAGGGTGCATTTTCCTTTGTTAAAATAACTGTCAAACCATTAAAACCACAAAGAAGCATTAAAATAAATGATGACGGCACTGAAATGAAAAGTTCATAATACTTCATAATACAAAATATTTTTTTAACTCGCTCAAAATAAAAATAAGCCGCTGACACATAAATGACAAACAAAAATCTGTGAACTATACAGCTGTAAGCGAAGCAATTCAGCAGTCCCATTTGCATAAAATCAATGAAATGTCTGTATGGTTTTGATGGGTAAACAAAAAACTGTCCTAGCCATGCAAAGTGATTATATTATTCAGTTAAGCTCGTGGTTTTGTAGGCAGGAAAAGATGGAAACACTGATCAGAAAGCAGAAGCAGCAACAGCAACAACAACAATAACAATAACAACAACAACAACAACAACAGTCTAATAGAGAACACACAGATCACAGTGTATTCACACACACTATATATATATATATATTTGTGTTGTCAGACGATTAATTGCATCCAAAATAAAGGTTTTTGTTTACATAATATGTGTGTGTGTGTACTCTTATAAATACACACACATGCATGAATATTTTTTTTAAATATAAATATTTATATTTGAAATATATTTATATATAATATACATTAAATGAATATAAATATACACATGTAAATACATGTAAATATTTTCTAAATATATACTGTATGTGTGTGTATTTATAAATACATAATAAACAGCACACACATATCTACACACATATTTATATTAATTTAAACAAATATAAAAGGATATAAATATATGTCAATATGTTTAAAGTATTTACTGTGTGTATGTATTTCTATATATGATAAATAAACACAGTACACACACATATATTATATATATAAT
>JAUMHE010000068.1:12593943-12646995 GCA_032359235.1 Enteromius mattozi | reverse complement strand
TATATATATTCTATGAGGGTGATTAAAGAAAAAATTATTACATTTCTATTTTTTGGTGAACTATTCCTTTAAACTTGATAAAATGCTGAATGTTATATAGACACAGTGATCACAGATGTTTGGATGTCACTGAGCAGCACTGAGAGTGCTGGGTATGATGACACATCATCTTGAGAACAATTAGTGTTGTTTATGAAATGTGTGGGCAATGATGAAGTCCTAAATGGCATGAGCTTTCCCCTGATGAACAACACAGTAAGACAGACTGTAAGGGGACTTCCCCATGGTGGGAGTTCTCTCAGCACTGACGGCTTTAACAATACATAACCAGAAATAAAATACAGGGGAAAATGCAGTTAGTCATAAGAAAATTTAATAAACAAAGCCATGTGTTTAATCATATGCCATTTTAAATGACAAATTTTTAGACTATCATGAATACATTTGTACTATGGGGGGGTCAAGCTTTTTGCTCTGTTGCCCCACAGCTCTGGAACAATCTTCCTGTCCAGCTGCGAGTTACACAGAACCTGGACTCTTTTAAAGCAAATTTAAAGACTTTTTTTATTTAGGAAAGCATACAATTGCTGAGATATTATACTAAGTAATTGTGATATGTTTTTTAATTTTTTGTTGTTTTTAATGCAGCACTTTGAGATTTTGCTAATGAAAAGTGTGTTACAAATAAAATGTATTATTATTATTATTATTTATTATTTCTTTATTATGCTAGTTCTTAAAACATCTAATTACTTCATATAGTTATATATTTATATAGTATATATACTGCGGATACTGAGGGCTAATAGTAACATAAAACAAAACATATCAGCATCTTAAATTACTATTAATCTCTCCTCTTTCTTTTTAAGACATGGAGACGTTCAGCTCCAAGGACATGGCTCTCAAGGCCCAGAAAAAGATCCTGAGCCAAATGGCAAACAAGTCTGTGGTGCAGATGTTCATTGATGATACCAGCAGCGAGATTCTAGATGAGCTTTACCGTGTGTCAAAAGAGTACACTGGGAACCGTTCAGAGGCCCAGAAAGTGGTGAAGAACCTCATTAAGGTGGTGGTGAAAATAGCTGTGCTTTTTAGGCACAATCGATTCAATGAGGAAGAGCTCAAGATGGCCCAGAATTTCCAAAAGAAATTGCGTCAGGGAGCCATGACAGCCATCAGCTTCCACGAGGTACACAACACACATCTAATACACTTAAGCAGTATTTTCTGAATTTATGCTCAGATTTTTTTTTCTTTTTCACAAAACGTTTTTGCAAATTTTTTGTTACATTATTTAAAATATTTCTTATATTTGTTTTATTAATATAAATGTAATTATTTATTATAATTCTATTGTTATTGTTTAACACATGCAGTAATCTAAGTATTTGTAAGTATTTCTTTGGCACGTTGAAATGCCTTAACCCTTTACAAAATCACAATCTATTTGTTATTTGTCAACTGATCATTGTAAACTGTGCTGTGGTTCTAAACACAGCCTTATTTGTAACCAGATTTGTACTTCATCCCAACAAAAATCTCTTCTTTCCCTTTACAGGTGGATTTCACATTTGACAAAGCGGTCATGTCAGAGATCTTGACAGAAAGTAGGGACATGCTCCTGAAGCTTGTCAACACTCACCTCACACCAAAATCCCACGGACGCATCAACCACGTCTTCAACCATTACGCTGACCCTGACCTCCTCACCCAGCTTTACAACCCATCCGGCCCTCTCAAACCCCACCTCACCAAAATCTGCAATGGGCTTAACAAACTGCTGGAGGCTGGGACGTTATGAGGACGACAAAGCACTGAAAGACATTTACAGGACTGGCATGGAGGACCACCCGTTATCTCAGACTGCATTCAATGCAACCAAAGAGGCAGAAAGTGACTGACCGAAGGCAATTCAACCTTTGAAATAGTATTGCTGGGCTGTTAATGAATATTAGATCAATCAGTGACCTGATATTGTTAACACAGCCACTGTCACTGCCTGAGCGAGCTCAGAACAAACATAAATGTATCATCTGAACAATTTTTTAAAGCTCTGGGACTCCAGCTGAGTTGGATAGCAGTTTTCTAGACTACTTATTTTTTAAAAACGATGTTTAAACCACTGGGGTTCAGCTACTCTGCTGTAAATTAGAGCACATTGTATTGTTCAAAACTGTTAACATTTCTGAGCTGATTATTTACCTCCCAGGATAGCAAAATAACAAGAACCAGAAATACATAATCACATTTACTAAGGCCTTCTATTTACACTGCCATCTAGTGTTACCCTGTGGCTATGGCTATTATACAAATCCGAGCTTGGCACTACACAGTCAACAACTATATTTTGACATGAACAGCCCCAAGGGGATCTGCTGTTCTGAAAGGGAACAACCACTAAATAAATATTTCCTTACATACAGGCCTTATGTAATTTGCTTACAGTGTTGCAACACACTAATGTTCAAAAGTTTGGAATCAGCAAGGGCATGTTAAATTGATCAGTGACAAAAAAATATATTTATAATGTTCAAAGGATTTATATTTCAATAAACACTGTTCTGTTAACCTTTGTGTTAAAAGTCCTGAAAATTGTATTAGTTTCTGTAAAAATGTAACATTTTCAACATTGAAACATTACTCAAGCACTAAATCCGCATATTAGAATGATTTCTGAAAAAAATCATGTGACATTGAAAACTGCTGAAAATTCAGCTTTGTCATTACAGGAATTAATTATATCTTAAAACAGAAAACATTTATTTTAAATTTGTGATATAACACAATTGTACTGTTTTTACTCTGAGCCATTTATTTGCAGTGGGCTAATCTGACACAAATACAAAATCTTTCTAAACATAAAATGTTACGTCAAGAAACAGCTTACAAAAGCAAATGATTATATTTTGTCATCTGGCGAACTTTTATATTTGTAATACCCACCCTAATGCTTTGTATGAACATGCAGTTCATTCATTCCAAGTTAGAAATGCATGACTAAAGGAATATATTTACCCTGGACAACAAAACCAGTCACAAGGGTGAATAAATAAGCTTTGCACTGATATATGGTTTGTTAGGATTGGACAATATTTGGCTGAGATACAATTATTTGAACATCTGGAATGTAAGGGTGCAAAAAAAATAAATACATTAAAAATATATTTACAAAATAAGAAAGCTGCTTTAAACTTGTCCAAAAAAATCCTAGCAATGCATATTACTAATCAAAAATTATTTTTTTATATACTTACAGTAGAAATTGTACAAACTACCTTCATGAAACATGATCTTTACTTAATATCCTAAGGATTTTTGGCATAAAAGTTGTGCTGAACACAATACTAACACAATTAGTTATATGTTGCAATCTTTCTGTTAGTCTTTCCCACTGATTATCACTCAAGATTTCAAAGTTAAAAGACCAAGATGTGTGTCTATTTATTGCATTTAATTTGTGCATTTCATATCACTGCATTCATATAACTGATGCAAAACATGAACCAGTCCAGGAAACGAGACTTCTTTATCGAAGTCTTTATCACGTTTTGTAAGCACAAAGGTCACTAGAAACTTTAGCACAATGTAAACCCAACAGAAAAACACCAAGCACGTGACTACAGTGCAAAACCATGCATCACGTTCACAAGTTTGACAAGTCTCTGATCTGAAAGATGTCCAGTGGCACATTCTCAAAGCATATACTTTTCAGTTTTGTAAAACTATAAAAAGTATTTCTATCAAGTATTTGTGAGGTAGTATTAAAATCAATATTAATTAGCAAGTGCATAATTTTTTTCAAGCTAGTTTCCAAAATAGTTATTCTGTTTAAATGCATTCATCTATTTCACACGCATGGTTACACTCACATGAAACACAGCAGAACTATGCACATTATTACTTTTAGGCTTAAAGCTACAGTGCTTTAACAGCGCTTATACGTGTCTAAAGCTGGAAGTAGTTTCATGATAAAACTATTGCAAATTACTTCAGCAATCTCCACATTATAAAAGGCATGAAACCCAATGAAGGAGCCCTCTAAAACAATCAACTTGTACAAATAACACAGAAATCAGTCAGAGGAGTTCTAATAAATGCCTACATCAGAGCTGGAAGATCTCATCCTCCCTATCCCTCAAATTCCTGGACCGTTTGGTGATTGTAATGGGAACAGCTCCCAAAATGGCCTGCTGGGAGGATGCTCTGTCAGACGTCAGATTGCTGTGATGGAGTTGCTCCAGAGATGAAAACCTTTAAATGCAAAAGGGAATGTTTTAAGTGATTTTATTACTGGACAAGTTGTGCTATAAGAAGGAAAATAAGCATTTCTAATTGATTTGTTATAGGTTGAAAATATATATTCAAGTAAGTTTGTTCAAGCTAACAAATAATTTTTTTGAAGTTGTGAATAAAACAAATATTATTAAAGTCTGCTTTACAAGAAAATACTATATAAAAGTTTTTCTACTTCAAAATCTCATGTTTAATTCAATGTATAACTTGCCATTTCTTTTCTTTGGATTTATTACCAATTTCTGTTTATAAATTGCTCCAAAGTAAAAATATAAAGCAGAGGAGTCCAGGGGCCAGATTCAATGTTGTGGACACACATGTGGGTCGGACACTATATATAATATTTGAGACTAACATTTAAGAGCAGTGCCACCAGCAATATTAGTAATATTATTAATAATCTTTTGTCTTTTGGAAAATAGCATGATTTGGGATGCAGATTTAGTCATTTTTTTCCATTAAAGTCTGCATGAACCAGACGTTTGCGAGCGATTTTACTTCCGTATTATGACGTACTTCCGAGAGAAACAGAATATTGAATGAGTAAAATAGAGGGTCTGAATTGTTTTTGCTACTGCGAATTGATTAGGTGTAGCAAAGTAGGCATTTCATTCAGAAATAAACATTGACAGTTGGAGGTGCGTGGTTAAGGATCTCATGCTCATGCCCAAGCCGTCAAACTGATGTCAACAGAGAAAGGGAGGAAAATTTTCAGATTTTCAGAATTTAGATTTCAAGTGGACTTTAACACAACCAATAACATCTGTAAAAAAATGTAATCTCTTTTTAAGGGCTAAAATATGAATATTCTCACCGAGGTAAAAATCTAATTTTAAAAGTTTTGTGAATTGTCTTCATTTTCTTCATCAGAATGCTCCATTTGAATAGGTGTGACTGATTGTAGACTTGAAAGTAAAAGGCCACTGCTATGATTGGCTAAGAGTTGTGTACGTTCGTCATAGAAGGACGCTGCTGTGATTTAGGTCAAAAGTGCATAACTCAATACACATCAAACAACGTATAATAACAGACAAACCAAAAGTAACCACGTAATAACAAAGGTTACACTTGAGTGTTGCGTCATTAGTGTTGAATCTAGTAGATACAGAACAGCAATGTCTTTTAGTTTCAATCTTTTTGAAAATCCCATGTGCCTTATTTGTAAATAAATCTGCAGTAAAATGAAGTGAACAAAGGACAATTTCTCACTGAAGAGGTCTGGATCCTTCTTAAATAAGGTTCATCCCCTCTTTCCTAATGTTGGGAGCAGAAGGAATGCAAAGCAAAGAAGTTTTTTTTCCACATCAGGCACTGCACATCGTCTTCAGAGCCATCTTTATCATTTGGTTTCTGTGTTGAGTTCTGAAACTCATAGGATGTTTTTTATAGTACAAAGACCACTTATTAGTCAAACGATCAAGGGAATTTTGGTTTCTCAGTTCATGACCCCTTTAAAATTAACCTTTGGTCTTCCACAGTATCATACACTTACATCCTGATAACCACAGGTAAAACCACACATGGCACCACCATGGTAAGAATACCAAAGCGGTTTCATCTGGTTTTAAATTAGTTTAACTTCTCATGACATTTGTGCTGTTTCGATTTAGGACTAACTATATCTAAATCACTGTAGTACCGCCTTTGGTGTGAATGGGCCTTAAGCACTACACCAATTTTTTTTTTAAAAGAATCAGCTGATGTTCATTGTAACCTCTCCTGAATCATATGACTCATGGTTCTTTCACTGAACTGAAACTTGCTAAACAACTCAGCTGACAGCAAACAAAACAGCCGCAATGAGTGAACTCTGTAATACCCGAACAATAATGACAGCAGTCATAATTTCATTCTGACAACTTACTGTTTCTCTCCCTCCTGGCAGGTCTTCACAGCTGCTTGTTTGGACTGACTGATCAAGCTGTCTATCTTTTTCAGGTATTCCACTGGTGACAGATCAGCATTCGCTTCACATATAGAATCTGTTTGGCTTTTGGGGATCTCATTAGAAATCTCAGTGTGTATTTGTGTTGGACTTGTCTCGTCTTCGGTCAATTCCACTCCATTTGTGAAAGACACAGACTCTGTCAGCACGGGGATGAAGAGGGACTCCTTTAAGAATATTGAATCATTTGTGTACAGTCTGTTTGCCCTTTTTATTTGCTCCATCTGTAAAGACAGAAGAAGAAACTGAATGTACATTATGTTTATAATTAAGCAGTTATAAGGTTTAAAAGGACAAATTCCTCAAATACATGCATTCTCTTTACTTACAGACACGCCATATTTCAGTGATAATCCTTGCAAGGTCTCACCGGGCTGGACTTTATGCTTAATTCGTCTTTGTCTAACGGGTGATAACGAAGAGGACACTAGGCTGCCGTAGGACCGGGTGCGCTGGCCGCGCAGGAGGCCGTGAGTCCCGGCCATTGACGCTGAGTGATCCGCAGACATGACCTGAGCTCCAGCGTTCATCTAATAATGACTTGAGATGAACTTCAGCTGACCATCTGCGGCTGCTGAACGCATGACGGCAGGACTAAACATAACAGCTTCTGTTATGAGTCAAATGAACAGGAGAAATAAAGTCTGCAACAATAAACAAACAAATTGATTTAATTATCACGCTCTTAGAATAATCTGCTCAGCGAACGACCGAAATAACTGTAAACTTTTTAAAGCAATTTAACCCGTAGATAAAACACACTATGAGAAATAATAATTCG
Source organism: Enteromius mattozi (assembly GCA_032359235.1). Lineage (NCBI taxonomy): Eukaryota > Metazoa > Chordata > Actinopteri > Cypriniformes > Cyprinidae > Enteromius > Enteromius mattozi. The sequence continues at coordinate 12,639,973 of JAUMHE010000068.1, read as the reverse complement.
GTCCTACGCAGACACACTTTAGGTTTTAACATTTTTAACTTATTAACTGCTCGAGCATCGCTAAAATAACTGTAGCGCCCCCAAAACGAACAATTCAAGCATGAAATAATATATCGACCACATAAATAATACAGAAATATTATCGGTTGCTGTTACATTTTAAGTTCAGACAGTCTTAAAACTTACTTGTCCCAAGCTCTTAACAGATTAGCTTAGCCTCTGTTGCCATGGCGTCAGCTAATGTAAGATTCACGTCCGACTCATTTCAGCCAATCGATTCATTTGGACAATGAATTGTTTAAAAATTGTTCGTCAGGTTTTTAAAAGTCATTATGTGTTTTCTGATGTTTTACATGTCTTGAACACGAATAAAGCCTATTTAAGACAAAAATTACAAAAAAGAAAGATATAAAGAGTGGTTTTGCTTTAACTGGATCAGTCCGCTCGTCAGAATCGATTCGTTCATGATTCAGACATCACTACCCATAATTCCAGAGACCAAAACAGGAAGAATATTAGTAAGCGTGCTTATCGGTGAGAGTGAAATAAGCAATTCCTTGCGTTAATACACGAAAGAACAAGATTGCAGGTAGCCAGCCATGTCTTTCAAAAGAGAGGGTGATGATCAAAGTCAGCTAAATGTACTGAAGGTATAATAAAAACAGCAAGCAGACAGACATGTTATTTGTACACATGCACCAGTCCCTCAATGTTTTTCTGTTTCTCTTACAAGAAACGACGCGTTGCAGATCTTCTGTCTAACTTCATCCCAGATGACGAGGCTACTCTGATGAAAAACGGAAGGTGATTATTTAATTCCTGGGTGTTGGGGTTGCAGAAAAGAAGTCAATGTCTGACCTATTTTTATTCACAGTCACTATCCTTTACTGTAGATACAGCTGCCTTGTGTGTTCTCATCGTCCTGTGTTTGACACTGTTGATATGCTCATGGTGCACAGGAACGGAAAGCGACACCTTGAAGGTGAGATTCGACCTAGGCTTATACTCAGCTTCTCTATAAACCAGAATTCAGGTTTTAAGTCTTCTTTGGTCTATTAATTTGTAGGAATGAAATGGTTCTACGGCAAAAAGAATCAACTCAAACATGAAATAGATAAAAGACGACATCAAGATTATGTTACAGCAGAAGATGAGCGACAGGTAAGTGAATTCAATTTTTTTTTTTTCAATTCAAGTTTAAATTTTACACAAATTTCTAGTTGTTTTTACATTGTAACATATTTAACTTAAATGTTTCTTCTTAATTTTACATCATATTTATTCTTTATTTTAAATAATAATTATATCTCTTACACCATTTTCCATCGTAATATTTCTTTATTTTAATATTTTTTTTATTTTGTATTGCAAATTGATTTTAAATCACAGATTTTTAGTGTGGTCTCACACTTTTCACACTCCACAGTATATATAAATAATAAGGGCATATATTTTTAATTACATTATTACAATATTACATTGTCGCTTGTCCCTAGGAACCCTCCAGTTCAGCTCCTCTCTTGAGTCAAACACGTAAAATTACCAATCATGCCCTACTCAGAACTGCTCCATACAGTAGCTGCCACAGAAAGGCCAGGTAATGTCTATGAGCTGAACCATCTATACGTCTGATTTTTTTATAGTCATCTCTAGGCTTTTTGTGTCTTTTTCGTTTCACTGATTAATTTATTTGTTTGCATGTTTATTTTATCTGTTTCTACATTCATTAAGTGAACGATTGGAATCATCAAGATGTGGCCAAGAAGACAGCAAAGATCAAATCAACAATGTAAACTCATCAACACATTCGCCCATTAGGACAGGAGATATTGACTACAAATCAACAAGTAGTCCAACAGGTACAACAAATGCCTGTTTATTTGAAGGCAAGTTTTGTGCTAATATTTTTTACATTTTCCATATGCATTATATTAATTTGTGTCATTTGTAGTACAACAGGGACAGACTCAAGGGAAAGAAGACACTAAAAAGAGGAAGAAGGGATCCAGCACTGTGTGTGAGCCTGTAACAGAGCAGAGACGCAAAGAAATGGATCACTACCTCAAATTAAAAAGGCATGACAGATCAAAATCAGAGTCCCACTTTATATTAAGTGACCTTAACTACTATGTACTTACATTAAACTTAATCATTTGGTACAGTGTATTTTTTGTGTACAGTTGTAGGTTATAGTTCTAGTTCACCCAAAAATGAACATTTGCTGAAAATGTACTCTCAGGCCACCGAAGTCGATGAGATTTGGATAAATTAGCATTACTTGCTCACAAAAAGGTTCAAAAAGGGTGCCGTCAGATTGAGAGACCAAACAGGTGATAAAAATGTCACAATAATACATAAGCAAAATAAATTAAAAAGCTGCACGTTTGTAAATAACAAATTCTTTAGTAAGACATCTTTAATGGGAGAGAAATGCACAGATCAAGCACCATTTACAAGCAGGAACAGTGCAAAACAGTTTTAAACTATATGTCTATGGAATTTGAAATAAGAGCACAACAGTGGATAGAATTTTTTTTGGGTGGATGTGTTATGATGTATCATGAACTCGTATTGTGGCCAGAAGCAGTAGTTGAAAAAAACTTGAGTGATGAATTTGTTTCTTCAAAATCTCTCGTTCTGATGGCACCCATTCACTGCAGTTGATCCACTGGTAAGCAAGTGATGTAATGTTGAATGGGGTTTTGGTGAACAAACAAACTTATCTTCATCTTCGATGACCTGAGGGTGTGTACTATTCATTTCAAACTAAATGATCTCATCCGCAGCACCCACATAGAAATCATTAAATAAATGTTTCTCATAGATTACCTCTAAATCAATTTTTCTTCCTTTTTCTCACTTGTCCGTTGCAGTTCGGGGTGGCTGCAGGACAGAAGTGGTAAATGGGTTAAAGATGAGAATGCTGAGTTTGACTCGGATGAAGAAGAACCGGATCAATTACCTCCTAGCAGCGAATCTTCATAGCAGACTCGATACTGTTCAGCAACTGCCAAAAATGATTCAGGATGCATTTAAACAGAACTGCATATGAGATGACGATATTGTCTCGATAGGCACAACTCTCATATGACATCTTTTATGTCCATGCCTCTGTGACCTACTTTTTATACAATAAGATTGAAACTTCAGGACATTCTTTCTAGAAAAGAGTTTGAAGATTATATTAGTACTATGTACTTGCCATTTTGTTGAAACAGTTTCTGAACTAACAATGTGATGTTTCTGTGTGAATAAATTGAGGAGGTTGTCACCTCATTGTGTTGAATCTCAAATATCTTTATCATTTTACTTTTAATACCAGAATGTTGGTTGTATGATGAAAGAGGTCCAAATCTCTTCCAAATGGAGAACGGAATGTGGAACGGCTGCTTCGCTCTGTGGATCCTTTGCCAAATGCCGTTAGTTTTTCAAATTCCGAAGTAGGCCTGTAAAGTTTTACTGCCGCCAAAATCAAAACCTCAAGTCATACATCTGTAAAATTTAAAAGGTGTATGTATATTATTTGTCTTTAAAAACGCCAATAATGGTATTTAAGAGGTGACTCTTGAGAATCTTCATAGGTTAGCTTCTGTTCAAAAGGGGAGCATAAATATCCTTGAGGAAGGTGGTATATTTGGAGCATGTAACTCAAACCCAAGAGACTGGGTTTCATGACTGGGTGGTTTGCGTGTAAAAATAGGTTAGTGGAGGGGGAGCAGGAAGCCCTGCCTTGGGATATTGAATAGTTCCATTTGTTTTGTGCCTCTGGGTTTTGGTCATCATATAATCAAAGTTATGACATGAGTCATACATTATTTTATCTCAGTCCTCTATTAATTCAATAATGCATCATCTAAATCTAATCTAAATATTCCAGATCTACAAATGAAAATGAAGCTGTTTTGTACAGTGAGTGTGCTGAGAACATCTGCTTTGAAACTACAGTATTTACACTACTGTTCAAAAATATGGGGCTGGTAAGACTTTTTAAAGGTTTATGAAAAAAGTTCTCAGCCAAGCTGTATTTATTTGATTTATTAAGAAATAGTAATAGTAAAAAATAGTAATACAGTTTTTTTATAATCATTTATTCCTGTGATGGCAGAGCTGAATTTTCTGAATCATTCAGTGTCATATGATACTTCAGTAAACATGTTAATATGCAGATTTGAATTTTAAGAAAACATTTCTTCTTTTTACTGCTTACTGTTTTGCTTACAGTTTTGTTAAATGCATTTTTCTATTTGATGAACAGAATGTTCAAAATAACTCACTTATTTTTACCATTAGTTTTCTGCAACAATTTTGTAAAATGCTGTTGTTTTTAAATGCAGTATAATGCATCCTTGTTGAATAAAAACAACATTTGAACATTCTGAATTTGAATTTGGTAGTGTATGCCAGTGTTTTGATCGATGATTGTATTGTAATTTAATGAAACTTTGAAGTCTGATTAGACAATATAGAATGTAATATTTTATTTCAAATATTTACAAAAAAACCTTTGTGGAAGCACCATATTACCAGAAAATGAACTGAGCAAATGGTGTCTTTTTCAAGTTTGCAAACTGAGGTATTAAGGAGCAGGTCAATTTTATTAGATTAGAGCTTTTGATTTGATGAAATCCACAAAAAGCAATGAAGTCTTGTCAAGCTGGCAGTAATGATATCCACAATGGCCGCTGGTGAATGGTGAAAGCACATCAGGGTCATCTGTAGGGGTTGGCTGTTACTGGAGCATCTGTATGATTTCCAACATGAGTGCTAATGGAGAACTTTGATATCTCCTAAACTCCATCCTCTTTTCATCTTACTCTTTGCTGACGAACTGCAGATGGGATAAATAGAAAAATAGCAAGTTCAATGTAGCAACAAACACCAATACGGATGAAAAAAAATGTTCCTGTTTCAGCTACAGACAAGCACAAGCTGCAATAGTTGTTAGAGAAGATACTCACGGATATCATTGTTTCTGGTGATGGCTATTGCTGCTCTCGCACGCGGGCCCTGCTGAGTGAAATGATAACCAATTTTTATGATGCTGGGGTTGTTCTCCAGCATGGTTGCAATCTCCATCTCAACTGAGTCGCCCAGTTTCTGTCTCTGTGAGAACACACATGAACAATTTCATTTTTTTGTTTTAAGCACGCACCATCAGTTTCTAGCAAGTCTCTTACTTGGTTGTCAATCTTAATCTCAGTCAGAGTGGAGTTTTCTCGCAGTGCCTTGATGATGGCCATCATGCCTTGTGCAGTAATGAAGTTGGACTCAATGTTGAGGCTCTGAAGGGTAGTGTTGGACTGTAACATCTCAGCTATAGCCTGACTCACAGGAACACAGCCAGAGAAACAACTGACATCAGCTCTCCATCATTTCCACAATACATAAAGAAAAATATTAAAAATAACTATTGATAATAGTTTGAGGTAAGATATTTTTGTATGTTTCTGTCACTTATGCTCACCAAGAATCCATTACAAAATAGAGTAAAAAAGAACAAAATATTATTGGAATTTAAAATAAATAATATTTTCATGAAATTTATTCCTGTGATGGAAAAGATGATGTCTTCAGTGCCGCTTAATTTTATTTTCTGTAGAAACAGTGTGTTATTTCTTAAAAAAATCTGCATTTATTATTATAGAAATCTTTTGTAACAGTACAATTGTCTTGTTACCTTCGATCAGTTTAAAGCATCCTTGCTGAAAAGTTGTATTTGAAAAAAAAAAACGTACTGACTCAAAACTCAAAAGCTCCATGATTTGAATCTATAACATATTTTTATTATTATTTACAGGATTTACTAAACATTACACGGGATAAGATTTTATATTTTATTTGATCAAGACACACTTTTATACATTCAGCAATATATTTTGCATTTCGAAAAATCTGAGATGAAATGAATGAATGAATCAATGCACAGGCTTCAGGACTTACATAGGCCACGGGGTCATTACTGCGTGTCCCAGCGATGCTGAGGCTAAACACATGTGTGTTACGCTTCATACCCTCAAAAATCGTTTTCAAGGTTGGGATGGGAATGTCCTACAGCAACACAAACAGTCATTACTACCCCACTCTGCTCATGCACCAAAATGTGTACATTTTTATGATTAACTATGGTAATTAATCAGATGCTTGCACGAAAACTAGAAAGTGTAATTAGGCAATCTGTTTATAGTATTACCATTATGTCTAGTCTGTAATGTGATCATAATTACAGCTAGCATCTTTACCGGGATGTTGTTGAGGTTGACCTCTGTCAGCCTGTTGTCATTCTTCTGGATGCAGCGGAGAGTGTCCTCCACATCTGTGTCATTAGGAGGTTCCTCGGGATAAATCTTATACACATCTGGTTTCACCACACCTAAAACATTCAGTAAATTCAACACAAATTAAAAAATCTCACTATATAAAACTTTCATTTGACATGAAGTGGTTCAGTGTTAAATGTGCTGTATGTATACATACTGTTGATGCCTTCTGTGTTGGCAATCTTGCCAGTGGTGTTCAGGGCATCATAATACTGCTTGTTGCTCATGAGTGTGTACATTCCCAGGATGGCTGTGAGGATACAAGAACCTTGTTAGTTAATATACTTTATCATAATATAATTAATAAGTTAAAATAATACAATAATAGATATTTAAATACTAATTTTAAATAATTATTTTAATTAATATTATTACAAACGATCAAATAATAAACAAACTAATGTTTTGTATGTAAATATAATGGTTTTTATTAACCAATCATTTTTAACTAGTGAGAAATGCTGGCACAAATCATTTAAGATGCACTGACACATCAGTAAACTGTAAATTTGCATTTGAACAGCAGGTGGCGATGACTAACAAGTAAATCCACTATAACCGTCCCCTCCAAGTTTCAATTTACAGTGGCTGAACTGGTGAAAAATTACAGTAGTGCAACACCAGATAAATTTGGGATTGGGATAGACCAGATCTTACCTTTGTACTACAGCTTGAATTCCATATTCACATACAATAACCAGATTAAAACCACCAGCGCTATTTAGAAATCCAGTTAGCTACCTGCATCTCAGCAAAAGCAGACTCATCCATTAAATCACCAATGGCAAACCCCTATTGACAGTTTAATCCAGAATTGGACGTGTTCCAGAGTTAAAACTGTGTTCTGAATGAGGGGCTCTGCTGGGAAATCTGCAGCCAGTGACACACTCCAAAACTCCACAGCTTTAAATGTCCGTAAGGGCAAAGGCTGGCTATTAAGTGCTCAAGGACAATTAGTCTATTGACCGGTTTCCATCACTTTAGTGAGCTAACTCAAGAATAATGTGAATTCTTTGTCTCATGTTACATTTTTAATAGAAGCAGTAAGATAAGTGATATTTATGTTTAACTAAATGCTGCCAACACACAATCATAGAGCGTTTCTAGCCTACAGACGACTTGCAGCCAGCTTAACACATACAACATTTTCACTCCATCTCTGCTCATGTTGACTAGTTGGCTGTTGCTCATTTTATTTTGGTGAGCTGCTGAGCTTGGGGAAATAGATACTGTGTGGTATAATTCTGTGCATGACCTACAATGTTCATAGTTCCACATTTAAGTCAGCTAGGCTGCTTCTTTCACATACATACATACATATATATATTTAAAAAGTTGTTATATGAGACACTGAATGTACAACACAAATAAAGCAGATGAAATTAGAACAGGTTTGACTGACAAATGTTATGCTCAAGGTATTGTGATCAGCTGTTTACAATAGCAAACAGAGGATCAGTCCTTAGTCTAGGATCAAAATTTGGATTACAGTCAGAGCCGTTTACAGGGCGTTACAGGTTTAAAGTGAGTTTGTAATGCATATCTCTAGAGCTCTCCCAGCCGGATATCATAAGTTGTTTTATATCATGTGAAAAGAAAGAACAGGAACAGAGTAGAAATGTGATGGCCACCTGCAATGTCACACATCTCAGCATCTGTTGCGTTCTTCAGTGCTTCCTCCAGCTCAGGTTCCAGAGTGATCTGTTCCTCTGCAGGGATTTGTCCTGATCCTGGCTTAGGGACAAAGGCCTTTCCTACAGACAGTGGAGGGAAAGAGAAATGTTCACTTTACTCATAACTAATATACAAACACAAGAAAGAAACAAAGAAACAAATTATACAATTATAATATTATATGTAATGTAATTATTAATGAATGAGTTTTAATTATATAAAAGTCCAGAATAATAGCTAATAAGTGGCAAATCTGCTTTTAGTTGAATATTTTAATACTTTGTTTATAAAGGCTTTTCAGATGCTAGATATTGGAAGTGTTATGGTAAAAGAATCCAGTACTGGTGGTACCTCTCTTCTCCCCTGTAAAGGGCACCAGGTCATCTCTGTCCTTGTGTTCCATGGCCTGCTTCTCCAGGTAATCCATCAGGGCGAAGCGATCAAAGGGGCCTGTGGGACTTTTCTTGGTCTGGTCACGCTGACGGAACCCGGCTGGAAGGATGGCATTCTGAAAGGTCAAGAAAATCATTATGCTTAAAATTATTTCTGCAATCAGAAATCTCCCATTCACACACACACACAATTGATTGGCTTATCCTTCCAAAATCATGTTTTAAACAAAAAATTCTGTTGTAGGTCTTTTGGGGGGAAAATGTCAAAATGTCCCAACATCAAAACTGCTTTTTCTGTGAAAACAAAATGCATTCGGAGCACTGCCAAGTACAGCAGCAATCATGCTTATTTATAACATACTTGCTCAATCAGTGCATTCAGCTGTCATATATTTTCAAATATTTGCTGTGGTTTATGTCAGATCACTGATATAAGTACGACTACTTTCATGTCTCTCACGTCACATCCTAGACTCATTCATACAAATGCCACTGATGCCATCTTATCTCGATTGTAGTAAACATTGTTTCAGAGGACCTTTTATTTTGCAGTAATGACCAGATATAAACATGTGCCTCATTAAACAGTATATCAACTGTTTCATCACAACTGGATGGAATCATAATCTGAAGCTGCAAAGTCTGTGACCATCATACACTACATGATTTTCTATGAAATCTGTGAACTCGCATCTGGAGACAGAACAACTCCACACAAAAATAAAACACACCCTCAAGCCATTCTAAAGGTAAAAGACTTTCTTCTTTCAGATGAATACAATCGGAGTTATATTAAAAAATGCTCTTTATAATGTCAGTGAATGGTGGATGAAATCTCGACCATCATTCAGTGCCATTACAAAGATCCAGGATGCTTGAAGGTGAGTAACTCATGGGGTAATTTTCATTTTTGGATCAACTATCCCTTTAAGCAACCCTTCGGTCAACTCTTACAGACAAGGGCAAAAAAAGTTGCAGAGTGTATTCCAGCCTTAAATTGCCTACCACTGGTGTCTCCTCAAAAATAAGTGCATTTGGCAAAACATTTCAATGTCTAGTCAAATGTTACCTATCCGTGCTTTAGTCTTAAACAAATCTAAGGCAAACCTCAGGGTCCATCTCCTGTAGTTCACACTCCAGCTGGTCCAGCTCTTCGGCGCTGAGGCCCCTGAGGATGGCATCCTCGTCAATGTCTCGGGGATCGCTCTTAGACATGTTTGCTGCTTGGTGGTACTCTCAATTCACACAGCTCGCCCAGAGACAGTGGGCCCTGAGAGAGAGATAAAGTTAAAGCCAGAAACTTGTACAAAAACAATCTTGTTTTACTATATTTGGCTTGCAAATAAGGCACAGTAATGGCTGCTTGCTTTATTCGGTCCCTCTGTGCTTTCTGTAGAAGTTGAGAATGAATGGGAAAACCTTTCAAGCTTTCCAGTCCAAGTCACTTTCAGCCTGGCCAAAAGAGCCAGCCACTAAAAGGGCATGATAGGGAACTGCTTACATTGTTAAATGCCACAAAGCCCAGTTGAATTAAAAGGACAAGGCTAGCATTTGTGTACAGGAAGAGCTTTTGGGGGTCTGAAGGTACAGTGTACTTGGGAACAGAGATAGGACTTTCTGACAACACGATGTAATTACAGTAGACTCGCCGATCATATAGGACCATGAGGAAAGTACTCACTGCTTCTTTCATTCCAAGGCAGAGAGACAGAGAGAATCTTGTCTATTTTTAGTCTCTGAACAGTAACGCTTGGGTTTTGGGTTACAGTAAGGAGGAGAAGGTTAGAACTGTGAGGTGTTATCACTGGCTCACACTCATGTGAAGGTGGCCAATGCTGTCGCCCGTCTGCCTTGTGAAATAGACTGATAGAGTCATGGGCTAGTCACCAGTTTCAGACCACCACACCCAAACTGGATCTACAACACAAACTACAGACAATACAGCCTAACAAGTTGTGTAACTGACCTAAACTCTTTCGCCTGTAACTACATGTTGGAACATACTAAAAAACATTGTCTTGTGTAAACTGATCTTAGATATTTTTACACAGAAAACAAGACACCTGATACTGAAAGATTTAACTTAAAAGAGTTACCACATCTGCTTGTAATCAAACTGAGATTGCATAACACAAAGTCAAATCTCTCCAAAAATGTCTGATTGTAATCTTTCAGGTGCTTTTGATGTGTAAAGACTTCTAATCAAACTACTTTTCAATTTTTTGTCAAACTGAAAGTCTGTAAGTTGGACGACTAATGTGTACAATCATGTGGTAAAACCATTTGGAGACCAGTGTGAGGTAATGGTTTATAAATATATGCTAATGAACATTACTGCTACATATCACACAATGAATCATAGGGGTCTGGTATGGTCTACACTCTTCATACACTCCTGATGATTGCAAAATAAATTCTAAGGTAATTAGTGTAATTAATAATGCAGATTATTAGAGTTAGCGATGGCTGATTTTACATTATGGAAATAATCCAAAAGACAAATGTGTGTTTGTTTTGGGTGTGTATTTGTGGTTGTCTGTCTATCAGAGGTGTTAGACCAGAGTAGTGTGGCACTAATTTGTAAAGCCAGTGACACAAACACAGGATCAGAGAGCTAAGAACAGAAAATAAAAACTAAAGATTGTACACATCAATCAACCCTTCACAAGTTTACTGGTTCCAGAAGCAGCATTACCATTGCTAAACTTAGTCCTGACCTCACTTCAAGAATAAATATTAATCACTTGCAGAAAAATATATTGTTGATTCAGATTTAGTTAATTCAGCTGGACTAATGCTAAAGCTAGAAATGCAAATAAAAGATAACTGAATAAAGAGGAGACATGCTTAATTGCTTTCAATGAAAAACTTTTGCTTGATATGGAAAAAAGAAAACTATTGTTGTATATCTCAATTCTTAATACATTCAAATTACACTATTTTATGTGACCTCCTAAATGACCTTGCTCTCAGAAATTGGCAACGCATCTGACACCATTCTTTCAGGAACCTGTCGATCTACAAGATTGATGGCTCAGGGATTATAAATAGCCATTAACTACTTTGTCTCTTCAATCTTACAATAAACATACAGACCAAAAGCAGGCCTTCTGCCGGCCAGGTGTCATCTTTTTGTGTTGTGCACATATCCCAGGAAAGAGCGGCTGTCTGCCTGTTCCTAACACCTGTTCTCACAGCTCCCAAAAGACACCAACTCAAGCCTTAAAAGTATTAGCTGAGTTTCACCTGTTCAGGCTCACTAGTTGTGAAAAGGGTTTTTTAAATTAGTCCTTCAACATGGAATGCTTGTTATTTCACTGTTGCAAGGCAGCAGCTAACCTTTGACCTTTCCAAATTGAGAAAATATTTATTTAACTCAATTTATTTTTAGTCAGTACAGTCATTTAAAAACTCCAACAGAAGATCTAAATTATAATTAGATTTTGTACTTTTTAAATAAGAATTTTAATATCCTGTGATTGGAGTTCAAATGAATTGATTTGTGTGTATTTCCAAAGAATTTCCGAAGAACCTTACTCCTCTATAAAGAATCTTTTGTCAAACGGAAAAGTTCCATGGATGTTCTTCATGGAAACTGTTCAGTGGAAAAAGATTCTTGGTTCCTCTATGGCATTTAGCCCTTTCGTATGTCTTCTTTTTCCTTGTAAAACATGGCAATTTCAAACTGCAAACTGACTAAACAACTCCAAAGCAACCTGACTCTGCTGACTGTTTTTCTTCTAGAGTCCATACAGTTATTATCGTCCATATGACAAAAACTTTGGTTGGGTCTCAGAAACCCAATTCCCCCTCTGGTACTTCAGAAGGACGTAGAACAAATATTGGGCACTGACACATCAGATACCATATCATCCACCAGAAACACCAAAAGTGACTGCCAAGTATCCAGAACTATCCTGACATGTAGCAACAGCCTAAAAACAACCTTCTTATTCAGATCCACAGTTCAGTTATATGGAGTTTGATCACTGGGAGCATTTTCCAACTCACACACACAGCTCATAAGGCTTCACACTATTTGTAGGTTGACTTCACCAAGTCTAACCACCCAAGTGTAAAATTCCAAATCAACCCTCAGATTAATTTTAGCTTCACAAGTCAGCTACTTCCAGCTGCGTAAATCCTCTCTGCTTGCAAAGCTGCAGTGTGCAGCACTATTGCAAGCAAGGCTGGCCGGGAAAATAAGGGCTGTTTTGAAAACAAAAATGTGTCTAAGTACATTATGCTGATGACAATCAGCAGGTATTAAAAAAAAACAACTGTCACAAGGTTGTCGTTTTGACATGCACTCACATCAACGGGTGCATCTGCAGGCAGACTCTGCAAAACATTATCCAACAAACCAAAAAAATTATCCAACAAGATCTTGAGTATATCAACTTGACCTTTAACCTTTTACTATACACTTTACACTACAAAACACCCACTTGGCCCTCTATCAAAAATAAAACTGACTGCTTTAACAAAAATCACCAAAACAATAATTCATGCAATTAGCTACTGAATTTAACAATTTTACATTTCAAATAAATTAAATAGTCAATAAAAAAATAATAATCCTGCTCATTATACATACTATACACAGCGTCCAAAATCATATACTAATGTGGTCCTGGTGCTAAAAGAGACACAGATTAGAGAAAGAGAGTTAGTGTGTTACCTACCCTCACTAGGACTCAGAGCTGCTGGGATCTTCTGTACAGCAACTCTATGTTTGAAATCAGAGAATAGCCCCTCACTCGCCCCCCTCCCCGGTAGTCGTTCCCCCATTAAGCCCTCCCTTCTTCGTTTGCTATCTGGGTTGAGCTGAGACAGGCATACGAGCTACTCTTCATGAGGTCAGCATTTCATTATTTTGGCTTTGAGAGATTAATGACTATGAAACTGAGGGACAGAGAGAGAGAGAGTAGGCTGACACTGCAGAGAAGGTCCATGTAGTCATCTGTTTGAGTAACTCAGGTTTACTCATTGAACACATAACATTTTAGTAGAGAGGAGTGACCTCTAGGGAAGAGACACAGTATTACAAGTCAGAGAGCTGCCTGATTGGAGATATTTAGAATTTTATGTGGAAGCTTTCCAACATAAACAAATTTATAGATGGCCCACATTTTTAATTATTATATTATATGACAGCAATCTTTAATGCTGTTTTAAATAATACAGGCACATTATAAATACAAAGCACTACAAAATCAATCAAATTAAACAGTGTAAAAACAATAAATAAAGTTACATTAAGCATTTATGCAAAAATCACATTCAACTATGCAGCTTATTGCACTTACAAATACAATGGAAAGCGATTTGACAGAAAATATTATTATGAAGTTGTACTGTATGTATGTCACCAAAGAACATTTATTATTTTTGGATAAATAGATAGATTCCATTTCATGTATTGTTTTACATGCCTTGTTTAATAATGATCTTCTGGCGCAGATTCTTTGCTGTGGTGTCGGCTGGAGTCGCCGTGCCAGTGGAGGGCAGGCCGTGGGCTGCCACATACTTTTTATAGGCTTCCCGGATGATCCTAAAGGCTTGTACATTAGCGTAGGGAATGTCTGTGATGGGGTCTCGGTAGAGCGCTGGCTTATGGGTAACGGGGCAGATCTCCTGGACAGGAATTCGAAGAGGTGGGGACTGGGGAAAGAAACGCTGGAAGGATTCATCGTCACTGAATGTGATGTAGGTGCGGGAGCATTTGGCAGGCCCTGATGACAGAGAAGAGTTTACAGCTGCTGTGTTAGCGGAGATGACACTAGGTGGCGCAGTAAGGGTTGATTCTGACTGGGAAAGACCTTGTGGAGGGTGAGGCCCTGGATTCTGTTGGGCGTCCTGGTCCAAACTGTTAATGAAATGAAAAGATAAAATATATCTAAGGATAGAAATATAGAGGTGCAATCATTAAAATTTCACATAATTTTGAAATGATGGGTATAGATGAATTACGTGTAATACATAAGAGTTTATTTGCAAAGGAAAAAATATTATTTCTGAGAATTGTTAAAAACAGTTATCCGTTTTTGCAAATGAACTCTTCATATATATATATATATATATTTTTTATGAAGCTTAACATGTTTGTTTAAATAAATTTAAAAAATAGTTGATTTATATAAATAATTGTTTTTTTGTTTTATTGTAATAGTTGTTTTATATAAATAATGTCTGTACGAATAAGATTACTCAAAATAAAATAACTCAGTTCACCTCTAAATAGAAAATAATCACATTTGATTTAGTCTTTTCAGGTCAAATTAATGAATGAAAGAGTATTTGAAAACATAAGAACACTTGAGGACTTTATCCACATATTTTAACTGCCAGGCAATATAAAAGTTAGATAAAAACACCCACTCAATGACAATAAAAGTCTAAAGTCTAAAAAGGTAACAGAAGTTAAAGACATTCAGTAAGACATGAGGAACCAGATGAAGTACCCCTCTACATCCACGTTTTCCTCTTTAAAAGTGATGTCAGACACCAGTGGCATGATCACAGAGTGATATCGTATAACAGATCCCACACACTGACGCTTCATATGAACCTGTCGTTTTTTATCTGCCTCCAAACGTTCATAGTTTTCTGGCAAAAAAATCACAAACATCTATTAGCATTCAAATTTAGAAGATAGAACAGTTTGTAGTTATCAGTATCAATTCCTCACCCAGTGATCGAAGGTTAATCTCTGCTGTGACCTTGGCCTCTGCTAATAGTTCAGCTTGGGTCAAAGGTCGCTCATGTCTTGTACCCTTTCTTCGACGCGGAGCAACCTGCCTCTCCTGCAGCCTCAGATACGTCAGACGTGTGTGTTCTGTTGTTGACTGACGCACCGACTTCCTGTCTAAGACAAAAACAATTTCAAAGTTTACTAACATTGACTATAACACTCTACACTATTTATGATGTTTTCGCCACGTGCTTAAATTGTTGCCATTCAAGGAAGGAAAGTAAACTTAACTCATTGACAGCTTTCTCAAGAAATATATTTTATTGAACAGGAAATCATCTTATTCACGTGAAGAAGAAGCAATGACTTTTTTTGATGTTTTGTTTGTGGTTTATGAATATATTGTAAATCAGAGGTTCATAGAAATTGCTTTTACTTTTGTAAATCTCTGTTATCAGTAACATCTACTCACTTCTTGTTGGATAATGTTGTTGATTCACACTGTTTACTTTTTTCATAGAAACTATTTTTATGGCAGTCAATTCCTTGGAAAGACGAAGTGCCCAAAAAAGAAACAAGAAAGAATACTCTTTGTTTGTCATTGCATAAAAATAGATTTTAAGCAACTTAAAACTGATAAATCAGAATAACTGATATATTTTCACACAAAAATATTATTATTTAAAAATATACAGAATAATGTATTGCATTAATACAATATTACTATAAAGCACTCATGTCATGTCAAATCTCATTTTCCACAAGAAACCAAACTGTCCAAAAATCTAAACTTTTGTATATATTTCTTTAATCAGTAAACACTTTATTTCTGATATACCTTTACATATATTTTCATATATAATATGTAACTATGAAAACAATCAAGTAAACAATATAGTAAGCTTTAAGTTTATATACACCTTTGTGTTAACTCATGAAAGAGAAGTAAATTAATGTTTAATTAGTGTTTTAATTAAGATATTACATGTACTAAAAAAATAGTGCAGTATATTTTTTATATGCATCAACATATAGCAATACACAGTCCATGCATATATTGTGGTATAAGAACTGGTTACCCATATATGGAAATGTATTATTTCATATATCGCATAATATTTCCCAGTATATTCCCATGTACTTTTGCTTCTTAAATGTCATTAATTACTCACCCTCATCAAAACACAAATTAAGATATTTGTGATCCATTTCTAGGGCTCTCTGACCCTCCCATAGACAGCAAGGATCCTTACACGATCAATGTTTAGAAACGTAGATTAGTAAAAAAGCCATGAGAATACTTTTTGTGCGCAAAGAAAACAACGTTATTCATCAATTTGTCAATTTGCGTCACCCTATAGCATCATTTTGGAGAGTATCACATACATAAACAATGTATGCTGTTCTGTGTCAGCAGCACCGTACCTTGTGTTTATGTCATTTATGCTTTGATCTGAGCATAAACAACATTTCTACGTACATACGTTGTTTACATATTTGATACTCTCATACACAAATGTGGATGAGACGAATTGTTGACACTAATGACAAAACATCTGTTATGTATGTTATGTCACATGTGTAAATAAAGGGCAAAAGTCTCACTCTTGCTGATGTCCTCCTGTAGTTCAGGGGGGTTGTATTTGTCTATTTTTGTGTTGTCTGTCCTCCTGGGCAGTTCAGCCAGTTTCCTTTGTTTTGGTTTTTGCTTCACCACTTTAACCGGCTCCTACACAAACACAAAGTTCTAGGATTACAAGTGGCGTAAATAAGAAAATGATGTTATCATTTACTATATAAAATAGTGACCAGTACATTCTGTACATAAAGTATATTACTATATATACATCTATTTATACTAATATACTCATGCGCTATATTCCCAGTCATCTGAAGCTATTTATTTTTATGATGTTTTTTTGGTTCTTTTTCTTTTTCTTAGCAACTCTCCTTGTAGGCTTTGGTCACCACTCTGCTCTTTCGACGTGGCCCATCCTCCTCCTGCTCGCTGTCAGGTTCATCCCCTTCATCAATGTCAAAGTCACTGTCCACTTCATCTTCCGTTTCAGACAAGTCACCCTTATATTCTTCATCACCTGATTCCTGCAGAGAGTTTCAGGACTCAAAGTCACAAAGGAGACACTAGACAGATGCATATTATTTGCATAATCCATTTATTACATTCAGTTAGATTATATAATGTATGCAATATGTTACCCTGAACCATAAAACCAGTCATAATTATCATGGGTATATTTGTAGCAACAGCCAAAAATACATTGCATAGGTAAAAACGATAAGATTTTTCTTTTATGGCAAAAATCAAAAGGATGTAACTAAAGATCATGTTTCATTAAGATTTAGGAAATTTCCTACTGTAATTAAAATGTAATTAGTGCTTAGTAATAAGCATAGCTAAGAACTTTTTGGACAGATTTTGGCAAATTTTAAAGGCAATTTTCTTTTTCTTTTGCCCCTTCAGATTTAAGATTTTCAAATAGATGTATCTTGGCCAAATACTAAGACTCTATTCAAATACAATACGAGGAAATTTTTTGAAAGAATGGAAGAGCAAATGAACACATACATTAACACATAGAATATACTTAACCTTACACAAAAATACATTTCCATACATTTTCCTTATGTACTAATGTATATAATAATTATGTAATGTATAGCATATTACTAAATGTAATTAATTAATAAAAATATACAAAACAATAAATCTTGTTAATATATTACAACATAATGTATAACATATAAGGAATTGTAGCATGTTAATATCTGTTGAAAATGTTACTATATTTATATATTTATATTGCAATGTACATTCAGTTAGAATATATAATTTATAAAACATATACTATCGCTAATTTATTGGAATTGTATAATAATAGATTTTTACAATATGAATTGTAAAAATCTCTTTACAATACGTTGAGTTTAGCCGAATTAAAATAAATTTAAAAAGTGTAGAACATAACCAAACATACAGAATGACTAAATATGAAACAATAAAAATGTAAAATTATATGAAAACACAATATTACATACTGTGTATAAATTCTTTTTTTATTATGATGATGATGATGATGCTAAATAACTAAATGACTAACAACTAACGTACTAAAAAGAGTGGAACTAAAAGCACAATGACTCCATGAAGACATGTGATAAGAGATCTCCTGACAGTCTCAAGTCTCAACACAATAAAATCAGAGTGACGGGGCACATTCTTACAGGTTAATGTCCAAACACTCGTGTTGAAGTATAAATGTATTACAGCTGCGGAAATGTGTCAACACAAGCCCATGACAAGCCGCACAGGTGACATTTCATCACTCACGTCGTGAAATCCTCCATAGGTGGTCTTGTAGAACTCATCCTCCTCCTCTGCATCCAGCAGTCTGGACATGCGGTTTCCCGCAGTCTTTCGAGGAGCCCTGCTGAAAGCTAAACTCATCGTGACACCCAAATCTATTTCACAAATATGTTATGACGATATGGGTATTTATAATTCAAATGAATGGCATTACAAGTTAACACAGAGCAGGGGACAAGATTTCAGCAAAGGAATCAAATCTGTTGCGTAAAGCAAAATATTACTGCATCAACAGGAGCGCATCTGAAGGTTTTGACAATATTATAAGATCATAAGAGTTTGACAGCTGAATAAATGTCAGACTCACTAGCCAAATATAGTATTAAGAGAGTAATCGATGTAGAGATCTTGTTCAAGACCAAACTAATAGAACGAGGAAATTCCTCCGCAGCCGCCAGGAGGAGACAGAGGTGCAGTGAAGAAAAGACGGCTGCACTGAAGTACCCTCGTGTCCGGAAATGATTATTCAAGTTCATCTGCCGAACTCTCTTTTTATTTTTTAATCTCCATTCACCAAAGCAAATAATTTAATGGTGAACAGAAACTAAAACATGTATCCATAAAAAAAGATAATAATAAAATAATCTTGTTTTCTTCTTAAATAGAAAGTAATAACTTTAACTTAGAAATCTTTAACTTGTGAAAGAATGTGTGGTTCTCCTTGTTATTAAAGTTGTCGTCATAGATCATTAGCATCCAAGTGTCAGCAATAGGCTATGATGTTTCTATAGATAGTAAAACAATAAATAAACACTGTTTAATCTGTTTATATTTTGCTTGATGAATCTTGTGGAACGTTAAAACAATTGTGAGTTTTGAACTTGGCTCTTCTGAAAACTGTTGAAGTGCGCTTCATCAAATGTTCTAAACTCTTGTCATGGAATAACTTGTGTATATTTTGGGAAAATATCATTCGTTTGATCTTTTTAATGGTTGGCAATGCCATTTGTACATATAATATAGTCTAAAAAACGTAATGAAACCCTGGTCAAGCTCTTCCCATATTTCAGATATGTACTGTAGTATTAATCAGAAATTAAAGCAACATTCCTAAACAACATTCCATGGTCATTGTTGGTATGTTGGTGTGTCATGAAAGACTCGTGACGTTTAAAAAGCATTCAGACCATTTTTTTCTCAGGCCAGTAACACTGAAAAAGGGTTGATTTTTGTGTAGACAGCCACTCGCTAATCAATCCCTACTGAGTAAATGAGAGACATGCTTCAGATTAACCAAGTTGATTATTACTTAATACAAAAGGATTTGCTTCTAGTTGATTATTAAAGGCATGAGGCATTTTGAAGATCAATACTTAAAGTAGAATGAAGGTGAAAATTGGCTGTTGGCCAGTGGTCGTTCAAATGCCAGGGGACTTACCTTTGTGGTTTTGATGGGGGAAATGCCAAGCTCAAACCAATTCAACAGCTTAAAAAAAATTGATAAAAGTCCATGGGGAAAAAACCTTGAGACCAAGAACCACCACTCAATTTATAGGAAAGGTGAATTTTATATGAAACAACAACACTGTGTCAAACTGTAGTTCTTTAAATGAGATAACTGATACTCATTACTAGTTAAAATCTGTCTAATTTAAATGCATCTTGCCAATGATTAAAGTAAACCATCCTTGGTTTCCCCAGGAGGTCAAGATCGTGTGAATTCCGTGGATCTGTATATGGTCTGGAAAAGGTTAAAGTACACATCTATTGCCACCCATGCAGAACTCTCTTGTTCACCCAGCCACACACACACACACACGAGAATACCTATATCCAGATTTCCCTTGATGACCATTATGCACGGTTTTTAAAACAATACATAGAGAGTGTAATGTACCAAAACAGTGCTCATTGTATTTTTAATCTCTGAATTTACCATAGACAATATGCTTTTGCTAGTCTATTCTGGGAAAGTATGGTGCATGCAGCACTGACAGAACCCAATTGTCCTTGGAACAAAGCTGCAGTGTGTGTTTTAAGCAAACATTCAATGTCATTCCTTCTCAACCCATTTACATTCATTTGAAAACCAAAGGTAATGTGCACACCCACAAACCCAATCCCAACTAAGTTTACATACTTTAAATGTGTGCTTGCTGTGTTAGCCAAAAAGCAAGCAGATTTGTTTTTCAAGGTTGTTAAAATGTTCTGAATTCCTACTCTGCATTCACTTCCTGCACGAGGTTTTACAGCAGAGGTGTGCTATAGCATTTCAGGAAAAAGGAAAATGTTGGTTCCAAGATATGGAATTGTAATCCCTCTGCCAGATTACATTCATTCTTTATTCAGAACTTTACGTTCTAGAACAGCCCTGAAATCATGTGAATCAGCTGATTCTAGAATTTCTGTGGAGAATGAGTCAGTTTCGGCTTTTAAAAGAATGCGGATGGCATCAATGGATGCTTTGTGTTCAGAATGGCATTTGGTTTCTTTTTCTTTGATG
Organism: Enteromius mattozi; assembly: GCA_032359235.1. Taxonomy (NCBI): domain Eukaryota; kingdom Metazoa; phylum Chordata; class Actinopteri; order Cypriniformes; family Cyprinidae; genus Enteromius; species Enteromius mattozi. The sequence continues at coordinate 12,619,068 of JAUMHE010000068.1, read as the reverse complement.
TCTGGCTTTTGTCTCCTTTTTTTCCCCTCTCTCTGCCCTGATGCCGTCTTTTTAGAATACAAAACATTGGTGAAACTGAGAAGAAATTGAAGCCCCCCCTAACTAACTTGAATAATACCACACTGACTTTGCTAGTTTTTACAGACTGGAGTCTGTTTGTTGTTGTTGTTGTGCGGTACAGAGCTCAAAGGCTCTATCATGGGCGGTGTGAATTCATATGAAGGATGGTGTTGTTTGGGCCTCTGAACACAGATATCATTCTGAGAGCTGAATTGGAATATGATCTCACAGCTTTGGAATGTGAAAACACGCTGCTGCTGGGAAACAAGCTTTGGGGTGGTACATATCCCCCTTTTAGACCAGCAGACCACACACCGCTGAAATGAGAGGCTAGATTAGATCACAGGAAATGATAGATGATCATGGGAATGTTAGACATAGTGGATCAAATGTTTCCTTATAAAGGTTGTTGTCCAGTGTTTTAATTAGTAGAGAAACACAAACTAGTCCAGTTTGACTTGTGTTTGACCCAGTTAGCAGTAACTGGTAAAGCAAATTTAAAAGGGACACGTATGTTTTAAGGTATTCTGTTATATAATGTTGTTGAGTTGATAAATTAGGTTAAGTTTGCTTTTGTTTGAGCTGTCATTCCCTTCTGCATCACTGTCCACGTCAAAAGCATTACATTGTGACATTACATAAGGCCACTGGTTCTGTTTGGGCATGTTCAGAGACCGGACTCATGTTTTGACCTCAGAACAGAATGTTCTTGTCTGAATCCATGGTGACGTAATGTCTCAGACGTCCAGCCCACCGCTCACTCACATCATGACTTTTTTTCCCTAAAGCAGAGAGAAGAATATACCACTGCTTAAAAACACTCTTTTGAGATTCAATACTAAAGCATCCTTTATCATGAACATGCATTTGAAGCTTTTATATGGCTTTTTCCACAAAAATACAACAAAATAGGGCTAAAACTGTCAAAAGGAAAATATTTGAACAAATGGTTTGTTGGAGGAATTTATATTCAGCCCGCAGAAGGCTTTTTTGTGGTTTGACATTTTTGTAAAACTGTTACCAATTTAGAACATCTAAATACAGCGTTAATGTACTCTTATGTAATAGTTATTTCTGGCAGTGAATATTAAATAAACAAAATTAAATAGACAAATTCATCAGGTAGCAGGGTTGAAAATTTTACCTAAACTATATGCTGCTGGTCAGCAGTTAGTTTACTTAGTCTCGTAATATTATGAAATATTATTATACTTTAAAATAGTTCTCTATTTTAATATATCCTAATGCATAAATTCCTGTGATGATAAAGCTGTCACTGGGGCAGTACCTTTTCAAAAGGTACAGTTTTGTACCGATTAGTTTCAAATATGTACACTTTAATGTACTTTTAAGGTCCCAAAATGGATCCTTTAGGTGCAAACATGTACCTTTTGAAAAGGTACCGCCCCAGTGACAGCTTTTATATCTTTATTTCTGAGAGTGCACTGGAGAGATTGGCACACTTATATATAACATCTCTCCAAAAGTTTATCAGTGCAGACATTTGAAACTGCCAGGCAGGTAGTAAACCCATTATCAACAGCATCATCACTTTTCTTGCATAAATCTACATTTAATGATATACCAAAGTGTGAAAATATGCCATAAATCAGTTTAAAAGTGTCCAGTATCAGAGTGCATACGGAAGTAAACACCACAGCATGGCACAAGTGACTGAAAGCTGGGCAGTTAAAATGACTAGACGTATCTCATTCAGACATGATATACACACCCCATGTGTCAAGCACATAATGTTCTTAAATACATAACTTGCCATAGGCTACATGCGAGGAAGCATAAAAGTCGATTTCACAAACAAGCTAAAACTAGATTTTGTACAAAAGTGAACTCAACTGACTCATTAATATTAAGTTCTGATTTTATTGTTTATTTTGGTTTAAAATGTTCTTTTGGTCCTTGAACAGAAAGAAGATAAGTTGTATTCTCCTTCAGGTATCCAGGGTGTGATGCATACCAGTCATAGTACCTGGCTGAGGCAACAACAACCACGTATTCTTCCTCGCCCATAGAACGAAACTATGAAGATAACTTTTATACAGGCCTCTGCATGCACTTATGAATCAGTTTGTTGTGTTTGTCACCTTTTGATGATATTCATGAAATGATATTCCTTTAAAGCTTTGTGGTTGCTATTTGTTATGTCTAATGAAGATGCAGTTTGTCTTCAGATAAGACTGGAAATGAATGTAAATCAGAATGGACGTACTGGTTTGGTATGAAAACACAGAAGTGAAATGAACATGCTTTTCATTTCTTTTAATGAATAATGCCATTGTCATTAATTAGAAAGACATGTACACTGAAAAAGTATTCGCAAGACTATGCGAACAATGTGCAAATTATGACTATGACAGAAAAACAAGACAAGAGACAGAATGAAGGGAATGTTGCAAGTCACACAGGAAGTATACAGAAACTGTAAAAATGCTATGTAAAAAAAAAAATAGTTCTTGTTAGTTGAGTGCATTTGGGTTTTGTGTTACATCTTATGTTGTTAAATGAATGTTTGTTGCATTATTTTTGTGTTTTGTATTTGTTCATATGAAATTCATACCTCAACTTGTGGTAAAGCTATGTGTGATGCGCTTTGATTGCACATTTGACTTTCTTGTTACAAAGTGTGTTTTTAGGGTGTTGTCAGTGTATTGTATAGGTACGAAACATATTTTAGCACTTCTTTTGGTTGGTATTTAACATTATTAATAAAAAAAAATGACTTCTTTGTACAATTAAGTTACCAAAAATGCTACCACAATGTTTGACAACCACAGCTACTGCTTTTTTCCCCCTATTAAGGTCATTTCGGTAACTGAAACACAAAAACACATTGATGGCTTTTTTTATTAGCCATAAATTTCAATTTCTTTTCTACAGAGCACTTTTCGATTAGAAGAAGCCTTATGATACTGCAGCTAAATGAAGCAATTAAACTCTAATATGACATCAAAGGTTTGTTTTCTGAGATTTCCGGTAGTTGTTTGGAAAACTTTCAGGTTGAAGCAGCCAGCTTTTATTTCCCAGAAAGGTGTGGGAAGAAAACCAATGAATGCCAGAGTAAAAGGGCATCAAAACATGTCATTGCCAAACAGATCAGACTCTTCAAACAAACAGGACAAGTTATATCATGCTGTAGGTGACATCACAGAAACTTTACAGTGACAGAAATGTAGCTGCACTGTATACCTGTTACATTTATGTGGGGTTTGAGCAGCATTTGTAACTGCAGGCCTACTACCAATGAATGTACCAAGATATTCAGATGCTTAAGGTGAAAATGACAACAAAGCTCTGCTGGAAATGTGTTTCCAAGTAACTAAACCCTTCATGGGAAAAATAAGAGAGATCAACTGAAATAAGAGTCGGTCGTGGGAACAGAGTAGTGACAAGCTCTCACGTGTTTACAGTTACTGTCAAGGTCAAGATCAATGTCCTATTAGTGCATAAAAAACATGAGCTTAATGTTGTTTGGGCTTAATTCTTGCAACAAGCTGAAGTATTTAAGCTTGATTATTTTGCAGATGAAAAATGTGAGAAAACTGAATCTGAAAACTTTTTTTTTTTTTTTGTCAAGGAACCATGCAACCTGAACTTGTTATTCAGGTATTATTTTTAGAAAAAAAAAAAAAAAAAACCTCTTTGGCTTAACATGATTCAATCATGGACAGCGGTTCCAGATGACTGAATTACGTTTTTTGCACAAAATTTAATCAAGTTATTTGGACATGTCTAATTTTTGTGTAGTTTACAGAGTTTGCTTTAGTCCATCCTATGTGAAATATTTGAGTAGAGGTAACATGTTTCCATCCTGTAGAGCCACGGTGCATGCAAGTTCAGCCAAAGTGTTCGAAAATAGCAGCAAAAAAATATCCAATACTCTAAAAATTTAGAGTAACAAGCTGTATATTGATTATATACTCGTATGTACGAGCAAAGAAACAAAGACACCTGCAAGTTGCTGACAACCTTTGGACTATTTACCATACTGTGCAGCACATGCAAAACAGCTAACATGTGAAAAATGATCCCTTTATATTTATCGTCCCTTGCATGCGTTTACATTTTATCATCTGCAACATAAAACTTCTGCGGATTTATTAGTCAGAGTGAAATGTTTCCTCATTTACATTTCTTCTAAGGCAGAGTTATCTTACACGCCCAGAACAAACATGCTGCAGCAAGACCTTGTCAACACCTTTTCCAAACACGATACTTTGCATTAAGGCTGTTTTTCAGACATGCATTTTGACATTGGGAAAAGAATAATAAAAAATCGCACAACACAACAAACATAAAACTTTGCATCATGCAAAATAATGACAAATAATAAGTATAGGGGAATCTTGGTTTTCTGATACCTTCCTGGATGTAAATAGGTGTGGTTTTGCCAGTTTCCTTGTACACATTCCCAAAGGCCACAGATACGTTAACAGCTCAACGATCTCTCTTTTTTGTATACATTAGATCTAATAGTGGGACACGTGCTTTTAAAAGAAGGAAAGACAGAAAGAAAGAAAGAAAGGCAAAAGTGGCCTAGTTTTCCACAAAAAAAATATCACAACATCTATTTCTCGATTTCCATATGACAGCATGTGACAAAAAATCCAGACATTACCATGATTAACAGCTTTTAAAATAGCAGAAAGGAGAACTCGGCTGAAAGAAGAAAAATTCCATAAGAGTGTATTTGCAATTTCCCCTTGTAACATGAAGTTAAAAGAAAACAAAAATTCCATTACATCATAATTACCACAATTTTGATTGGACAGCTAGTAATAGTTGAACCGTTTCACTTTTAAACACCTCATTCCAGTATCAAAGTACAAGCCACATATAGTGTGTGTTCAGATTATGGACCGTTCTTGAACGTCATCCTTCTGACACGTTTGTCAAATTGCAGTCCTGGGCCACTGTCCTGTGTAGTGCAGCTCAAACCAGCTTTATAACACCTGCCTGCAAGTTTCTAGTAATCATGAAGATGCTGATGAATTGTTTAATTGGGTTGGAGCTAAACTTTGCAGGAAAGTGATCCTTCAGGAGCTGGAAATTATCGTCTAACTTTATTTTATGCTATATTTTCTTAATTTCACTGGTAGACATTTTCTGTGCACAATAATACAAAAATAGTAATTTTATTATATTATAATCCATAGACTATGTCCTTTCTATGAGCATATGTAGGTTTGGAAAGTAGTAAAATTACAGAGGAGCTAATCTTACCGGAATCTTAAGCAAAAGTGAAAGTATAATAGATTTCTGCTTTGGTGAAATTATTTGCCTACAAAAAAAGAGGACGAGACATTAGTATTGGTTTTTTATTTCTCAGAAAACAAAGGATGATGATATATAGGCCTACAATGACAACATATATGATATAGAGATATGAAAATTAATTACAACATCTATTTTTGTAAATCTAATAAGTAATTGTAATACATAAACTGAAAAATTTTTGGGGAAAAAATAAATATTTGTACATCTCAGAAAAGCACAGGAGCTTAAACACTACACACACTATATGAAAGGGAAGTAACCTCAAGACTGCGCTCTACATTACTTAATGTGCCCAGGAATACATCCAGAAACCACTGTCGGTAAACACAATCCACAGTGACATCTGCAGATGCCAACTAAAGCTCTATCATGCAAAAAGAAAACAATGTGAACATGGTCCAGAAGTGCTGTCATGTCCTGTGGGCCAAGGCTCATTTAAAATGGACTGTTTCAAAGTGGAAAAGTGTCCTATGGTCAAACAAGTCCAAATTTGACATTCTTGTTGGAAATCACAGACAGCGTCTCCTTCAGGCTAAAGAGAAGGGAGACCTTCCAGCATGTCATCAGTTCAAATCTCTGATGGTATGGGGGTACATACGGCATCTTGCACGTTTTGGAACTATGAATGCTGAAAGGTATACAAAGGTTTTAAAGCAATATATGCTCCCCTCCAGGCAAAGTCTATTTCAGGGAAGGTCTTTTGTATTTAAGCAGGATAACTGCCTGCAGTCCAGATCTTTCACTTAAAGAGAACATTCGGTGCATCATTAAACTAAAAATACATCACCAACAAGATGAACACAAACTCTTCAGGCAGGCATCAAAATTGTAATGAGTTCATTTCATGTATAAAATTTAAAAATTCACTCTACGTTAAACTGTGAATAAAATATTGGCTCATGTGATTTGAAATTCTTTTAGTTTTAATTTTATTCAAATTTAAAAATGTAATTTCTTTTATTCAGGTTGTACACCTGAATACACATTTATTTTATATTTCCTATGAAAGGTAGGAGCTTGTACAGTATATAAAATATATACAGATAAAAGCAGACATATACATAATACACAGACAACATGGAATCATGAAATGCTTGAATTATTTACAAAACAATTTACATAAATCTCATAAACTATAAGTCATATTTTAAAGACATTGTGGCATCACACAGTACAGTTATGTTAAAGTGAATTATTATTAGAGAAACTGTTCAGAGTATTTCAGAATAATGCTGAATTATTACTGAATGAATTCATAATTTAAAGCCTTGAGCAATCTACAGAAATCACGCTTACTGTATTAATTTTTTTGTCATACTGCTAATAAGCTCAAACCTAGTGAAAACCAAATTTCATAGAGCTGGAGTTGCTAGTGGTATATAATAAATCATTATCATACCTTTTTTGCACAACATCAGTCAGTCTCACATGCTCTGAGTTTGAGTCAGTAAGCTATTTTGGCAATGAATGTGTGTCAAAGGTCAACAAACCTTTGTCTTTCTTCACCTTCTACAGCCTGAAGAGAATCTGACCAGTCCAAACTAGACCGGACCAGACCACATTACCACTAAAGACTAGTATGGCCCTGTTGCCTGTCAACCACACATCATAAGGTCAGCAGATTTGATGATGAGGATTTAGAGTCAAATCTCTCCACAAACATGCTGGCTTCTAAATCTAAGAATTAGTCTTCCATTATGGCTATACCTGACACTCACTCAATAATCTTCTATGTAAACAGTTATTTTAACTACTTGCTTGGAGATCAAGCACATTCTTCAAAAAAATATTCACAATCTTGAGCAAGTTGATATACCTTGGTAAAAGAAAAGAATTGAAGGACATGATTTGTATTACATTTCCCTGTGCTTAAAATAAATGACCCAAGACGGAAGCCTCCATAAGAGGAAAAAAACGTAAGCGAGGGTTAGAATAAGGGAAATCAGATGAGATAAGATTAATTTATTTACACCACTAATTCTACTCGATGGCCTAACACATGTGCCTTGTGAGTTTTACCTCATGCGTCTGTTTACACAGTAAATAGTCCAAGGAACACTCAATCCAAGACACAAGTCAAGTGACTCGAAGCTAACAGTGAGTCAGAACAATATTTTTCTTCTAATGAGCTGACTAACATAGTCTACTAGGAACTGTTTAACCATTTAATCACAAGATTAAATATTGGAAATATTTATCAAATACACACATAAAACCCATCACCTGAGGGGTGAGAGGGCAGCACACTTTTTTTTCTGATTTTAGAGCAGTTATCTTTATGAGCGGTTATCTTTTTATCTTCGTGTGGAAGTGATGTGTTTTCAATGTGGAATCAGGCTGTAGAGGAAAGGTCACAAATCTAATGATCCAGCAGCGGTCAGTCATGACTATGAATTCTTCTGTCAGCAAGGTTACCACAACACGAAATCTACACACTAGACAAAAAAGGAAATCAGGAAAACTGCTATCTGCTATCTAAATCAAGCGTCACTGTTCAAGCAAGCCAACCAACTTACCAGCAAAACCTGTGATGAGACAGCCAAAGAAAACAGTTTGGTATGATATTTATTCAAATAACATAACATAAAATAACACTGTGTTTCACACAATAAGCACAGTAGCATAAATAAATAAATAAAATGTATTTTCCCTTAAGATAAGACAAAAAGATTTTTTTTTTAAACACCAAAGGTTTTCTATTAAAGGACTAGTTCACCCAAATTCTGTCATTATTTACTCCCCCTAAAGTAGTTCCAAACCTGTATGAATTTCTTTGTTCTGTCAAACACAAAGACTGTTTTGGATCACCATTGACTGCCATAGTATTTTTTTTTTTTTTCTACTATGAGAGTAAATGGTGACCAAAAAAGCCTGGTTACAAACTTTTTTCAAAATATCTTCCTTTGTATTCAGGAGAACAAAGATATTCATACAGGTTTGAAACTACTCGAGGGTGAGTAAATGATGACAGAATTTAAATTTTTGGGTGAACTGTTCATTTAAATGCTATTTAGGTCTTTTCTGCCTGCTTCCTTTGTACAATATAGTGCATGCTCCTCCTCCTATTGTTCTACATTCAGAGATATCAATAGGCAATATCTAACAAAGTGGTTTCTAATATTACATGCAGTCCGGATATGCTCATTGTTTGCACACTCTTTACATTAACTCGCAATATGTTCCATTGGATTTTTCCCACATTAATTAGTCCATTGTGTAACACAGCAGTCTAGAATGCTTGATTCTTATTGGCTAAAGGGCACTCTAATGTTTTTCAAAAACTGCACAGTTGAAGTAGTTACAGTTTTGACCACATTACAGTAACATATCACTTTGGAAAAATTATTTAGAGCCTTTAGATTCACACTGGAAATACCACATAAAAGGAAATGAACATTGATGAAGTTAAACAGCTCAGTGATGGCACTGTTTCTTTCACTTATTTTACAAAGCCTACAACTGCAAAAACACTGGCCAAGGAAATATATCTATCACAATTGAATGGCTTTTAATCTGTTGTGTGATACTTGAAAAATAGAACAATCCGTGGACTACCATAGAACAAGATTGTAGAGATTAATACATGTGTTGTCATGGCTTTGCCTATATTCCACTGAGTTTAACAGCCATGTGCCACCTGGCTCAGGTAACCACAGCAGGTGCTGCCGCAGCGAGCTGGAGGATCAGGTGAGGCCCTGTGTGTGTCATTACCATAGTCCTCATTAGACCCCACGGATGGCCTGTAACCAGACACGAAGCCAGTCTGAGCAAACAAGAACACTCACACAAATATTGTCAAGCTTAGCCAGAAAAACCAATATAGACTTCTTCGTAATGAAGGACTAAACTGTGTTTGGTCAAGAGACTGTTTTGCAAATCAGCTTGAAATGTTTTAAGCACGCAGGCTAATCTGATTTTCCAGCAGGATATCCTGGACCTTTTAAAAAAAATAAAAAATCCTGTATTGTTCCAAGATGTTTTGATAAGCAAATCCTGTCCACCCAAAATTAAAATTCTGTCATATTTGAAAGTATTTCACAAAACAAGATATTTTCAACAATGTCTCAGTGTACATTTATTTATGAAAGCAAAAACTGTCCAATGGTGATTTAACTTTATTGACTTTTGTTGTATAAAAAAAAAAAACATTGAAACATTCTTTAAAATATCTTCTTTTGTGTTCTACAATAGAAAGTCATACAGAAACAAAATGAAAACATAATATTAACTTTGGGTGAGCTTTCTCTTCAAGGCATTTATTTAGCTTTTTGCTAGCAACAACTTGTCAAATGTGGGAATGCTAATGAAACCAAGACCCAAACTATTTCTACCATTTGTCACAGCATTGAGCACAAGTGTCATAAACCACGATACATACAGCGTCTTAAATACATCTCTTCCATTAAGCAATACAGGCTGTTTTTCTAATTCATAGACTGGACCATGACCGCAGTCCCACTGCCTTCCTCATCATGACATTTACTTTTTTAACTGGTTTTCCTTAACAAGGGTATGAGATACACACAAGCAAAGTATTTAAGGTATTTCCAGAATGTCAATGCATTTTGAATGCCATTCTACATTTCCTGTGACCTCTTGCAGGTCATGGACGTCATTCACTAAGGAAGTGGACATTACCATATAAGCCACTAAGATGTGATTTCATTCACAGCGATTTGAGCCAGAATTTTAAACAATATAATCTGCTGAGGTTTCTTCAAGACTGATTTTAAAGGTCTGGCCATTCAGCATTAAAAAGTGACTCACTGTATGAAAGTGTAGAGTAAATCACGCAAACCGTGTGACAGTCATAATGTTAACAACTATCACTTCCACATTGGAAATCAAGCCAAACTGGCTACATCCACCAGCTTCAGGCAAAAAGTACAGGAAACAAAGAGTTTAAGAAATCAACTGACGAACTTCCTCTAAAAGATCAGAACACAATGACATATACTGAGGTCATATTTACAACGTCACGCTTCCTGTTACACGCTGAGCAGCTGGAAAGGAATTCATATTTTGTGCTATTGTTCATTTCTCAGAATAAATAAGACAGATTAATTGCGACAAAATAAAAATATATTTTGAGTCAAGGTTACAGTCAAGATACAGAAAATATTAAACATCAGTGGCTGATAAATTTGGTTATAATCTATTTATGGCAAAAGCTAGAAGGATGGCAAGGGAGATGTGTATGAAGCATTAATATGCATGGGTCCTACAGTTTGTACACTATGATTCAACAAAATGACAAAGCAAACAAAATTAACTCATTGAACCCCCACATACATCTAGTTTCTTTGTGACTCTGACAAACTTCCTAAAAGCACAGTGCAACTTTTTCACAAGGCCGCAATAACAGTAAATGAGAGCATACAGAGACATCATCAACTCTTTAATTTACACAAGTCTGCTACAACGACAGATGAAAAGCTTTGAAGCTACAAATTATTAGCTAAATAAAGCACATAGTTTGTACTTTATCTAGCCACCCATTTAACGGTGGTTTATGATTAAACAAGGTTTAATTTGCAGTTCAGAAAACAGTATTTACAGAAAATTCTGTGTTATTAATTCCTACTTCTCAGTGTATCCAAAAGATCAATCTGCAGGTAATGAAAACATTTAGCAGCCTTGTGGTTAGCTATCATAGTCCTAAACTTAGGACTCAAAATCAGAACCACCATAAGCTTTTAGATAAAAGCTTTTAAGCTTACTTAAAGCTAAAGCCAGCACCTGAAGTCATATATGGATACATGTGCACTATATCGCAAAAAACAAAAAACAAAAAACAAATTCTGAAACAAAAAGTGACATTGTGAAAATGTGAAGATGTTTAATGGCTTATTAAACCACTTTTTAAAACATTCGGTTGCAACAAGTAGTTATCAATTTTAAATGTACGGCTTTCTATCTCAAGAATACAGAACACTGCAGGACTTGTAATGACAATTTAACATGTGATTCTTGTGTAAACTGCACACAAACTGGCATTGAAGGTGTTACCTGCATGTCAACAATTGAGATCTGAACAGCTGAACATTTTACATTTTATTTTTTAATAAAAAAATAGTTTTCAATTTTAACCACTTTTTATATACACTTGATATCCAAAAAAGAAAATATTGAAAACAAAAAGCAAACTGAATTCTCTTAGATGTTTCCAAGAGGACAAAAAAAAAAAAAAAAGGGTTCACTTAAAAGTTTTTTGTTTTTCAATATCTGTCATAAAGTCCATTTGGATTCACCGTATCAAATAAGCGAGTGCAGCTCCGATTGTTGCCACACTACCAAATGCCATCAAGGTGTTTCTCACAGCTGCCTCTGTATCTGGGACATGAAAAAAATCCACAAAGCCATCCTAAAGAGAAAATATGCAAATACAAGGTGAGTGCAGGTTACAAACAAAGGAAAACTTAAAGTAAGAGCATATGCAGTCTTATCATGGGGGGGAAAAAACACTTACCCATGCTTTGTTTTTGAGCAGCCAGTCCCGTTGTTCTGTGAGAAGATAGGAAGAGATCTCTTTCCCCACCAGACTCACATACTTGCTAAGTCCTCTGTCACTCTGATGCTTGCATACCATTGCCCCAAAAGTCAGCAGGCTGGCAACACGACCCCAGTTTGTGATGCCATCGCTGAAGAGTTCAGTTGCCACAGTCTTGACAAAACTCACATCTTCTCCTTTCTGCTCCAGATTCAGCCGTGCAATCATACCTGAAAGAGTGAAACGTTAAAGGCCACTGCTGACTCATAAACGTAGCAATACGTGGCATGAAGTGGCGCAACCTGCCTAGCCAGGTGCATGTATTGAGGGTGAGGCTGCCATAAGACTCTTTAACAATATTTGCCCTTCTCTTATCAACCCATAAACATTATGAAACAAAGCGAAATTGAAGCCGTGGAGCGTTACTTGCTAAATGGAAGCAAGCACTTGTGAAATTACCTTTGTAAGCCAGTTCGTGCTTCACCTTGAGACTATCCACAACTCGATTCATCGTAGCCAGAACCTGTTTTTTTCCATTTTTAGAATGAGGGAGTCCTGTAAAGCTTTTTAAGAATATGTCAATAACCTCCCGAGTGTCCATTTCCAGGGCGTCAAAGACGGAGGTGTAATCATCTATTTCTGCCTCAGGCGAGGATGGTACCGAGCCCTGGAGACCGTTCCCTGTGAACTGGTTCTGGGTTTTCAGTTCTGGCATTACCAGTGGCTTGCGACCAAACCCGCTCGAGCTGTTGTTGACGTTAAGAGCTGCTATTCCAATGTATGGCCAAAAGCCGTTGTCGTTTGAAACTTTACTCCCAGGAAACATTTTCGCTAATTCACATTAATGCTTTTAATCCAAATTTTTTTACGACGTATATGGTAGGAAACAACACTCTATCCACTAACGTTACATCTTACTTTTGCGATTGCGAAGCGAAGCGTTCGGGTTGAAGCTTATGTCGCCTAATGGGCGGGACTTTTGTTTGTTAAACCAATCACTGACGACACACGTACTAAACGCAGCTGCGCTTTCGAAACGTTAGGGTACAACTGGTTCTGCACGTAAAATGCGCCCGCATTAGCGTAAAACGTGTGATAATGACAATGTTTACATGCTCTTCGTAAAACGGCGCTAACATTCATCAGCAGAGACAATAATAAGCTATTTAAAATCATTTAATGTAAAAATGTTTCACATCTAGGTGTTTGTTAGGATTAATGACCATTAAGTTTATGAACGAACAGAGATAATCATGAAAACAAGATCCGTATTCTTGTGTTTGGGTTTAAAAATTCCACCCTGTGTTTTTCTTTTCTTGTTCCAGCCATTTCGAGATGCGTCTTGTCCATTTCAGATGGCGTGGCGCTCCCTCTAGTGACAAATAGTTGTAGAACTACTTTGCATGTTGCTTTTCTGATCTAAGTTACACAGTTAACATTTTTCCAAGAGCCCATTTTAATTTTGGAAACGAGATATAAATGGGCACATTGGCAACTAGTAGACACAATTTACTTGCACTATAATAGAAATACGTTTTCAATATCACAAAAGCACACATACGGTTAGAAAAAAATAAAAAGCACCACACAGTGGTTTTGTTATTAATGTAAAACTTTATTTGAAGTTCAGACATAGCTCCAGTATTCATTTTAAACATCTATCTTTACTGCGTGATTCGCCATCCTTCCATGTAAATATAATTGTACGTGACCAGATGACTCTGGAAAGTTCTGGAAATCCACTTTCAAACACGAAGTAATTCAAGCAAAACATTTAAAACAATAAAGAATATATAAATGGGGCACAAAAATAAAATAATTAAACACTAAAAGCTCCATAAAGTATGCAAAGAATACATTTTTGTGTGTCTAATAGAGAGATTTAGAGTTAATATGTAGTTACCATGAATATCACATTGCAGTATAGTGGAAAGGTTTTAGATTTGTCTGAATTTAATCCAACCAATTAAAAAGCTGTCTTTAATTACAATACAAGCATCCTTAACCCCAATATTTACATTTCTCCCACTAGAATTAATGATATTCTTGTCAACGTGTTGCACCCAAAAAAACAAAAAAACAAACCAGAGATTCAGACACACAATATTAACAAAAAAAAAGATCAAACATAAACTTGGTGTATACTGGAAAGACAACTCAGACAGATAATGCAAGACAAAATGCACAAATATGACACCAGATGCACAGTTTGACTATTTACAATTTGGCTGCAGCACAAAATAAGATTATCTCCTAGCATTGTGCAATAATGCATTCCTCAAAGGAAACATTGTACATCCACACATACCATCAAGTGACAAAAACTAAGTGCAAGACCATCATATTTCCCTGATGTATTGCCAACTGCCACCAGCACCTCAACCATACATGAAAAAAACATTCAATCCTTTACATGTAATTCAGCTTTTAGGTGAGATATACATAGTGATAGTACAGTGATTTATTTTTTCCAAGAATAACATGCATTGATATACATGTTTTTGTTAACTTCACATGGCTAAACACATTTTTGTTTAAGTCTTCAGGCCACATGTAGGCGAGTATGAGGTTTTAGAAGGGGCAACTTGATTAGACTATGCAAATCCTGACTTAGACACCTGGATTGACTGCCTAGGTTGAGTGTAGATTTGCTCTGTAAAGTATCTATCCTCATACTAGGACTCTGTAAGGAGTGTACAAAGTCTTACAGCCTGGAATAAATGAGCTGTTAAGATCCTCTACAAAGTTTCCAATGAACAGCCCTGCACAGACTTCTTCAGACTTTGAAGAAGCTACAGAGGTTAAACGATTCATGCCCTCTGAAGAAGGACACTTTGCTAAATGATGATAAAATTGAGGAAACAAATGGTTTACAGAGTATAATATTCCCTAAAGTCATCTGTATAACTGATAATAAGCTCCATGTCAAAGCAATCTGTAGGTAATATTTTTCAATACTTTTTATATGTTAAAACATGTAACTTAAACTTAAAGAATTTATTTAACTGTTTAGATCTAAAATATTGAACCAAAGGTGCTGCTTAGTTCTGCAAATTTCCTTCCGCATCTCATTCATTCTCAGAAAACACAAAGATATTTAGGATCAAATCAACTCATTTTGTTAAGATGGACAAGATGATTACATCGTCATTATCTGAGATGATCAAAGGGGTCATGTGGATCGCACTACATATGCGTCAAATATCACAAAATATCGCACATTAATCCCATTAATAAATACACTGCTGTTAGTGTACATGAAAGCTTAATGCAGATGCCCTAATGATTTAACACATATAGCCACTATTTTCTATGAACGTACTTTATCTTTTAACGCATGCTTTGTGCGATGACGAGATCATTTTCTTAAGCCTCTTTCATTATCATGCCACATTCAAAGACCATTTCTGCTCTTGGCTATTATCAGTGAATTACAACATTCTCTGTTTACACCCAAAAGCTGCGATTACAATAATCTAATCAGCCTGATTGGAACCGCTTGCTCAGATCCTACCATGAAAGGTGAAGGCTGAGAATAGTACAACAATCCAGTCATAAGCAGACGTTATTTGGTTCAACTGAGCCATATTTAGAGAGCGAGAGGTAGAAGAGCGGATGAAGGCTACTAACCACTCTTTACCAAAATTGCTCTGATCATACTGACTTTTTTAAAGAAATTCTCATAAAACAATCATTCATTTGTCATTATGAATGAAAACGAGGGCTGCCAATGTACATCTGGGGCCAATGGCTGTCAAGTATTATCTAAATAGAAAACAATGCCTTTTAAAACAATCTTAAATCATTTTCAAATTATCTGACACTTTTAAAAGCATCTTTTGAACAGCATTTTTATGAAGTCTTCAGGGTTTTGTTCATAATTTCACTGATGTACAGGGAAGTACACAGAGTAAAGTGCATCATGCTCCACCGGGGCCTGAAGTACCGAGGGTTTAGTTTATTCCTACTCTACGTGGGACACTTGAAGAGGGTAACAGAGCTGGCTTGGTTGGACCTACTGAAGTAAAACGAAAATGACAGCAAAACTCTACACCCAAATGAAAACAAATAAAACCAAATAAACTGATAACCAGTCCTGAAGAAGCTGGTCTGGTGGGGCTGGGGAGGTTCTGGAAGTTTGGTAAGAGGGTTTATTCAATAGCTATGGGTGATGTTAGCCTGCCAGTTTACTTGTTACCAATGAAGACTTTCTCTGTGGAAGGTCTTGAGGGGTTGGAATGTGATCCCCGGTGACGATGTTCTTGTCTGGACCGGCTGCAGCGGGCAACTGTTTGTTCTTCATCTTTGCCTTGGCCATGTTGTAATCTCCTGAGTCAAAATACTTTTGCTGGAGACAAAAAAAAATGAATTATAAAAAAATTAAACATAGTGTTGGTTATGTTGCAAGCACCTGGAACTTCAAAAATCTGTATAAATGAATGCCTTCAGTTCTTGACCTTTTTAAACTTACCCCTTTTTGCAGTCTCTTCATCAGAAAGTCAGAGCCACCTGGCTTTTGTCCCAAGTTGGGATACTTTGCTTTCAATTTGGCCTCCTCTTTCCGCACTGGGTTTGAGTTTGTGTCCTGGGATTCCTGAAAAACATTTATTGTGATGTGTAGATATTAGAATAAATGCTTTCATTGAAAAAAGTCTTATACGCATACTGCCGTTCAATAGATTGGGGTTAGTATGGTTTTTTTTTACGTTTCTAAAAGACGTCTCTTATGCTCATCAAAGCTGTATTTATTTGGTCAAAAATACAGTAAACATTATTATTATTACAACTTAATATAACTATTTTCTATTGCAATATATTTTAAAATATATTCTATTCTTGTGATATTTAAGCTGAATTTTCAGCAGCCATTACTCCAGTCTTCAGTGTCACATGATCTTTCAGAAAACATGTTAAACTACTGTTCAAGAAACATTAATTATCATCAGTGTTAAAAACAGTGCTGATTATTTTTGTAAAAAAAAAAACAAGAACAACAACAAAAAAACATAATACATTTTAGATGCATTTCAGTATTCTTTGATGAATGGAAAGTTTAAAAGGACATCATTTATTTGAAATAGATTTTTTGTAACAATATAAAAGTGTTTACTGTTACTTCCTTGCCATTTAAAAAGTATTTTTAAAAAAAGTATGAGATGATTTTTAAATTATTTATGTAAACAATCTTCATAAAACTGATTATAAAAAGCAAGAAGGAACAAACTAATATCAACACTAAAACTAATAAATCTTACACGCACAATATAAAAACACAACAATAAAACAAAACCCCTTTCATCATGTTATTGTTTGTCCAGTAATTCCCAAAAGGTGTGGTGATAAATCAAACTTCAGGGCAAGGTGCAGCAGGACCGTTTAGCTTGGCATTAAATTCCCAGGTGTTTTCTGACTTCACTTTTCGATAGGGAAACTACATTTTGGTTTCAATCTGAATGTCAGGAAATTCTGTCATTCGAGTGTAGACTATTTGTAAACATCTTCATATTGTTGTCTCAAAAGATGAGATAATTGTGTTGAACAGTAAAACAGTCTTCAGGTCTTGCATACGGCAGCAAAACATAAGATTACAGAAGGTTACAAAAAGACAAATATTTGAGGACCTCAGTTGTTTGGTTGGTTGCATTTTGAATCATTCTCCGTTTTGCCCTAAGCTGAGGAATCATGTGGGGGTGTGTTTAGACTGAGGTCTGGATAATTGTAAACAACAAAAAGCAGCCTTTAGAGCAGACTAATGATATAGACTGCAGTATAGATGTTTAAGCATGCTTCCATTATGACTACACGACTTGAGATAAAGACCATTATTGCAAATGACTAGACCGTGTGTCAACAAGAGACAGATCTTTAATTCTTGTTATGCTGGCTAAAAGACACAAGAATCTGCATGCAATTGTAGCAGAAAGCATACTGCAGAAAAACAGGTTTGTAAATCATCTTGACGCAGAAACTAATTCTACATGCTACACCCTATGTGTCTCTGTGAGTCAAAAACAATTCATAAAAGAGCGTTTTAAAACACAAATGTAGAATCTAAAGTTTCCTATGAGCTTATTCAACTCTAAGGACCTAAGAGATAGCATTTCAGTTATCAACCCCATGATATTGATCACATATTTTGATCAGGTCTAGGGAACAAAAAAGCAGTTTCTTCTAAAAGGATCAAACGTTTTAACGTTATCAAAATTATATTTTTTTCCCTCCACTAACAGCAATTTCCACACACAGTTTGACATTAATAACCACAAAAACCTTAAGAAGAAACATAAGTTACTCTTTTGATTAAGTCCAATTTGCTGATTCACTTGGATCTATAACAAGTAGTTTATGAGCTTCTATATTCAGCACCACCTGGAAAAAGTGCAAACAAGGCTATTATGTTCCCCTCAGTCAAAACTGCAAGTATGGTCGTGTCCTGAATCTCATTTTCTCATGTATACATACCATTTTAGCACAAAACTGTCAATAAAGACTGTGTTTTTAGTTAAGGTCTTCTGATTTTTTAATAAACTAATCATGGCTCGTTCAAAGAAATATCAATTTGAAGCTTGTTATCATAGTTTGGCTTGACAACTTGACAACATTATGCGGAAACATAAAAAATGGGCGCCCCAGTTATTTTCGTTCACACAACCCAACTGACACCATCAGGTTAAAGTAGGCGTGACAAAATCTAAAGTGACAAGATGAACCAATCAAACGCTGTTATTTCGTGACGTCTGAGCTCCCTGACCAATCAAAAGGAGGTTCACGCTCGTGAAACCCTCGTCTATCACCTTGTTCAACTCACGCAGGTGACAGCTCAGAAATCAAATTGCAAAGAGTCGGAGAGATTTCTGTGTTAAAGGTGTCAATGAGCAAGAAGCAAGCAGCCATTTTAATGTAACAGTATTTAAGCGTAATGACATTATAGTGGATGAAACTGACAGACACCACAAGAGACTGCACCGAGCGAGGCGCAGCCCGAGTCTAATCCCCACCTGAGTCTCGTCCATCTGCTCCGAGTTCGTCTCCGTGTCCTGGTTATCTGATGACATGGTTGCTCGCCGTTTGCTGTCCAATTTATGAACGTGTTTGAGTGTATATTTTGCTGTCTATTCGTGCTCGATCTGGTCCACCCACGGTGTTCAGTATCAAAATGGCGTTCCCTGCAGTGACGTCATTTTGGAGGGCGGTCACGCAGCGGAAGAGCCAATAGGAATCTAGATTGATGTTTGAGAGACAGGAGAATCAGCCTGTAGATTTCCAATAATCTTATCAAAATAAAAAATGACCAATGGTAGGCTACAATGCCTTTGCTAGCTCACACAATAATAAACATTATGGGCCAGTTTAAACTGTTAAATGGTATTAAAATCTTCAGGATTTAATATAATTTTTTTTTTTTTTTTTTATAAATTACAGTATTTTAATATGGATCATACCTGCGACAATCCTGTTATACAGGAGAGACATTTTAATTACTAAATAGTAATTATAAGGCCTAGGCCTAAGTTGACTTCATTTAAGAATCAGTCATGCATTGACGTTTAAATAAGTACATTTACAATCCCCAACTCCGAATGTATTATATTTTCCCACTGTGTTCAAGGCTGGCATAACTTACCTGAGCTAAGAATGACATTTATATGGATCAGTGCATTTAGTAATTTTAACAATCCACTGATTTTTAAAAATGCAATATTTATATCATGTTTTGTCTCCAGTTTGTTTAATGCTTTCTTGTCAAAAACAGTCAAAGTTATAACAATTTTTATTTTAATACACAAAAACAGTTGACAAAATAAAGGTTTAATTTTACGTTTGAATTAACTTTTCTTAAGCCCACGTGTGCTTGTTTATATGATACTTACACATAATTAGTCCAGAAATAAAAGAGAAGACATACTGTTAATATTTCGATACTTGACAGCTTTCTCTTTTCTTTTCGGCCTGACGTCACGCAGGAGTTAATGACGTCACGAGACTCGCCTCGGTGGATGGCGCGCTAGAGTGACTGGCGGTTAAAAGTCGGTTGAGACGGACCAACGTTATCAAAGTTTGCCATTATTTTACAGTTTAACAGTTTGCCAAAATCACTTAAGATCTTCACTGTCGACTTTATCTGTTAAGAGAATTCTTTACATATTTATGTGCTTTTGAGTGACTGAAAACCTGGAAGTTGCTAACGTTAATTGTGTTTGCTGATGCTCATTTTAGGGTTTTAATACGATCATCATGGCCTCTGAACAGAAATTGCGGCCTGTTCAGGTAAAGATTTGTCTGCTTGTTTTTTCCATCTAGCACAATACCATGTTACTGTGTGACGGTAATTTACTTTTAGTTTGTCCAGGTTTTTGCTAGCCTGTCCATTAGCTGTACATTTAACAGTATGTTTCTTACAGCACGTGTTTTTTCTGTGTTTTTTAGAGTTGTCAGATACTTCCTGCTGTGGTGTCCACCGAACAAGAGTCTCTGGTGCTTGTGAAGAAACTATTAGCAATTGCTGTCTCGAGCATCACTTACCTCAGAGGTCTTTTCCCAGAAAAGGCCTATGGACACAAATACGTTGGAGGTAAAAGTCATACATCAGAGTTTGACAGGTAACAGAAATCCAGATCAACTTGCTATTATTGTTTTTTTTCTTTCTCCCTTTTTTTTTTTTTGACAAGAGCTGAAAGTCTTAATACTGAGAGAGCATAGCTGTCCTGGTGCTCAGCAGATTGTGCAGTGGTAATATTCCCTTAATAAAGTACATACACCATTTGGAAGTATAATATGCTGCATGGACAGTATCTTACCTCCACTATTTCAGGTTGCAGGGATGTTTTGATGCACTTCAAAGAAGATACGTAAGTCTGTTCTTTTGCACTCATCTGTATTTTTGTAGATTTTGATATGGGTAATAACCAAGTATGGGTAATATACTGGTCATTAATCTTAGTACCTCTGAACCTTTTGCCTCTGCTTTACTTTATCAGCTGCGCGTGGTTGTTCTGTCAGTGAGTATTAACTAATGGATTTGAAAATAGTAATCAATTTAAAACTACTTTTTGCATGTTAATAGTTTATATGCTCTATCGTATAATAATATTTTGTAAATAAAAATGTTACTTTTTTACTTGTAGATTTACTGTGATCCAGACAATCCACAGGTGATCCGACACCATACTTAAATGTTACTTAGCATTTAAATATATTATAATAATAATGAAATCAGTGCATGATGACTTTGTTTATTGAAGACTTTGAGTTTCCATGTTTACTTTTCCATTTTTTCTTTTGTTGTAGAAAGTGACTGAATGCTACCAGTTTAAAATCAAGTACACAGAGAACGGACCTCAGATTGACTTTGAGAGGTGGCTTATCTGTCTGAGCAGTTATCAAAACTAGTTTATGGATTGCAGCCAATGTAATGTACTATGTACTATGTTCAGCTCAAAATACATAACTTGTATTGGTATAGAATGGCCTAATAACATTTTTGCAGCATTTTATTTACTACTCGCATATTGTTCGCAAATGGACTATATTTGTTCGCATATTGACTATATTAATGTTGCATAAAAAAATTTATTGTCTGTGTTTTCAGCAAAAATGGGCACAGTGACAGTAAAATGGCCTGTGAGAACAGCCAGAAATCCAGTATACTGCTAGTGCGCAAACTTTACATGCTAATGCAACATCTCGGCCCGCTGCCTGACAACATCTGCCTCAACATGAAACTGTTCTACTATGATGAGGGTAAATTTATGCTTGCTATGTGTAACAGACAATTTCATTTATTGTATTTTTTAGTATGTGATAAGTTTTTATGGCTAACTCGATATTTATTTAAGCTAAAAGCATTTGATACTTTGCAGATCTTCACACAACATACAGATCAGAAATGCACAAACAAGGGCCTGTGGCTAAAATTCGGTGCATGATGACCTTTAATTTGACCTGTCATATCATATCACAAGAGGAGGAAAAAATTAATAAATAAATTTCTAATTTATCTTTTTAACATTATTCATTTTTTACATTCCAATTTAGAGAATATAAGTTCATTTAATTAACTAAAATTAATATAATACAGTTGGATATGTTGCAGTATTTACTTTTGTACAACAACCCTCCGTATAATTTCAGCTTTTCATTGCAAAATGTTTGGTGACCTCTGATATCAATACTGTGTTATTCAGAATCAGTGTGTATTTGTGTTTCAGTGACCCCTCAGGAGTATCAGCCACCTGGCTTCAAGGACGATGACAATGAGACGCTGTTGTTTGAGAGGGATCCAGTTAATCTGACCATGGGAGAGGTGGTCACACCTTTTCATAGCCTCAGAATGAATGTCACCACTGAGCAAAAGAGACTTGAGACGGTGAGAAAAATAAGCTAGACATATACTGATTTGTCTGGAAGAAAATATAAAATCAATGATGTAAAGTAGTGATCAGTGTCTTTCATGTATATGTGAACAGTCTGATGAGGAGGAGGTAGTATGTGTGAGTACCACAAAATGGTCTTTGAACATGTTGGAGGATGGAGTGATGTCTGAGACCTCAGTTCAGCAGGTGGGTCTATTTAATAATTAGCAGATATTTTCTTTCTGATATTTTCTTTTTTCAGCCTTTACAAAATGTGAGGATTAATCTCAAAGGATGGATGTTTTTGCTTGCAGGAGTGTATCACAAAGGAGAATGTAATCACTGATGCAGGAATTGAGTACTCAGGTAAATATTAGACTCTGCTTTGCCAGTTTAATGACATCAGCATGAATCTTAATTAAGGAAAATGCAAGCAACTCCTAGCAACTGTTGCTCATGGTCTGTTACTTATACAGAAACTCAGGAAAACTCACAACAAGGTCACAGAAGTAGCAAGGAGGACCTCGACCTAGCAAATGCAAAGGTAGCACTACACAATTCACCACACACACAGAAGTAAGTTACCAGTCTGCTTTAATGGCCTGTGGTTGAGAGGAAGTTGTTTAAAATTATGTGACGCATATTTTAGACGGACAGTCTGGTAAAGAAAACTGCTGACCTTAAGGTGGATGCAAGGAAGACCAGGAGCGGACGCGTCTTTGACCCTCAGGTAGGAAATGCACTGCTCATGGTCCATATCTGTATCTTGTCATGTTAGTTGGATTTTTATCAGTATAATCACTGGAATTTTTTAAACAGTTTTAAAATACAAAATACAATGTGTCATTCTGATGACTCTATTGTGCAATCTCAGCCAGGATAAAATGTAAAGTAAACAAATGAGTCATGTAAAAACAGGGTTTTTTAAGTGTTCTTGTTCTGATTAATTGTAATTTCCCGCTAAACATTTCCTCTGTCTCTACAGATCTCTCAATTGGAGTTCCCGCTAAGCCAAGATTCCCAGCCGTCAGCCCCAAAGAGGCGCAAAGTCAGTGTACCTAAAGAACATTGACTTGTACACTCATAGTCTCATGTCTAGTATGGTGACACTGCAACATACTGACACATGCTGTTTTTTGTTTTTTAAAGATTAATTTAGTTGCAGAAATGCATTGTTAACAAGTTGAATGGTTCAAGGGAATATGATAACATGAGGATTGCACAAATGAATTTTGTATTTTGTTATTTATTTATTTATTTGTTATTTAGTTTTCTATCAGATAAATTTGAAATAGTCATATTTTGCTTTCAGTGCCAGGAAATGTTAGTAGCATTGCATGATTTAGTCACTACAGCTTCAGTACAGTGTACACATGAGTCCACTAGATGGCAGCATGCACTGCTCCTCAGTTTTTGTATTAAAACGGTGATTCCAATAAAATATCGTGCGGTTCTCTGTAGTAAAGCAGACAGTTTTATGGATGTACTTGCATCTATGGGATATAATTTAATGAATAATGAGTTTAGAGTTTATGTGTAGAGAAGTACATATATTAGACCACAGATATAACTAGATCTGGCTTTTGTTTTGCTGATCTATACAGCTACACAACATAGCATTTTCCAGTGTGATCAGTGATGTTGGTGAGTTGTTTTATGTATTTTTAAAATAAATCTACAAAAGCACTAGCAGCAAATGTAGGCTGTAAAGTCAAGGCCTAATTCTTCCTGTATATTTGCACCTGCTGACAGTCAACTGTCAACAATCAACTGTTTATTATTACTTGTAAATATGTTTTTATTTTGAAAAATCTTACATCCTTTTGACAAAAATTCATAGCAATGGTCGTTTTGCAGCCATATTCTAGAATTCCACTGTAACAATACTATCTAGTAGTCCCTGTTTACAGCAGCATTCACTTTATCTAGTTCCAAAATATTTGTTGGCTCATTGCCTGAGTGTTCTAAGAAGTTGGCTAGAGACAAAAGCATCTAAAAAAAATAAAATTTCAGGTTTGGCTGCAAAACACTGTCTTTGGGACTTGATTTGTCACTAATCAGAAATCACGCAAGCCCCTTTGCCCATTCACACAAGAGCTTCTGGTATTGACAGATTTTTAACTATTTAGCATCTTCTCTGTCTATTTCACAGCAGCTGCTAGTAGTCATGTTTACCTCACATTAATGACGCAAACATATCTCATTTTGGAACTGATAGTACGATGTAAAAAGAGACCTGCGGGGGGAGGGGGAGGGTAGCGGAGTGGAGTTTGGACCAAGCTATCGAACCAAGTTTGCTGCTGTCAGGCTGTGTATCTATGTGTGGGGGGTGATATCACCCCTCAGGGCTTCAGAGAGGGGGGCTTCGGACATTTAGCAGGGGACTGTGATCCCCTGACCTTGCCAGAAGGGTAGAAGATGTTTTGCTGCTGATTAGCGATTCTTCAGCTTAGCAGCTTAGCTAAACTTTTAGTGCAATTAAATTTTTTATGTTGTAAATAAGGCCAACAAAAATGCTTAAATAAGGTTTAATTGTGATAAAAATACAGAATATAGTTTAAGTTTGATAGTGATAGTATATTGTTTTTACTTTGTTCCCGTAACAAGATTAACAAGAGTGTCCAAATTTATTAGACCACACTCTTTCAGATAAAAAGGTACAATGCTGTCGCTGGGACTGTACCCTAGGTACATCTACCTTGTTTACCACTAAATAGTACATTATAGTATTTTAAAAGTGCATGTTAGTACCTTTTTAAAAGCTGAAAACCATATACAGTGTCCTCCACTAATTCTGGCACCCTTGGTAAATCTGAGCAAAGGTGGCTGTGAAAGTAAATCTGCATTGTTTATGCTTTTGATCTTTCATTCAAAAAAATCACAAAATTCTAACCTACCATTGAAGTAAAACAATTGAAAATGGGGAGAAAA
>JAUMHE010000068.1:12568097-12593843 GCA_032359235.1 Enteromius mattozi | reverse complement strand
AGATATTTTACTCATAAAAAATTCTAGGGGTGCCAATAATTGTGGCCAACAAGTATTGGAGAAAAACATTTATTTCATCACAAGAATTCCTCCCTATTTTCAATTGTTTTGCTTCAATGATAGGTTAGAATTGTGTGATTTTTCTGAATAAAAGATCAAAAGGATAAACAATGCAGATTTATTTTCACAGCCACCTTTGCTCAGATTTACCAAGGGTTCCAATATTAGTGGAGGGCACTGTATAAACTAAACCTGCACCTTTATCTATGACCAAACAAAAAAAGCATAGGATCTTTTCAAGTGGCTTCCATTTTTACCGTATTGATTGGTATCCAAAACATGAAATAAAATGTGTCACAATCAAGCGGAATTCATGCTTGGCATCTCTCAACATGACAGAGTGTTTTACACGTGTGTTCCCTCTGAAATAGCAGTACCGTACACTTGACCTTGGGCTGGATGTATGTGCCTGTGAGCTGCGGACCATCACTCCTGTCAATGGAGTGTGTGTCTGACCTTGGGCTGTAGTTACAGACTTGGCACTGACTAATTTCAGCGCTGGACTTCATATCGACACTGCAATCGCTAATATGTTGGATGATAAATAACTATTGACTGTGTAGTGAATAGAGCTCCTGGACAGGACAGAGTGGCTCGCTAGCGTGGACCTTGAATTGAATACAGAAACTGGCCACCCATAGATCCAGGACCTGTGCTATCTGTCTTACATTTGACTAGAAACAGCATTCAAAAAACCAAACTGATTTTGGGTCAGTATCTACTTTTCACCTTTTTTTTGTTATGAAGGATTTCATATTTCATATATCATTTCAATTTATTTATATGTTGATCATTTAATAAAAGTAATATAATAAATTATTATAATATTTCAAAAATGAAAATTCTGTCATTTATTCAAACTCATGTCGACTTTCTTTCAATTATAATTAGATCCCATTGACCTTCACTGTATGGACAAATAACATCTTCTTTTGTGTCCAAAGAAAAAAGTCATACAGGTTTGGATCAACCTGAGGGTGAGTAAATACTAGAATTTTCGTTTTTGGATAAACTATCTCTTTAAATGTTAAAAGTGGTTATGTAAACATTTGGCACCTAAATTTACACTGTTTACCCAAATGTGATCAACATTGACTATGATTAATCTGAGCGCTTTGAGAACAAAGCGAACCCAATGAGAAACCGCTCTTTAAACAAAATGTAGGCGAGCAAAATCTTATATCGGCAAGCCAAGAATTAAAAAAAAAAAATTCAAGGCACAGCGTCTGACAAATCTCAAGAATCCCGAATCACGAATCAAGACACAGCTTGTATTAGGATGCAGTGTGCACGTCTGCTCCATAAAGTTTTGAAGTGTGCTGCCAAGTTCACTGCAGGCTCTCACTCTCACAACATATGCAGAGCGCTTGAGGCAGAGAAAACTTTCCCTCCATCACTCCTCTCTCCCACATGCCCGGCCCCACTGCGGCTGACTTCTGCCCCGGTAGCCGCTGTGCCTCTCCGAGTGGATGGGTTTTCATCTCGCAGGGATGCGAGGGCAGCCACTCCGCTCCCCCTCACACTCTGTCTCTGCGGAGCACGGATTTACATTTGTACCGCTGCACAGAGCTCAGTACTGCAGGCGAACAGCCAAATCCATGCAGCACTGATAGAAACACAAAAACAGCTTGAGCGACTTCAGTCGAGTCTCTAGAGATCAAGGACTTCTTAGCCTGGGACGACGGAAGTTTATGCATATAAAAAAAAATGATCAGTGAACAACATTCTTGGGAAACATAAGGAGCTGGTTTTGCTTAAACGCACATAGATCTGTAGACTATGCAAAACATTTTTGGGCAAATTTGGTGATAGTATTTGTATGCTATCTTAGTCTATATATAATTAATAATATAAAACTAATTCTATACAGTTACTTAAGAAGTCAAACCTCTCAGTAATTCTTCTTAAACTCACACTAGGGTGTTGCTGGGGAGGACAAAGGCAAAAAGAAAGATGTAACCGACATCTCAATCATTTGAGTAATTTTTCTGAGCAGTGGCCATAAGCAAGGAAAGGGCCTTTGTCCTAGACCGGCTTTCATTTCCAGCACTGCAGGAATTGTGATGGCTGTGCCTCGGGGCAACAGAGGCACCTTAAGGAGCCCCACCTTTAAATCCAGTGCGCTGTGACTCCAACCGTGACCCCTAGCTGGAGGGATCCCTCAGGCCAGATTTAAACGAGCTCCCGCAGGTCCTTCTCCGTGCCTCGCTCTCCTTCACAAGCTCTTGCTGAACCGGAGAAGCCTGGTCTTCCTGGCCATTCTGATTTGTGTAGCAGTCAAAGCAATGGCTGGACTAAACGGCCTCACATTAGGTAAATGGCGTGTGGCTGTTCGCATATGCACACTGGGAGATGTGCTGAAAAATCGGATGTAACATTTTCCGTGCTGGGGAAACCGGTTTCTGTGCGGGCCGCAGTAAAGTGCATAAGCGAATAACACAGGCAAAGTGTCATGATGGCTGTCTATTGTTTTTAAAGCGTGCCTATCGGGCCAAGAATTAAGCGTTTTTTGTTTTTTTTTTGTGTTGAAATAGATCCAGCTGTCTTTTTACTATTGTTTCAGGCTTCATCCTTTTCTTTTTGCTTCCCTCTCACTATCATTACCACTATTATGGAAGCCATGAGAGACGCAAGGCAAAAGAGGCATACAATATCAGGTATTGATCCACACCCATCACCACACAGAGAAAAAACGTGGGTTCAGGGGCTGCACAATTCAGACTGGACAGTGCGATCGATAGGATGCTCTATCAGCCGTTGCCATGGCAACTCACAGAGCAAGGACAGAGCCCCAGCGTTTATTTACACCTGTCTTCTACTCCCTGCCACCTTGTGTTGGTTTAAGTGCCACCCAAAAACGTTATACACTGTTATACTTATTGTATTTATGAGTGGTTTTTTTTTTGTGTTTTTTTTGGTCATAGAGCAATTTGCATTTGCTTCCCCAAAAGGAAGCAAATTTTGTAGGTGTACACAATATCTGTGTCTCAATAGTCACTGTTTGTCGGCGCTCTTTGCACAATTGTAAGGGTCTTTACTTTGCGTTGACCCCAATTTGCAGGTCAAGTAAACATGTTCAATGCTGCACCCGTTGAGGTCATAAAAGAGAGCCGGAGAAGAACAGGCTAAGGCTTTTTTCAATGAGCGCATGAGTGAGCAAAACACTGCAACAAAGAGCGGATCAGCAGACAACTTAACACTAGAAGCCAGCTAACTTAACACAAGAATCCTCTTAGAGGCAGTCTATGTGAATATGGATCGCATTCAAAGAAGTCGAATGGTTAAACAAGTCATTACATAGAACGTTAGTTCATTTTTACGGTAAAGTGAAATAATGTGCTTAATAAAGCTGATATATAATAACATAATATCAGCCTACACTCTTATTAATAAAAAAGGGCATCACTGCAAAAAGAGAGGTTTGTTTGCAGTGATGTCATAGAACAATTATTTTGGGTTCCCCAAAGAATCTTTCAGTGAGCAATAGTTAAAAGAACCATTTGTCTTAGTTTTTAGTGTAAATATCATTTTAATAATTTAAAAAAGCCTTTTTTCATTATTAAAAAACAAACAAACAAAAAACCTTGGTTCCATGGATGTTCAGCGTTCTTTTTAAATGCAAAAAAAAAAAGAATGTTTATGTTTAATAATTGGCGATTATTCGCTTGAAATTGTAATTGCAATAATTTAATAACGATTAACACAATTTACATTGAATGATGTTTATACTATTATTTGAAGCAACTGCATGTCATATTTTTATATGAAATAAACAAGCTGAAAATATTTAAACTGAAAAACTATTATTGCTTTTCTATAATATTAAGCCTCAAATGTCAACTGTTCATTGGATTGGTTTCTTCTTTAAATTATATATATATATAAAATGTAAATATATACATAGTATTATAATGTTAAACTAAAAATATAATTAAAACAATGGAAAACCCTTAGGATAACCTGCAGAAAGAAAAAACACACCTTAAGCACAGAATAATGGAATAATGAATTAGAGCTTTATTATAATAATGAAAAATAGATAGTTCATTTCAAAATTCACTAATGTTTGCTTCTAACAGTGTTATTAAATGATTATTGTTATTAAAGATTAACTTTCAGTTGAAAAAAGAATATGAAAATATATTTTAAAAAAAATAGGAGAATGAGACTTTAACAATTACATGTCCAATATCAACTGCACAGAATAAAAACACTAAAATCAACCAAAAACCAATATACTGTCTATATAAATGTAGTCTGACACCGTAACACCTTTGTGTTATGGACGTCCTGAGTTCAAGTCGCGGCTCAAGGACCTTTCCTGGTTCCACCCCCCATCTCTCTCCCACTTTGCTTCCTGACTGCTATTCACTGTCCTATCATAAAGGCAAAACACCCAAAAATAAACCTAAAAATGTATATATAGTCTGAGAAACTATGACTCAAAGGCTATGACTTTGATTCACTTAGAATGTGTGTTTTGAGTTGTGATAGAAGGTTATAGAACCAAGATCTTTCATCCCTGCTGTGTGTGCATGTGTGTGTGTGAGAGAGAGAGAGAGAGAGAGAGAGAGAGAGAGAGAGAGAGTTTAAGTGTGTAAGCATTACAGAGGCCATTTTGAACTCCCTATTGCAGTGTTAGGAATTGAGGTGAGCCCCATAACCTCACACACATGCACAGCTCTGACCATCAACGCTCTCCCTACCCCCTTCAATCAATGGTAGTTTCATGTGGCCTCTCAGCCCTGCAGTGACGTGTGTGTGTGTGTGTGTGTGCGTGAGTGACCTATTGATTTATCGACTGTCTGGCTCAGCCCGGCCCGTGGTACTGGACAGCCTGGAGCTGTGGATCATTGGACCTTCGGTTGCTGGGGTACTTTAGCCAAAGTAGCCGCAATGCTAAATGACACAGGTTTGCCGCCAGGTGATAGATTCTGTCACAGTGCTTACAAGAAAATGAAATCCAAGGTGGAAATCAGGTGGCCAACTAAAGTGGGTCTTTGCTAACTTGCTAATTGTCTCTCTGTGGGGTCTATGTGTGCCAGACCCGCTTCTTTTTTTTTTCATTTGGTTCCAATTGCTCTCATCAACACCAGGCTATTAAGCTTTTCTCTCGCTCACATGTACCCACACACACTAGGACACCCCCTGAGGAGGCAGGAGAGTGGCGAGTGTCCAGCTGTCCTACACCCCACCCCATCCCTGTCTTTTCACTGGTCAGTGTAGGCAGATTGAGGGGGCCTAAGGGTGTGTGCGTATGTGTGTGTTTGAGGAGGTGCCATTAGCACAGAACTAGTAGCAGCTGGCCTGAAAGAAGGGATTGAGTGTCACTGACCTGGCCATAGTGTCCAGCTGAGGGTCACTGCTTTGCCCTCCTTCGGGCACGTGCTGACCAACCATCTGTGTGTGTGTGTGTGCGTACAGAACGGCCTTTTCTTTTTGAATGGAGTGACAGTTGCCTAATCTCAAGCTTGTTTGTGAGCAGCTGGCCTGTTTGGCCTTCAGAAAATGTCTGTGAAGCAATACTGGGGTCAGCTTTTAGAAGGAAACATTAAGGTTTGTTTACACCAGGAATGATAACTACAACAATAACTTTATTTGTAGCCACACCGGCAGATGATACAATTGTGTTTATTATAATTGCATACTACAATTACAGTATGTCGACTGCCACTTTAAATGCTCTTACAAATTCTCATTGGCTGTCAATAGCTATGTTTCTTTTCACCTATTTTTAAGCACATTTTGGTGTATCACATAAAAACGCTGGATGGAAACACCAAGATGCACAAAAATTCTAAAAATGCACGTGAAAAACCTATATTCTCAACTAAGTAGGATACATTTTTTATCTGGTAAGAAAACATGTACATAAACTTTGATGGAAGCACTTTTACAGAATAAATCCCTAATGCGCTTTAAAAAAGACATGTGACTTTGCGATGGGACAGTGTAAAACTGGAACATCCAACAAATTGATCTCATTGCACAGCATCTGAAATGCTAGTTTTGTCATTCTAAAATGCTTGAGCAAAGTCTCGTCAAAGTGCTTTGTCATAATTAACTCCCAGAATTGTGTTCCCAAACAGCAGGCTCCAAAAATAAGATAACATGACCGCTTTTCGTCTGGGTGCTCTAAAGCTCATAATTTATTCAATACAAAAATTATTATAGACAATGCCTGTTGCAGCAAATTGAATTTTTCTTCTTGATCTTTAGCACAGGTCAATCAAAGAGTGAAAGTTTAGTTCTCTTTAACTCACTGGATGGAAACGGTGCTTTATTTGCAAATGTTATGCGATATTACAATTTTGCACACAAGTTTCATAACTTTGGATGGAAAATTTATCAGGTGGAAAAAATTTGAAATATATAGTTCCTCTTTGTTGTTATAGATGTGGTGTAGACTTCCCTATTCTCTTAGAATTCTATTGATTATTAAAACTTTAAAGTTGTAGTTATCGTTATTATCATAATTTAACATGGAAGAAATGGCATGCACTGTAACTATATAAAGGTCCTAGAGATCATGTAAATATCACAACTTTAAGATGTTTCCTCAGATTTGTTGATAAACAGCTTCAAAATTCATTGAACATATTGCATTTCTGTCCCTCAGCCTCATTTTCATTCCTGTCAAAAATCAAAAATGACAATCCCCCAACTACGGTCTATGGCTGTTGTCCTTAGTGTAAACAGGACTTAAGTCTGATTTTACATGAATCCAAATGCAAAAGCTAATATGCACTTCGAGGTGTGCTGTAATGCGCCTTAAAAAATCATGATCCTTACCTTATGTACAGGCTGATTGATCTTTTATGAATCGTTAAAATATTCTCCTGGATGCTGTGAGCCTGTGGAGCGTAGTGTACACTGTAAGTTTTTAAAGATTTATTTTTGCCGTTTTTGCCTAGATCTGACAGTGGGAGAGAGAGGGGGGATGGAATCAGGAAAGATTCGAACTCGGGACGCCCATAGCACAATAAGGCTATTGGCGCCGACTCACTGTGAGTTTTTAAAAGCTAAGCTTAAATGTATGTAATAGTGAATAAACAGTTGCTGAGCTAGTATTCCAACACAGTCTCACGACCAATCCGTAAGTATTTTACGAGTTGGCAAATTCGTGCTAATTCGTACAAATTGGTACGACCTCACTTGTATGATTTTGTACAATTTGTCTAAAACCCCAGTGATGGGTATTTTTACAATTTAGCAAAAAAATTAATTCGTACAAGTGAGGTCATACGAGTTAGCCACTTCATAATATATGTATGAATTGCTGTAAGATCAGGCTCAGTATTCTCAACTTAAATGCATAGAAGCTTGGACCTGGTAACATTATTTCTTACGTCACGACTTAACAAGCGGATTAGGTCATCAAGATCATAAATTCTCAAAGTGGTGCCTCCTGTGTCAGAAATGATGATTAAACTCCTCTCAAATGATGTCAGGCTGAAAGTACGGTAAGTGAATTTCGTCACCTTTCACCATCAGATTAAAATACAGCACAGATGGAGTCGAGGTGGATGTGCCTTTCATCCTTCTGGTCTTCTTCATCCCTCCATTCAAGGTGCTGCAGGCCCTGATCAAGGCACAGATTGATGCTGCATCTGCACTCATCCATTCTTCGGTCCCTTTCTCATCCCCCCTCTTTTCAGTACCTCCATCCACCCTGGACGTGCTGCCTCGGACTGTTTAAGGTGATTGGATCGTGCCCATCCTCCTCTTGTGGTCAGCTGGGGTCAGAGGTCAGTGACCTTTTCTTGATTGGATAAAATGAAATGGTCATCGTTGCCCTTTGTTGTTATTCAGTGGAAAACAAAGAGGTTTTATTGTCATAAGTGTATGGCCACACTTTTTCATCCCTTATATTTTTTATTTTCATGCTGAGAGGAATATCATACTTAAGTGTTTTCTGTGCAAGCGTGACAGTCGATTTGGAGTGCTTTACTTGAAAATGCTTAAATGGAGGCTTAATGTAAAGTATACAGTATAAAATGATGCCATGACTTAATCCTTAAAATGGATGACTGTAATTCTGAGGATTCTATATTAACGTTTTTTGGAGTGTATGTAATATCTGCGATAGCCCCTGGTCTTTGCCCTCTGACTACGAGGCCTCTGTTGCTAGGTGACTGGTGCATTTCTGATGGAGGTTTGGGTTGTGGGGTGACAGTATAAAGGGGGGTCAGGGGGCAGTGGTCACTCTAAACCTCCCTAGGGACGCTCACACACACACGCCACATTCGGAGAGAGCCATGAGCTGAAACACAAGCTCGCATCAGTGCCAGAAATATGATAGGGCTTCTGTCATATCAGAGATTTCTGGAACATGGCACTTAGGCCTTTTCAATTAGTCATTAATAATTCCAAGCATGTAAATAAGCCACATTTGATGGGTAAAGCTTAATATTACGGTGTACGATACTGTATATTTTTAAACAAGAACGTTTGCCGTGTACCTCTTAAATGGATAGTTGAAACAAAAATGAAATTCTGTCATTCAAAATATCTTTTCTCACCTTTATATTTTCTTTTGTGTTCCACAGAAGAAAGAAAGTCATACAAGTTTGGAATGACATAAGGCTGAGTAAATGATGATAGAATTTTCATTTATCCTTTTATGGAAATATTTTGGGTTACACAAAATTGTCAACATAAAACTGCGAAAATATGCATTACTAACATCGCATAATAATGCATTTCAAAAAAAAAAAAAAATAATAATAATAATGCATTTTAACAGAAGAATCAATTGAAGTTCTTTCTTTTTTTTTTTTTTTAGAAAAGACACACAGGAGGGATGTGTCCAATTTATTTATTTATTTATTTGTGTTAATCAATATAATCTGGCAAATGCTATTGATTAAGCTAACTTGCATTGAACACAGAAAATGTCTTTTACAAAATCCTTGAATTTTACCCTTTATCTAAAAAAGGCTTGCATGTTTAAAATGTAAAAAAAAAAAAAAAAAACTTTATCTTTAGAAGAATGTACAATCTAGTTTCTCTGATCTGCCAGCTCAACATGCAAACAGTTAAGGTCAACCAACGGCAAACATAAGAGAACTTTGCTATGTACACACTTGCAAAGAAACTACCATGAAGTAAAAGCATGACCGCAGGTCTACACAATGTCAGCTTTAAAGGCCATTCTGTGTTTGCATGTGTGTTTAATGTTTTTCTCCCCCAAACACTTTCTTCTGTGAGGGAATTCTCTTTATCCTCTGCCATTTTTCTTTTTCCATCCTGTTGGATTTGGCCATTTGTAGTAGAAGACCTTACCCTGGGGTGAAGAACACACATACTCACTAAGAGATATTTTTATTCTTGGTGTTGATGTTGGAAAAGACGTGTATCACCATGTGCTTTGATACAAGTGGAAAAAAATCATCCCTTTGTGTTTGCGGACCCCGCACATTTAATAAAGCAAATGCTTGAATTCCCCATTCCCTTTTCTCCACACTTCAGATTCCTTAAAGATACCAGTATCACACAGATCACTGTTGAATGATCAAACTTAAACTAAAGTAATTATTCTCTCAATGTTATTATATACATTTCTGTGTACTATTTAGCCTTTATGCTCATAGAGTGTGTGTGTGTGTGTGTGTTCATCAAAGAGAGAGGGGAGGGAGGCTGAGATGGTATCAATCGCCAGGCCATTGAACGTATTGATTAGTTACCTTTCTTATTAACATGCTGATTAAAAAGAGCAGGAACAGAAACCGCATCTAGCCACACACACACTGAGACAGGGAAGACGCCACATCGCCGGGCAGCAAAGCAAAATGGATACAGGACAATATGTGTGGAAATAGACGGATGCAGGACACAGAGGGGACTCACAAAATGGGGGATTTCTAGGGACAGGAGAATATCGTCTTCTGATAAAATTGAAGATGGGATGGAGGACGAGGATGCTAGCTCCTGCAGAGAGGAGTGAAGAAGAGAGAGAGGAAGAGGGAAAAAAATGGAAGAGAGAGGGGCAGGGAAAAGGATGCTAACCGACTGCAAGGCAATCTCAGACCCTCCACCCACCCACAGAGCATCTATTAGACGGGATATACAGAACACACACTCTTGTAAACACATAAACAATGTGAAGGTTCACTTCACACTCACAAGCTGAGTTCTACATGGACAAAAATCAGATCACTGTGTTTGCATAGAATTGTATTTATATTGTGCGATGCATGTGGGTGTTTGAAGTGCTCTGCCGTTGCTGTTGCAATGGAAATGTAGGCAGACGTGTTGGTATGTTTAGTGTTGTGAGGATGAGGATTTTTAATGCTGCTGTAGTAGGCCTTGCACTAAATTATTTTAGTGGCAAAAATCTAGAATTATTAGAATTTTAAGATAAAATGTTGATGTTGTAAATGTTGATTTAAATATGATTCAACAGTGCTTTAATTTCAAACGGATTAATCTAAATTGCATCATCTTGTTGCATTTACGATTATGTCGTTAAAATTTTTACTAAAATGCTGTACTTGTTTTACTGCGTAATTTAATCAGGTTCAGTCGAATTCAAACGCTGTGCTGTAGCGTGTAAAGCATTAGAAATCTTTAGCAATTTATATTAAATATGCTGCATTATATATATGGCTGGTTGTTATACTCCGATTGCTAATAATTCACAATGGTAATAATAGATTGCCATCCTGCATGTTGGCAGCACGCCCACGTTTCCCAATCGATAAACAGAACCAAATACACGGGCGCGCGCCCATTTGAATGCTGCTGAACACTTGCTGTGGCTCAGAGGTTAAATCGTAAAATCATAGAAAATATTATCCTTTAACATTGTGGTTACGTTTGTGAATGTGACTAGTGAAACGTTACTGAAAGCCGAATATGAGCATGACCTTCATAGTAATTCAGCAGACTCCCTTAATACAGTCTTGTCTTCATATTTGTGAAAATTATTAATCTCTCCCAGGATTTGTCTGAAAAGCGTTTTTTATGTAAAGCCTTAATATTAAATACTCTCACAAAATGTAAAAAATAGGATACCTACCTATATGTAGGGCTGTAGGTAGGCCTGTATTATATTTGTAGCCTATGTTTAATGTAATTAAATTCTTGTGAATAATTAAATCTTATGACGCGGTGCAGGGGAAAAAATATTAAGTTCTGTGTATGACCTGTATGAACAAAATCAGAAATTATTTTTCGACTAAATAATAAAGCCAGTGCAAACAGCTGTACTGTTTGAAGATGCTCTTAAGATCGTGTGTAATGTAATATGTAGCCTATATTTTACATGAACCTGATTTTATAATTTTATTATTATTGTTAAAAATGTAGGCTTTACACCTCAACTTAAGTTTAAACTTTAAAACGTGAAGAAAGTTAAATGCACCCTGAGGTTCATGAATGAAATCGTTTTCCGGTGCAGTCCGTTAAAACAGCCACCCCAGAATGTTATATGTTAAAAAACAAAATTGGAAATGTTATTGTTAATATTTATATAGAACATTTATAGATGTATTTGTTTTGAAACTTTTATAATTGTTATTATATAATCCTCCGTTTGTGTTTTGTATAATTGTAAAGTTAGAGTTTATTTACCATGTTTCATGGGCCTGCTCTCCGCGAGGTTCGGGCATGTTAATTGAGTTATTGACTTTTTCATCGATCGACTTCTTTTTATTATTCACCATGCGTCCTATTATTTTTGGACGAAATTAATTTGTTTTGGGCCTTTTATATTTCGCATTTGAATGCACGTTTTAGTTTGTAGGACGTATAATTGTTAATTCATTTATTTTTGCGCTTTTAGATACTTGTTTTCGAAGCCAAAATATTAAGACTGACATAAAACATCAACAATAAAACAGTAGACAAAAACGCATGAAAACAAATATTGTTACATATAATAAAGAATGTAAATAATCACCGTTTTAATGATACACATACTTCAGTTTGTAAAATCTGAAAGGAATAAGTGACAATTGTTGGTTAAGTATTTAAATATTTTCATTACAATTTAAGCTTGCTGCACAATTTCATAATTGTTTTTTTTTTTCTTTGCATTTGCAGATTGGCGTTAGTTTTTTTTTATTTTGTTATATTGCTTCTGGTTTCTTTAATTGTAATATTTTGTAAGGCTAAAGCGCTGCAGTCAAAAGACAAACAGATAAACATGGATGAACAGGAACATCTAGATTTAGGAAATTATACTGCACACTTCATTTTTTAAAACAATAATATAAAACAAAATCTTATGATGCTACAAGTAGGCTATAAACAGTGATTGCTGTTCATCTTCTACTAGATGTCTATAAATATTATTATTAGGATATACTAAACTTACTGTTTAAACTTTTTTTTTTTTTTCGCTTTGTATGTCTCTTTACAAATTAAATACAAAGAATAAATTCTATTCTAACACCAAGGTTTCAAGAAACCACACAAACAACATTGTTTCCAAATGTGATCAATAACCTTTATGTCATTGAAATCTATCAAAAGGCCGAAAATACCAAGGAAAAACAAATCTGTCTCGTAATGCATATGCTACTTTTGAATTGCATTGAATTGTGAAGTTATTCCGTAAATACCACAAACATATTTTATATGATCTGTAAATTTTGCAGAGTCCGTTTAAACTAGAAATATGCTTTCGTAGTAGAAATGTATTTCTGCAAAAACTGAGATTCTGTCACACAACATTTCATATATTCAGTTCTACGCATTTAGGCCATTACAGAAAAAAAAACCATTTATCTGATGTTAAGTGCTGAGTGATATGAGCTATTTAACACCGTTTTTGCTGTCTCAAAGACAAGATATTAATATCATGACGTGAATGAGTTCAACTCTTCAATAAGTTTGAAAGATCACACGCTGTTCGTATCTGTCTGCTTAGCTCTGCTCGTTTAGCCTCATGTACGTGTTAACCTGCAGGCCTCTTGATACACACCACTCGGGAGGAGGACGTGGCTCGACCAAAGGCTCAAAGAACTCAATAGACAGGTATAAATAATTTACTAACTCGCTGGCCGCTGTTTTGATTTCCACGGTTTGTTTTGAACAATGTTTGATCATTGATACGTGTCCCAGACAGAAAAAGAGAATCGGTGAATAATATTCTGCAATGCCTTACATGGCGCCGAACTTGTAGCTCTCTAATTCGTGCAGATACCTTAAGGGTGCTACATAAAATAATTTAAAATAATAACTATAATATGCATAGAATAAACCTTCCTGATACAGCGAGGGGGAAGCTATGTCAGAAAGGAGAGGCAAACAACCATCCATAATAATCATTAGGGTACTGTTATTTATTTATATTTTTATATATATATATAGGCCTATACAAAAATCCTTGGTGTTCTGCTAATGTTGAATTACCATCACGATTCACCCTGAATTTACTGACGCACAAAAATCCCATTCAATCCTATTCTTTATTTTCTATTTTTTTTTTTAAAACGCACAAGAAAATTATTAAAAGGTTAAAGGGAAATTCTTGTTTTATTTATCAGAATTTCAAATTATAAAGGGTTATCAGTGCACTCTGAATCGGATTGTTTTCATTCGGGTGTTCTATCGAGCTCTCGAGCCGCAGTGAGTGAACTTTCACCTCGACCCTCAAACAGACCTTTTTTGCGGTAAGAGCTGACCATTTTACCTCCAGCCACACACTCTCCGCACGCACACACACACACACCCCTCCTTCCCTCCCTCCCTCGGCCCTGCTCGGCGCGGATCGATAGTGCAGCATCTGCTGCGGGAAGACAGCGGTCCCACATCGCACTGGAAAATTTTTCAAGCGCTAGAATTGCTCATCTCTAAAAATTAAACTGACAGACAGATATGATTAATATTCCAAGTTTCAAACACCTACCCGCATCAACTCCCACCTCCTTCTCCCTCTCAGACGCACACGATCTCTCGTCGCATGCCTTTTTTCCCCCCTTTTTTTAATGGAAACATGACAGAAGTGTAATTCTGTTGATTATATAGCGCGGTTTAGGAAAGGTCGCGTGTGCTCTTAGAAAGGGGGTCATAGGTGCGCATTGGATAGATCAAGTGCATTGATCTTGTTCAGCACTTCTGTGATTGAGGAGCAAACTCTTATGTTAATTGTCCACTACACTGACAGCTGATAAGAACCGCTCTCTGTCACTACGCTTTGTTGCTTCAGTTAATTGCCATTAGCTTGGGAAAATAAAACTGTAGTTAATAGTACATAAACGTTTTGGCCTTCTAATTGGATTACACTGTGTTTTTTTTTCTCGCAACGTTACATTTAAAAAATTCCAAAAGTGGCTATTATTTATAATCAACATAAATAAACTTAAACACAATTCTCGAGGGGCTGTAGATTGATCTAAATACAAAATATTGCATAAACATCACATCGTATATTTGGACTCAAAATATTGCTGCGCGTTTGCAATTTTAGCTAACAGAAGAGCAAAGTAGTAGCGTTGGCCTGAGCAAGTAACCATAGCAACAGTACGCTGACTACTTAGTTTTCGTTAGTATCGAACACTAAAAAAGAGAGATGTCTATCATTATTCATCACTTTATTAAAACTGTGGATATTAAAAGCAGCTCTTAATCTATGACAAAGGACGTGTGTTTTGTTTGTAAGGTCTTTAAGATATTTCATATTTGTATATATGTGATTAGGGCAGTAAAAGGTAATTTGGGTTACGCGAGAACCTCAACAGATTGCGTCCTGAAAATGTTGTTCAATTGATTTTTTTTTAAGTCAACTCTAATGAAACTCTGTATAATTCGAACACTGTGACGAGCCCCAGCTAAGACAATGGCTTCTTGAGGTCCGCAGGAGGGAAGGAGTTAACGAGGGTTGTAAATTCACCCCACATCTGTCAGATTTTAAGAGTGTGACGTACAGAGAAGGGGGGGCTGGGGGAAGAGAGAGAGAGGAGAGAAAGAGTTGGGGCCGAGATCGATGAGGATACAGAAGGGCAAAACCACAGAGATAATGACAGCGACGGAGCGCGATGCTTAGACATACATCGGCGCTCATTTTTGACACGGTTGCAGCATAACGAAGTCCGGACATCGGACAAAATCGTACGGCCTTACGCGTCGTCTGTGTTGCATCCTCGACAGTTGTGGTCCAGCGAGAATCTAGCGGATAACGGGAGTGAAGGACCGGACCGAGCCGTTGCTTTTTTTTTGAACACCGAAATGTGCTGATGACACACAAAAGTCGTTGTTACGTAAAACCGACTGTTGTGTGA
Source organism: Enteromius mattozi (assembly GCA_032359235.1). NCBI lineage: Eukaryota > Metazoa > Chordata > Actinopteri > Cypriniformes > Cyprinidae > Enteromius > Enteromius mattozi. The sequence continues at coordinate 12,578,556 of JAUMHE010000068.1, read as the reverse complement.
TGGTAAACTCGGGATTTCTGCAGGTGTATAGAATAACCCATCCCATTATCGGCTTTTGATTGTGTTTTGGAGAGGCTGTTTCGCTTCTCTCCATCCTGTCGGATAAGCTACGTTGTGAGGTAAGCAATTCTTAGCTAGTTAATTTTTCCCAAACTGTTTTTAAACCTCGATATGATTGTTAAAGTTAAAATTTAATGTAATTAATTTTATGAACAAAATAATGTTGCTATAAATAAACCAAAAAAAGTTAGTTGTGACGGAATTAATAATCATGGTGGTTCAAGTAGTATAATATTTGCGACTAATCAATAAAGCTGAATAAATCATCGACAGCAAATCAGTGATCCTGGTCCTCCGGTCTCTTTTTCAGCTTTGGTCAACAAGGCAAGAGCAAGACTCACATGGATAAATTCAGAGGCATTTATGGAACACAGAATTTGCTTGCATGACCCAAGATGGTGCCACTGTGATGAAATGTCTTTGAGAGTACACTGAAATCAGATTTTGACATATAAACAGCATCAGGAACTGTTTTTTAGATCATATTACTGAAACTACACTCTAGACGGTTAGAAAAACACATCAGCTGGAATTTAAAGAAGAAGTGGTGCAAGGAAGGTACAGATATGGATGGTAATATGGGTGAGATGTCCGTGCACAGCCATGTAGAGCTGGCACACAGTCAGGACAGCCGAGCCATGCTGCACTCTCGGGATCTCACGGCTGCTTTCCCTCGTCCCTCTCTGGGAGGCCCCGCCATGGGCCTAGAGTCTGACCACCAGAGCTCCGCGTATGACCACAGCATGGCAACTCTGGGGTACAGCAGGGACCCACCAACCAGCTGTGGAAGCACCTACACCACACTGACACCCCTCCAGCCCTTTGATGACAAATTCCACCATCATCATCACCATCCCTGCCTGCCTGTGAGCAACGTCATCGGCAGCTTCACTCTCATGCGGGAAGATCGAGGCCTGGGAGCAAACTACTATACCCCGTACGCAAAAGACTTTGGTTTGGGACAGGGTCTGTCTCCACCGTTGGGCAGTGCAGGGCTGGAGACCGCCATGCATGGCTATGGCAGCCTGGGAAGTCAGAATGGACACAGTAGCCAGATGCTTCCAGGTGGCCATGAGGTCCATATGGGCAGCAATGGGGGTAACATCTGTCGAACAGCACCAGACTTCGGGAGGGAGATGTCACCGCCCTCTCTGGGGGGCGAGCATGGGGTCAGCCACCAGCTAAACAAAATGGATGCCCATCAGCACACTCCCACCTACCACCCCCATATATACAACCAGAGTTATCAGCACCACCTCCAGAGCCAACAGGCTTCCAAACTCGGGGATCTCCCCTCTTCTTCCCCTTCCTCCTCCAGCTCCAGCCTGGGAAGGGAGGGCATGCTAGCCAGCTCGCAGAATGGTGGTGGAGGGGATGAGATTAACACCAAAGATGTGGCTCAGAGAATCATCACTGAACTGAAGAGGTACAGCATCCCACAGGCCATTTTCGCAGAGCGGGTTCTTTGCAGGTCTCAGGGCACTCTGTCAGACCTGCTTAGGAACCCCAAACCTTGGGGGAAACTCAAGTCTGGCCGCGAAACCTTCAAGAGGATGTCCCGCTGGCTACAGGAGCCAGAGTTTCAGAGGATGGCTTCGTTACGCCTTGAAGGTAAAAAGCTGAATTTGAAATGGATTGTTGTTGTGAAACAGAAATCATCAAAATCAGTAGTAAATCTGGGCCAGTATTGTTAAAAACAGTAGAAAGTGGTACATATATGATTAACAACAACATTTAAGTTATTCAGTCACAATACATGAAAAGTAACACAGATACAACAGTGTTTTATGACCAACAACTGCTTAACGTACAGTAAAATATCGGCACTTAAATGTTTCAGTAATGTGAAATGTACATTGTATGCATTATTGAAAAAGAAGTCATATTTCACTTCAAATCTCGCTGAGTTACAATGTTTTGACATTAAAGAGGTTGAAACTTTAACTGTTGTCCAAAGCACACAAAGAGATCCAGAGAAAAACAGTAACATGAGAATGGACGAAGGTGGGGGGGTGGCGGGGGTGATGCAGGGATGGGGCGGTTTTCAAAATGTCGGCTGGCGTGCTGCAGCAGCCACTGAGGATTGTGGGGTGGGAGACAAACACAGACACGCAGATTCTGCCGAAATCTTTCCGAATCCCAAGCGATCAATCACCTAAGCATGAAATACGCTTCAGAATGAATTATTCTGCTTGCATTACCACTACAGATATTGATTGGTGACCACTGTGCCCTCAGTCGTAGGGGTGTTCCATGCAACGAAATACATGGAATCAATCAATGCCCTGTTGGCCTGAGCGGTCCCGTGTCCTGCTGTTGTTTTCTGTGGTAGTCGCTAAACATGCCATTGTGGAAATTGGCAGTAAATGTTCGTTTAGGATGATGAGCGGTGCTATGATAACATAAGCCCTGTTTATTTATATATATATATATATATATATATATATGCATAATGCATAATGCATAATTTAGAATTGGTTAGTAGTTGGAATATTTTTCATATATTTCATTTGATATTGACTGTGAATTTTCTGTCGGCCGATCACCATCTGATGGATTTTTCTGAAGGCTTTTTTCACAGCTTCTGTGCACAAAAGCATAAGTGGACACCTCCGTATTTCCCTATATAACCCACTTTCCATGAGTGTTGACTTTTCTCACCATGCCCTTTGTTTAATTACTAGCTAGTATTGATTTCCTTGGGAAAGCAACGCAGAAGGCTCGAGCACACACCTCCTGTGAATAAGACGGCGTGAGCAAACATTAGAATGCATGCGGCTACACGCCTCCTCTCTCGAAGACAGCAGGAGTTCAACTTACCGACACGTTTAATGATGATTCAGCTTAATGCAGTGATTTTTAACAAGCATATATACAACAAATACCCATCATTTTAAAATCCATCAGCACTTTTTAGATACTCACCATCGTTATTGGGAGGAAAAATGATGACACCTTTTTTTTTAACCTAGTGCAAACAGGGCCTGAGATCACATTGTACAACAAATGCATATTTTAATATTTTATAAGCTAGATTTATTGACCTAAAATGCGTATCCTGTTTTCCTAGATATCCTGAATTGTTTCTCTCCTGCTCTCACTCAGGTTTTTCCTCAGGTCTTTTGTGTGGATGTGTTCTGTTGCTTGTGTCTGTGTGTTTTCACAAACTGGCTGAGCTTTGATTGGGAGAGAGATGAACAGAGAGAAATTCAGTCGCAGGGCAGGGTAGAGATCATTACTCTAAAGCTCGGCATTCGGACAGCATTGGGATTTCACACACAAGCACTGAAGCCTAAAGCTCTTGTCTTAAGGAATCACAGAGATATAATCGGCTTAAATAGCAGAGGCTTTTTTTCCACTGATGCTGTTACTTTTACATTTTCAGCCTCAAACTATTTTTTATAAAAATTGTATAGTTAAGTTTAGATCTCTGCCGCCCTGCAGAGATTGACAATAAATGTGGTTTGGCACGTAGAAGCTCCCCTTTCATCCAGCACTAAAGGGGTTAAAGCTCCTCTATAGGTCGGGGAGTCTGAGCAGCACAGATTTAATCAATAATTTCTATCAGCCCCTGGCCGAAAAAAAATCAGCAGGGGGTGGAGTAGGCAGGGAGTACGGCTTCGGGGGGAGAGGGGGGTGATAGGCAATTGGGGGGTGGGGGTGGTTTATGAAAAAGGCTTTCGATCACGTTTCAGCTACATGAGACAAGTGGTATACATCATGATTAGGGCCTGCTCCCACGATCATAAGAACTCTATGGGGGGATGTTTATGTCTGGGAGTGTGGTGCAGAGAGCAGGATTTATAGCATGGTAATTCCTACCTTTTACACATGATTACAACATCAGGAAGCATTTAGTTAATGGTCACCGTTGTATTGGCGAAAACAAGTTGGCCTGATCGAGAGAATCAGGAGTTTGAATATAACACAGTGGTAAATGCTGAACTGAAACATCAAGCATTTCAAGGACAAAAGACTTTCTGAACGTTTTGATTCTTTTCGTTTGCTGTATTTGATATAGATCATTATTGTTCAGCACGTTTACAGTCTTTCTCTTTATCACTTAATCTCTCTTATCCTGAATTTCCACTCAGGGATCAATAAAGTACATTTATCTATCTATCAAGTTGGCAGTTGTCTGATAGACTCTCTCTGGTTTTCAGGCAACAGTCTGGTCTACACCCAGCACAGTATTTAATTAAGCTGTATATTATACAACATTAATAGCAATATATGATAAATGCTGTGAAATGAAAATGCAGAGTATTGACAACATTGGCTCTAACTGATCCGTTGCATCTTTTTCTACTGCACAGGACTGCTCAGTTTCATTTTACATGCAATGATTTTTTTTAGCTTTTGTTTATGATTTCCTGATCTGTTGCATATTTTTCTGTAGTAGCAAAAGACTTATTCATCATCTCACAAACTAGTTGCACATTATATGTAATGTTTAACATTTTAAAATGGTGAGATCTCTAAAATTTGCAATTTGTCTTTAGCTTTCTACTGTATTTACCTGATCATATATATATATATATATATTTTTTTTTTGTACAATTGCAAAGGTCTTTTACAATTGCAAAACTCAAATTTCGGCAGTAATTTTCCGACTATTTGCATATATTTTTTAAAAAGCAAAGTAATTAATTATGTCTTAAACTACTATTTCAGATTGAATGGTTAGCATTTTAAAATGCTGAGATCTTAAAAACCTGAAAATGTTTCAGCCTTTGACTTTCATTTCCTTGATGAATCGTTCTCTTTTGTTGCAGTTTACAATTTAAAATTATTTTATTGTTAAAGATGCAAGTCACATTAAGAATCTACACTGAATAGACCTTTATCAAACACTATTCATGTTTTGTGTGGAGCGTAGAGCCTATTAGATAAGATAAACTGCTAATAATAATCGAAAGACCAATTAAGATTTTCAGGTCTTATCTACAGACTAATGTTGTTGTTTTTCTCTCTTTCTTTTTTCAGCTTGTAAGCGTAAGGAGCAGGAGCAGTCCAAGTTAGAGCGCAACCAGGGGCCCAAGCGCACCCGGCTAGTCTTCACAGACCTGCAGCGTCGCACTCTCCTGGCCATTTTCAGAGAGAACCACAGACCGACCAAAGACCTGCAGATCACAATCTCTCAGCAGCTTGGCCTTGAGCTTTCCACAGTAAGCAACTTCTTCATGAACGCTCGCCGCAGAAACATCAACCGCTGGACCGAAGAGGGCCGCCCATCCTCCACTGGCTCGTCGGGGTCGAGCACTGTGTCTCCAGCTGTAACCTGCTCCACGGCATGATGGGAAAATGAGCCGTTTTACGCTCTGCACAGCACAGGTTTACCTGTAGCTCCTAGAGTTTGAGATTTTTAATCAAGGGTGTTTTTGTATACAAATCAACAGCATATGAAACCAAAGATGAAGTCTGATGTTCGCAATGTCTAGATGAAACAGGATTTGATTGTAGTTTTAGCGTCGAATATTTTAGCTTTAATCGCAAAGGATGGGCCCGATGCATCAGGGCTTATGAAATCACTCACAAATCAATATTGAAGGTTATGAAAAGCTACTGAATAGATATTGAATCTTTTAATTTTGTAATTCGTTACAGCGTCTAAAATCAGTGCAAATGTTTCTGGTTTTTCTTTGTTGATCATGACAGTCAAAATGCTATTTTTAGAGTTCTCAAAAGAGAGAGAGATGATTTTGCAACAAATGGAAAATTAATGACCAAAGAAACAAAGGAGGATGCAAATGAATCTTTCAGAGATTCTTTTAAAGGGAAAAACTACTGGATAAAGAAGCTGAAACCAAAATATGAACATTTTTGAGAGCTTGTTTTCTTTTTATACACCTGCGTTACAAAAAGCCAGGCCTCATAGTCCAAAAAAGACATCTGCTGTGGGACAACTACAGTCTCAGCACAGGACTGGAGTCGCATCCTCGCAGACAGCACGAGGAGGAACTCAGCCATGACTCTTTTTGCAACAGACTTTTAACTTCTTGGTGAGTTTCCGCTGACAGAATGGCTGCGAAGAGGAATCCAGGACACATACTTTCCATCTGATTTCAAATGATTTCTTAGATGTCACACTGAGGATGGAGAAGTCTGTTTGTTTTTGTAAAAATTTCAAGCACACAATCTGGCCGATGGCTGTTGTACCACAAAAAGCTCAAAATCTCGACGAACCTGATGAAAAATTCTCACAAAAAGCTTGAATTGAACATGAACTGAGAACCACTTTGTGTATTTATAATTATTTATGTATTTATTTCTAATCTTCTAGCTATTTATTTTATTTATTTGCCAGTTACCGTCAGTATTTATTTTACCGAGTGTTGTTTGTGTGTGAAAAATGACCCTATCTCTGATAGGAGTCCCAATACCAAAGATGAATATTTGTCCTCCCTGAATGTCCGACGTTTCTCATCTCCTGAACGCTGTGTTAGTATTTCAATAGCCAAGCTAGCGTACCCATCCATGTTCCTCGTTCACATGTGCTGCATGTCTAGACCCTTTAGGCCACAGCTCGACCAAACAAATCGAGACTCAGCCTGATCGTAAAACAGCACACAAGTGGCTGTGAAGTCGAGACGATTCTATATTTAGGCTGTTGAACTGTGATCTCCTCACTGCAGTCCACATTTACTGTACGATGATTGTACGTGCTGTGCCGTGGTCTCTCGGGGTGGGCCGTCGAGGGAGAGATCGTCCCTTTTTCAATGCTCTTTCACGTTCCCCTGTGTTTAACCTTTGCAGGGCATGTAGTGAGGCCCCTTCACAGCACACACTTGAAAGAGGGCCCATGAAAGAGGCCATCGACTTTTGCCGACTTCAAAGAGGCCCTTTTTATCTGTGTCCTCTCTGCGGCTGAGGCCGGTGCTCGGCACTCGGTAGGGCCCATGGGCTTAGGGCGTTCACGGGGAGGGGTGGCAGATCAGAGGCTAGCAGCATTACTGAATCACGGTGAGGGAGGAGAGGGGTGGTTGAATGGGAGTTTGGGGATGTGAATTAAAGTTTAATGAGCGACAATTGTAAGCGTGCTGCGCGAGGGGCAAAGGGTGTCAGCGTGTGTGCGTCTCAACTCTCCAGGTCACCCTGTTGCAGCACTGGTGGTTAGCCGGGCCTCTCCTTTTGTAGAGATGTAATGATTTAGGTTATAACTATTTGCAAACTTAACGCGGTAAATGGTTAGAGATCACTCGACGATCTGTAGCGTCCCGAAGATCACGTTTAGCAGCTCGTGGCAGACACGTTTAACGTAATTTAGTATTTGGCGCCTCCTAGTGGACGTTTTGTTCACACGCTTACTGAGAGGAGCATAAATCACGCCATATTCTCGTAGTGTTTAACCTCTTCAGATGCATTTGAAAGAGTTACTACAGTGTGTAAATCTTAAGTGATATTTCCATTTCGCCCGTCCAACTGAGGGGAACCCGTTTGGCAATTTTTGTTCTACCCGACAGCTCTAGTTTCATCTACCTCAACTGTGTGTGATGTGTCGTGTAGCTGAGATGTAACTGTACCAAAGATCCCATCCATTCAGGGAGCGTCTGTGCGTTACTAAGTTTTTATAGCCAAATGTGCTGGAATCAATCCGTGAAGACAACAAAATCACAGCCCTACCTGCAGGCAGAGAGAACCTTGTTTGTGTGTGCGTGTGTGTGTGTGTGTGTGTGTGTGTGTGTGAGAGAGAGAGAGCAATTGAAGAACAATTATCAGTATAAAGACCAAATGGGAATGACAATCGGAGCAAGAGAGGGGGTCTTGCTGATCTTATGATTGCTTATCCCTCCAAAAAGAAACAAAAAAAAGCCAAAAAAGTGTTACCATGTAAAAGTGATAATAGAGACCAAAATAGATGTTAAATATTTGTCTCTACAAATATGATGCAATTATGTTTCAGCTGTGTCATATGAATCACCCGAATAAAAATATGATTTTAGCAAACTTGATTGTTGGATCACAACATAGGCTGACAGAATTCATTCTCTCAAGGCATTTTTGGCATCTGGAGATCCACTTATTAACGGTTCAGATAAGCAGACTGAAAAGGTAGCAAGTGTTTTCTTTTTCCTTTTACCTATCACTCATTTGAAATCTCTTTCTGCTGGTGTGAACATCTGTGTCATTTTATGCCATTCTCTCCCTTGTGTTACCTTATGAATGTGGCTAATCAACCAAAGGTGTAAAAATCACAGCAATCTAAATGTCAATCATAACTGGACATTGTGTGCTGATCTTGAAAAATCCTTTAATACCTCATGTGAAACTGTTCGTTGTGATGTTGCACTGAATAAAACCAAGTCATTTGTAAACATACTGAATTGAGTGAGAGCATTTTTTCTTTTAAAGCTTTAAAAGCAAGAGAAAAAGACAGATTTAAAATGTAATATTTATATTGTAAGACATTCTTAAAATACATTTGGATTTTTTTTTTAAACAGACTGGAAATAAACATAAAACATACAGTATAAAGAATACTCATTTACAGCTAAGAACTTATAAGAATATGCTAAGAATCATAAAATATTTCTTATCTATTTCAACATGGCTTTCATTTACATGACTGGATAGCAGGGGTATAAGGCGATGCCACACATGTTGTTCTGTTTTCTGGCCATACGGATGTAGCCACCATCTCCAAATCCAGTACCCCAACTGTTAAAGTAACATTGTAATAACAGTAAGCATTGTATTAATTCATCTCAGTGTTTTGTTTGAAATGGATGTTCTCTTTTAATAAGACCATATTTCGAAAAAATAAAATCTGACCCAGTTAGTCCATAATCACAAAACTTTACAATCATTCTGATTGTACCTGTTTTTGACCAGCCAAAAGTCCTGTCCAGCAATCGCACCGTATCCCACAACTAGCACTGTATGGTTTATGATTTTGGTGCAAGGCATTGTAAACTCCTGTGGCCAGATGTGAGATAACATTACAATAGCTACCAACAAAAAGTTGTTGCTTCAGTTTGCGACCTGAAAGCTTGGTAATCGGCCTGACTGAAATGTCATGAGAAAGAAATGCTCACCACTGCAGTACAGCCTGCTTCAGGGTCTCCTCATCTCCCTGACTGACTGAATAGTAATTTGTGCAGTTTGCTGCACGCTGGGATGGATTGTATCTGCACTGCCCTTGCTTTAGGACACATTTATTTATTAAATTATAATCATAGTAACAGAATGCAGCATCCTAAAAATGTGCCAATCACTGAAAACTCTTCATACATATTGCTAAAACCATGTGTCTGTAATTATCAATTGTTTCTTCTTCACTTAGACCCACACAAACAACTTACCACTAAGTAGTTAAGATGACTTACCAGATAAGATGACTCTGAGTCTATTCCACCATTTTTAATAACATACTCGAAGGCATCATTCATCCAGCCACCACTACATCCATGGGTGCCATAACTGGAGGAACAGTCCACCAGATTCTGAGGACTGAGTTCGACCAGCTTTCCTGTGGTATTCATCAGCTGACCTTCAAGAGCCCCAACAGCGCTGAACGCCCAACACGAACCACAGGAACCCTTATAACAGAGAGAGAATTATGATAAAACTACTAAAACAGGAAACACAAAAACTTTGGAATATTTACACTATTTGACTTCAAGCTACGTTTAATAGAAATATAATGTGAACCTGAAATTCTTAAAAATGCTTATAACAGCAAAATGGTGTAATCACACCTGCAATTTCTAGACACTGTATTGACCTAAACATCTAGAATCTTTTGTAAAGAAAAAATATTTGTATTAAAAAAAAGATGTTCGCTCACACAGAATAGCTTCATGTAAACAAAAAGAAAAAAAAAAAAGGAAAGAAAGAAAGAAAGAAGAACAGGGGTTTTTTTTAAGCAAATGGGATGCAAGTGCATGCAAACAAAAACCACGGACAAAGAAATGCAGTGAAAAAGGGAAAAAGATGCACATATGCACACATATGAATGCAGGCCCATGGAGGCCTCCAGGTTGTGAAGGGTGATAAGTTCAAGGTTTCTCTCCCATAACTCCCTCCTTCCCAGATCTTCAACCTGCAACAAACAACAGACAATTTCACTGTTTACTACAGCGTTGACTATCGATATCACTGTTCATAATATTTAAGTCTCAAATGAATTATTTTTTATATAACAAATAAGCGAATGAATCTAGATTTACCAGTTTGATAAGAAACAAGGAAGAAATGTTGTATGTATTCCTCACAGAACGTGATTAAAAAAATTCGAGATGTAGGTAAAAGATCATGTTTTCGATCATCTGACAGATGAATGAAATTCATATTCTCACCTTACTGGAGTACATTTTTTTATGTGTCTTCTTCCACAACTCCCAGTGCTGGTCTAGATTAGTGTTAAAATGGGCCAGTGCTGCGCTACAACACACGGCTA
>JAUMHE010000068.1:12519049-12538747 GCA_032359235.1 Enteromius mattozi | reverse complement strand
GGAATACTATTTATACACATTTTGATGAGACTTTGCAGAAAACTAGTTTTTTTGTTTTCATTAAAGATAAGCTTAGTTGTCAGATTGTGAAAATGTGACTTTCGTCACCTCCATGTCCAGATCTCGTACACCTGCTGCACCGTGTCTTTCACAAGTCGACAGAGAGGGATTCGCACCTTTAATTTGTGTAAGCCAGGCTCTATGCTGTGTAGAAAACCAATATGGTGTCAAAAGAGCCAAGCCAGGATTGACTCTCTCTCTTTCCTTTCGCTAGATACAGCATTATGAGTCAGCTTATTTGGCCAGTTATAAGGCCTTTGTGTAGAGACGGGGGACAACACTGGACTCGGGGAAACAAGTCAACCTTATTTTAAGTGGTTTCAGCAGGAACAAGTTCAAAATAGAAGCTTTGTGTGTAAACAGGAGATGTGAGAAACCCAGACCCATGTGAATAGGCTATAATAAGCAAGCAAGCAGTGGGAGAGGTGTAATGCAGGACTGCATTAATTGAGATCATTTGTCACGACAAGGTAGGAGTTTATACCCATTTTGTTTCATTCATTAGAGGACTACTGGAAATGTTTACAAATTCAGTGTAAACTTATGATTTATTAAGCAACTTTTTTATGTAGGTTTTTAAGTATTACAAAACAGGTCTGCTAATGTGATGATTTAGAGATGCATTTTCTAATTTTAAAAAAGTGTTTTCACATGGTTTGTGGTTTTTGATTCATACTGATGTTGTTTTTGTCATCACTTTCTAATGTTTTATTTAAAGCTCAGTTTTGTTCTTAATTTAACTGTTATTTGTCACCATTACTGAGGTTTATGTGTGAAGCGTTGAGGCTGTTTACCTATAATTATAAATTAAAGGAAAACATCTTTATGATGCAGAATGTTCTCTGAATAAGAAGGAAGCAAACTTTCAGAGGCAAGCAATAAATAAAAACTGTGTGTGATAATGATAAATGAAATATTCCTGTGCCGCTCATTGACTTGAGCAGATGCAAGAGACATTTAGCATTCAGTGAACAAACACATCTAAACAGACTAAATTACTGTAGACACTTTTTAAATCTCAATCTCAAATCTCAATCCATGGCATTGCAAGTGCAGTGCAAGTTGGGTAAGGTTATATTGCTGTAAGAGTTAATTTTTAAGTGCGGTTTTACATACATACATACATAATAATTGCAAGTTTGTATTTCACAATTCAGACTTTTTTCAAATTAAATTTCAAGTTAATTTCTTTTCTCAGAGTAGTAAAAATGTCAGAAAGGTGTATATAAAGTTACAAGTACCTTTGATATTTTATATTCTGTGGTGGAAACAGGATTCCATGCATGTATTATTTAGCAGTCCAGTTCTGTTGGATGTCTGATGTCATTTGGCACAGCTCTATTCATTAAACTGAACGTCTGTCCATGCTGGGTGGGTAATTCCTAATTTGTGTCCAGGCCTGTGCACCTGTACCCTGTGACATGAGGTTAAGCTGGACTGTAGTGAAAGTGCCCTGCACACCTGTCCTCTCACATCAGACGCTGTAGAGCAGTAGAAAGGGAAATAAGCGTGTTACTGTGCAGCTGTCACATGGCTTGCCATTTTTATTTACCTAATGACGGTGCATTCAGATGACAGTCTCACACCCAAACAGGTCTAGAACATTCCACTGTCGTCCTTAATCAGAAATGGATAAAAATGTTTTTTACAACTTCAGCTGTGTCTGGATCAGTCGGTCTGTCTAAAAAGCAAAGGATTACAGAGGTTTTTAACACAATCATCATAACACAGTATCAATCATTTTTTGCTGATTCTTTTCTTCTCTCTGGTTTCAGGTTTTTGGAAGTGTGACGTCTGAATGTGACTAATGCATCTTCAACAACCTCTGAGCTCAACATAGATACCAACCTGAAAACATCTGGTTATGAGAACTGGCACCACAAAAGTCCCTTGGTAAGCAGTCCGTTTGGTAAATTAGACATAAAAAATTGCTATTAGGAAAGCAACTAAACAATCTATTAATGTTTTTTAAAAATACATAATTGCAATTGCATCTCATACATAAAATGACTAACCTCTAACCACATAAAAAGTAACCTCTTCTATGAGAAACCTTATTTTATTTCCTTCAAGTTCATTAATGGTTTGGAGGAAATAAAGCCAGAAAGGTCAAAAATAATGCACCAACATGTACTGATTGTGAATTGAAAAATTTATTGGAAAAAAAAAATTGTTTTTTTTTTTTTTAAATCCTAAAATAATACAAATATTACATTTCTAAGAACTTTCCTGTTGAAAAAAAAACAGCATATGCTGGTTAGATATGTTTTAAGGCACAGCAGCTGGTTAGAGCTGGTTTAAACTGGTCCTTATTTGGTCATGAGCAAGTTTAAAGTTATAGCTTAAACCAGTTCATGACCAGCTGACATGCTTCAAAACATACCTAAACAGCATGTGATGTTTTTTTCAACAGGGTTTACATTAAAGTTTTTAAAGATTTTTCCTCATATTTGACACATCAGTGACCATTTGGTTATACTTTTTTTTAAATTTCTTTTTTCGTTTTTTGCAGGAAGGAGGTAAGATGTTCATGGATCTGCGTGGCCGGTGGGGCGCATGGACAGTCCTGCTGTTGTGGTGCATAAACCTATCGGCTGCAGACCTCACCTGCCCACAGAAATGCTCTTGTTACCCTGACACTTTGGAGGCCAACTGCTCCTCAAGGCACTTGACGGGTGTTCCTGAGGGGTTACCAAACAATGCCAAACGCTTAGATCTTTCAAGAAACCAGCTGAAAACACTGGCCAGGCGTCAGTTCTCCAGCCTGTCAAAGCTAGAGGACCTGGACCTAAGTGAGAACATAATCTCTATGATCGAGGTGGAAACATTTCAGGGGCTGAAGAACCTGCGATACTTGAGAATTAAGAACAACCGCCTCAAGATCCTCCCGGTTGGGGTCTTCTCTGGTCTCTCCAACCTTCGACGTCTGGATATCAGCGAGAATGAGATCCTGGTTTTTCTGGATTACACATTTCGGGACATGATTAATCTGCAGCAGCTTGATGCAGGAGAAAACGACTTGGTGTTTATCTCGCAGCGGGCATTTGTTGGGCTTCAGGCGCTAAAAGAGATGAACGTGGACCGCAGCAATTTGACCTCCATCCCCACTGAGGCTCTGTCGCAACTTCAGAGCTTGACCAAGCTGCGTCTGCGCAAGCTGACCATAAGCGTCCTGCCCAACAATGCCTTCCATCGACTGCACCAGCTGCGCACCTTGCAGATCCTTCACTGGCCTTCTCTCGAGACACTAAACAGCAACAGCTTGGTAGGCCTCAACCTTACCACCTTAATTTTAAGCAGCTGCAACCTTAGCACTGTACCTTATGCTGCGTTGCGTCCTCTCACCTACCTGCAGTACCTTGACTTGTCCTACAACCCCATCAGCTCCGTACAGGGCAACCTTCTTGGAGAACTTCTGCGGCTCCAAGAGTTGCACCTGGTTGGTGGGAACCTACTACGTATTGAGCCAGGTGCCTTCAGGGGTCTGGTCCACCTTCGTCTGCTTAATGTGTCCTTGAATCGTCTGTCCACATTAGAAGAAAGCGTCTTTCACTCCGTAGGGAACTTGCAGACACTGAGGCTGGACAGAAACCCGTTGGCTTGCGACTGCAGGTTACTTTGGGTCATGCGACGGCGGCGACGGCTCGATTTCGATGGCCGCCAACCCTCCTGCTCGCCTCTAAATCAGCACAAGAAGGCATTTCGTGACTTTTCAGAGGCTGATCTCCCAGTTATATTTACTTGCAGACAAGCACAGATTCTGAACCGCCAGCAGCAGGATGTGAATGTTGTGGAAGGCATGAGCGTACGATTTGACTGCAAAGCAGACGGCTATCCGTCACCTTCTATTACTTGGCTGTCAGCCCAGCAGACTGCACTAAGTTCTGTTGGGAGAGTACGAGTGCTTGCTAATGGGAGCTTGGAGTTGCGTTACACCCAAGTACAGGACAGTGGAACGTATCTATGTACTGCATCTAATGCAGCAGGCAACGACAGCATCTCCATGAATCTGCAAGTGGAGGGGCTTCCACAAAACCGCACAGCGCCATATTTCTCAGACGAGGGATGGATGGAAACTTCATTACCTCCTTCTACCAATTCCTCCGCACGGGTGTCAAGTCCTTACCCGTTTGATGCAAAAACCCTCATCATTGCTACCACCATGGGATTTCTCTCTTTCCTCAGCTCTGTGGCGATCTGTTTTGTGTTTATGTTCTTCTGGAGTCAGAGCAAAGGTCAGATTAAACACACTGCCACCATTGACTTTGTGCCACGATCATCCATGGGTGGAGGTGGAGATGGTGGGGACACTGGGAGATTCACAATGAAGCTTATTTGAGCTGGAATACAGAATTCATGGCCATGGTTACAATCAGTTGAGCCTTTAAAACTGTAGTAACTCTTATAGCGGAGCAACTGCTCATTCATAATGCAGCTTGCCAACAAAGCAAGGTACAAAGCCTTATGATAACACAACAAGTCTGACTGACAACAATGTAAATAAATAGGTATAGTAATAATAATAATCTCATTCATATTTTGTGGGCCTGACTGACATTATTGTAGGTATAATAACTTAACTCTTTTTTATGATAACATTTTAGTGGAAAAGTAAGGTATAATAACTTAACTCTTTGTTATGATAACATTTTAGTGGAAAAGTAAGATATATCTAATCAGTAATCAGTTCTGTAATATTGCTAAGCAATGCCAAAGTGTGAACAATAATAGAAGAATAAATACTTTTCTTGTCCAATAGTTATAATTCATATTCAAATTTATATATATTGTGGAATAATATTCCACTATTAAATAATTAAATAACTGTTGGATATTATTGTGGCGTGCCCTTGATTTGGTTTGTTATTGCTTGATTTTTTAGGCTCACAGCTCTTAGTATAATGAATAAAATCTCTTCCTTTGAGAGGGTTCTGGTACAGTTAGCCTTTAGAGATATTCATTTCACTGCCAAATTAAACCAGAGCAGGCCATGCGATGATGCATCTGACAACTGTTAGAATGCAGTTTTAGATATTGTAACTTTTTGTTGCACAAATGTATAACCCATAGAACTATGTATGTTGGTATAGAAGTCTTAACAGCCTATAAACATCTATGGTAGTTTGTAGCATTAAAACAGAAAATAAATAAACTAATACGTTTTTAAAAAAGTGAAGGATTTTAAATGGATACGTTAATGACTTAAATGCATTATTGTATTACATATTGTGTGTAATATTATTGTACATTCTTATAGTTTGAGGTAAAATTACAAACATTTTGCAGGGTCATTTAAACATGTCTTTTGTGACTTTTTTTAACAACATTAAATGAAATGGCTATGCACAAATGTCATGAACACACATGGATATTTACCTAAGATGCTTTGCAGTTTATGTAATGTATATAAGTTATATTTCCACATTTTGATGTTTTTGCTAATGCATTTGTAAGTTATCATGTTTTGCAATGGATTATTAAAGACTATGCAAAGTCTGCTTGTTCAGAAAACCATCTCGCCTTGCTATCTTTACTCCATAGTGTTCCATTTTAAACCACCTTATTAAAAATTCAAGTTCATTTCTAGGTAAAATTAATTTCTGAAAGTCTGAACAATTTGCAGGGTTCATTAATACAGTTGACAGCTGTAATTTTAAATGACATTGTGATCATACCTCTTTGTTACTCTGGTGTATGCAGTATAAAATAGCCCAGATGTAAGTTCCATCTGTTTCATCAATACAGAACCTATAACCTTGAGTGCCTGCAGTTTTTCTTTAGCTCATCTGATCGTGGAGGATAAATGACATGAGATGTAACGGTGGTGTCAAGAGAGAGAAATCTGCATAATTATCTGCATCAGTCACTGTCTTGTTTGTTAAACAGAGAAATAATTTCCCCCTGTTGCCTCTCATCTGATTACCTACGATTTAGGTTTGATATTATAGTATTTACGCAGTTTTTTCCGTGTAATAACCAAGTGAAATTGATCTGTGAGGGGTATGTTTTATTACGCTGATGACAGATTATTGTCTGAGCGTACAGGAAGGGACGGGGGACTCACAGTGATGTTTTAGGTAGGCCGTTGATTTGTTCGACAGACAGTTCTCAAGCTTTAACTGGATTCTGCAGAGAGAGAGAGAGACAGAGTAAGTCAGAGCAAATCATTTCTGCTGCTGCCCAGAATAACCCAGAAAAAAAAGATAATAATCACGTGTATGACCAGTGGTTTAAACCCTTTAGGATTACCTCTAGATGTCTCAATCTGTTATATAGGTCTGTCTGGCTACAGATGTGCTCAGCTCACAAACAGAATCTTGTATGAAATTCAAATAAAAATGGTTTTTATTTTCAAAAATTGTGTTACAATTAAAATACAATTAAACCAATAATTTTATTAAGGTGAAAATATAAAACTAAAATTATTGCAGTACATTTACAAAAAAGACTGTTACTTGCTATTTCTTTGTAATTATTTGTGAAATTGATTAGAAATTTCTGAGTGAAAAGTATTTTTACACTATGTTTATTATTTACTAATACGTTTGTGCAGTCAACATGATCCCATGGTCAAACAAGTGTGATTTCAGGAGCTATTTGTGCCTCCACTTTGACCAAAGTATATGGCACTTTTAGCCACTGGGTGGAGCAAAAGAGGGACACATAAATGAGACGATGGCAAGTTTGCTTTTTGAAAGCTTTGAAACTGAAATAAATCAGTTGACCCAGACATCATTTGAAACGACTTATGATGTTGGAGTTTTTTTTTGATGCTCAGTCTATATTGAAGGAGGAAGAGGAAAAGATAAGTGTCTATTCAGTCCCACACTTTCCCTGATGCGCTGAGCATTGGTTTACTGTTTCTGAGCTTCAGGAGTATTGATGAGTTTGATGAATAGGACAATAACATAGGCAAGACACAGAGTAAGCTGATCCTAAATGCTGATTCTGTCAAAATCAAAGTATTGACAAGACCTGACAAAGCAAAATGTACAGCACACCGGGGGAAAAAACAACACATTTTTTTTATATATGCATACTGTATGTATATTAATTTAGTTAATTAAATACAGAACTAAGAAACAAAATTAGATCAGTTATCTCAAAACTGTTTTGACTGACTTAATATGACAAATGGTGATATTCAAAATGACAAAATTTATATATATATATAGTTATACATTTTAGAAACTAAAAAAAATCTTTACTTCACTACAAAATGCCAATAACCTACATTTAAATTGCAGGGTGAAGAATTTTTGGTGATTTAGTGATTTATTAAGGCATACATTATAAGGGTTAAAATACTGGGTCAGGCAGGGCCCACTTGTGCTTTTAGGGGGCACACATTAAAATTTATCTTAACATACTTTAAGGATTATTTAAAGTCATTTTTCACTGTCACTGCAATCTCTAGAAGCATAGGCAGAGAGTGAACCAACTCCAGGGTAAAGCTAAAAATATCCTAATGTAATTTACTAACTGCACACATCATAAACCCGTTGTTTTAGGCAAGTATATGGATGTCGTGTCATAAAATATTTTTAATACAGCTGAATTTGTATGATTACAATTTAAGTTACTATTGCTTTAGTAGTAAAATAGCGAATATAGTTAATTATAGCAAATAAATTATACAGGACTACAGAAATTATATGAGCAAGGAACATTCTCATTATCAAAGAACATTCTCACTGAACTCAGTGTAATGCAAGTTTAAGGATGCTTAAAAAGCTCCCATCATAATTAATGTCTACACTGTGAAATTAATCTCTTCATACAAACATCTGCACTCTGTTAGAGTCTGTCATCGAGACCCACACTGAACAAAACTCTGGCATTTCAGCTACTCTGATTGGCCAATGCATTCATATAAAATCAACAGAATTGTGTGATTAACGCTCAACACTGTAAAAAAAAGTTTAAAAAAAAATATGACAACTTGAATAGATCTAAACTGAATGCCGCAGTCGACACATTTCATTTTTATTTGTGACAGCCGTAGAGAGTTAGTCTAATTGTAGAGGATTTTTGTCCAGTTGTGACCCTGGACCACAAAACCAGTCATAAGGGTAAACTGATATTGAGATTTAAATAAGATACTACTATGTACTAAATAATACTACTACTAACTACTGCAAAAATTGCCTTTAAAGCTGTCCAAATTAAATTCTTAGCAATACATATTACTAATCAAAAAATAAGTTTTGATATATTTACAGTACTAAATATCTTCATGGAATATAATCTTTACTCAATATCCTAATGCATTTTGGCATTAAAGAAAAATGTATCATTTTGACCAATACAATGTATTGTTGGCTATTGCTAAAAATATACTTGTTCCTCACGACTGGTTTTTTGTTCAAAGGTAACAATTTGTTTACATTTTTTTGTACCCAAATTTGTATTGAACGATAGATTCCAAATTTAGGGGGACCAGCTTGTTGACTCCAGCCCCCCAATATATAACAATATAGCCTATACATCTCTAAATTTTTAAATCTAGAAGCTGAAATGTATTACAGTGAAATACGTTATTCACAACGCATTGCATGTAAATAAATACATCAAAGTGTTTAGCTTTATCTAAAGATGTCAATCCGGGTGATCGCTGTTGTGAGCGCATGTCTGCTCGCTTCATTCGCTCTCCTTCAGAAGGTGTGACGTGAAGACAATTAGCCTTCAGATTCTCAGAGAGGTCTGGTGAGGGACAGGCTGCGCCCGCTTATCACACGCGCACTCCTACAAAAACAACAGCGTTCTTAATCTCACACGAGACTTTTATTAACGTGGCGTCACTCCAATTAAAGCATCACGGAACAACATGAAGCTGTTCGTACTAACGACTCTTTTCTCAATGGTTTTGGCCGAAAAATCACCTCGGCTGAAATTCACCGTAATGGGTAAGACTTTATTTTTCTTCGGTGCAATTGTTTCCGTATGCATTCTGTGGAGAGTTCTGGAATTTTCTCGTTATCGGTCTCTAATGTTAATCCTTACTAAAGCAGACACTGCTTCCCCTCGGGAAACAAAAACTGCTGCGTATTAAGACTTCCAATTCCATTAGGATGGAAGAAACAGAAGAAGTCAGATCACATTGTTAGTAAATGGAAGCAGGCCAAGATGGGGTACTGATTGCCTTACATTGCTGTTTTGAAAACAAAAACCGATTGAGGCTCATATGCACGTCATGACTTACATAGAAGGATGCTGGAAGGATTTTTGACTGTGTATCCATAGTAACACATCTTTAAGACATGTTAGTAATGTTGTTCAAGAGCGACGTATGAGTAAACAAGCTCCTGAATCTTCCTGGAGGCTACAGAATAAGTAATTTTCTGACAGGACCGTTCGCTTGCTAACTAAACTTGTAAATGCATTGAATGACGTTGCTGATTTAGAATAAGGGAATACTCTGCAAGTGGGTTAAATTTAAGAAAATCATAGGACGCAATCTAAGGAGCTGCAATGCAGGTGCGCGAGCTAACGGGAATGATGGCACTGCAGCAACTGATGCATTTCCAAGACTCAGGGCACAACATGCGATGCAAGGAAAAACACACTCGCAGAAGAGAATAGCCCATGGAAAATTCCACGAAACCTACCACTGTTGTTTATTCCAAGCACGTTCACAGCCTTCTATATCGATACAGCCAATATGGGTCATGCGATTCACAAGTGTTTATTTGAAAACATCAACATGTCTCACGGTCATCGCTCTCAGTGTTGCGTGATACTACAATTACAGATATGAGAAAGCAACGAGAAAGACCAATATGAGTCTCCAATGAGCTTGTAGGGCTTGACCGCCCACTTCAGCACCACGGACAACGACGCTTCCCCGAATCCTCAATTCAGCGCACGTTTTCCCAGAAACCACGAAGGATGCGACGGCGAGACAAATAATGTAATAAACTAAAGTACTGTGCTATGGAAAGCGACACCTTCGTATGCAAATAGAAACCGGATCAGACTGGTCTGCAGGCTTTTTCGACCTCGCCAGCCCCCGCTTCGAGTAGCCAGTTATTGATTAAGATGAAATCTCTACCCGCGCAGACCGAAACAAACACCTGTTGCAACGTGATAGTTTTATGAAATTATCACATATCTCAGCTTTATATAATGTAGTGGAAATAATTAATAGTTTTACATAGCTGTTACCCCTGACAACCACATTTGACCGTTTTCTCCATTTAGGTCAGATGAAAAACACTCAGGAAAGTGGCTTAGGCATTTGAATCAGTCATTTAGATCATTTAGCCCCCAAACTGAATTTGCCCCAAAACCCTTTTTTTAAATCTCTTAAATAATATAGCATGATGTTCAACATTTAGTAATTCCCACAATATGCAATATGATTTACATAGAACAAGCTGAAAAGGAAAATTGACTTGTTAAAGGAATAGTTTACCTAAGATGTAGGTGAGTTTTTCTTCATCTGAACAGATTTGGATAAGTTCAGCATTACATCGCTTGCTCACCAGTGGATCCTCTGTAGTGAATGGGTGCAGAATAAGAGTCCAAATACAGTAGCTGATAACCATCACAATAATCTACAAGTATTGCACACACCATAAATGAGCATTCTGTGAAGTAAAAACCTGCATATTTTAATCCATAGCCTATTTAAGACATTTTTAACTTAAAAGTCAATGCTTCCAGCTAAAATATGAGTCCATTATTCATAATATTGTTTTCTCCAGTGAAGAAAAAAACGTCTTGTCTGAATCAGGCTGAAATATAAACAGTCACTCCAAAACAATTCTGAACAAAGATGTTGGTGGATTTTAATTTGTGGGAAAAACAGGTGATGCACTTTTTCACTGGATGAAATATTAAAGATTTTGGACTAGTATATCTTAATGCTGGATTTGTTTTTTTTTTTAAAAACATGCAACTTTTAAATTCATTGACTCACTTTAATAGCTGATGGACTGCATTACTTGTAGATCATCGTGATGTTTTTATCAACTGTTTGAACTCTCATTCTGATGGCACCCAGATCATTCATTGGCGAGCAAGTGATGTAATGCTACATTTTTCCAAATCTGTCCTGATGAAGTATCCAACTCATCTACAATTATGATGGCTTGTGGGTGAGTAATTCTTGGGGTGAACTATTTCTTTGATGTATACATTGGTTGCACAGCCTTTTATCTCAATAATTAAAAATACAAGAATCATTTAATGCATTTCAATGATCTCACAGAAAAAGCTTATTTATTTTGCTATCGTAACTATCCATATTTCAGTGTCTACTTGTATTTCATTATTTGCATTTTGTGTAGTTCTTCCCTGTGACCCATTTTTGAATTGCAACCTTGCTGTTCACAACCACTATTTTCGTAGTCACACATTATTTATTCATGCAGCATGTGAATGCATACATTTAAAGCCTGCCAGAAACATTTTTAGACAATGCATTTCTGTCAATTTCTCTATAGAGTCACCTCGGTTTCGCTTTATGAAACCAGAGAACTACACAACGGTTTACCACCAACTGGAAACTGATGTCCTGTATGTGGGGGGCCAAGGGGTCATCTACAAGCTCACCTTCAATGATAAAGGAGTGCATGACACGCAGGTAGGGGGCTGACACAATAACCTGGAGCCAAAGTAGATCTATCACTGCTCTAAATCCTGACCTAGATAGCTGGTACTCAGTAAGTAGCAAAAATGTGCTATTATTTATGGAGCAGAACAATGCTTTATAATGGAGGCTCTCTGAAATGATCACTTGTGGATGCATAAAAGCAAGCATTTCTTGCCAAGGACTTATAGTTATGGTTTCTTATCATTTAACTGTCACCATAACACTTTATGACCTGTTTCTCACTGTAATTATGGAATACAGCATTAACATCATGAGAACAATTCACTCCATTATTATGTATGCAAGGCGGCATGATTAGTATGTTTTTGATGTGCTCACAGATCCATGCGTTAATGGATGAGAATGCAAAAGAGACATGTGTCTCTAAATCACCAGCATGGAAGGTAAGGAGACAATATTCAGTATTCTCAATCTCACAATATTCAGTCAATTCAGACCTCAAGTTGCTTGTGACAATAGGATTATCATGACTCATTTAAGCCTAGTGATTCAGTGCACTCACAAATCTAACCGCAAGTAGTGTCCGGTTATCCATTTCTCATAAACCTTCTGAGTCAATTACACTTATCAGGTTTAGCCGGATTAGAATAAAAACTGAATTCTGAAACTGTAATCAGAACATTTGTGAAAATGTTTCCCACACGCTGCTCATTATGCAAGATGGAGCCTGGCTGGATTCACTGCCCTGGTTCAACATATACAGAAATAGTCATCCATGATGAGCAGGTCATCACTCAAGAGTTGACTGAATGAGGCTATTTTTTAAGGGTAATGGCACAGACAGCCAACTGATGAGTGATGGGTTTCTTTAAATATCTAAATAAAGATTAGATGATTAGAAGATTAGAAGTTAAGTGAAGTCAATCATTCTTAAAAAACAAGCTTGATTATGTCCACAAAATCCAGTTTAGTATACAAAACAAGTACAAATGGCCACACTGGATGGCATACTGTGTTTAACAACTATATCTATTTCTGTAATTTATAATATATGATGTCTATATGTTTTGTATTGACTCATATTGTGTGTTCTTTCATCTTTCTGTAGCAAGAGTGTGCTAATTTCATCACAGTAATCGAGAGAGTTGACGATTCGTTCGTGGTGTGTGGGACAAGAGCAGGTGCTCCTAAATGTTGGCTCCTGGTAAGATGCCTCACCTGCCATTAAATATATATGCGACTATAACAGTCCTGAAGTTATTTATACTGCATCTGTAAGCAAACCACAAAAGTGTTTAAGATTAAGATGCGTCTTTCTTTGTTATTGTCTATATCTGCCTGTTTTGCATTTGGCAAAGCAACATAGATTGCATTCAGTCTAATCAATTCTTGCTTTCCTTGAGAATCAAATTCTTGATTTTGGCATTGCCAGTGCAATCTTCTTTGCGCAGACATTTCAAGTCACCTTAATATCACAAATTGTTGTGAAGACACTTATCGAATGTAACTTGTTTCAATTGTTTTAGCATTTTCTCTGGATTACAGGAAAAAGCAAAAAAAAACAATAAGACTAGATTCCCCTGCGAGCTCAGCTGCTTATTTATTTAACTGCTTCTGTATTATTGTGCACATTTTCATAACCTTAGTGTGTCTCTGCCGTGGGTGTGATTTATAACCCAACCATTTAACAGTTTCCCTAGGATGAAAACCAAACAGAACGGAAAGCAATACAATAG
Organism: Enteromius mattozi; assembly: GCA_032359235.1. Classification (NCBI taxonomy): domain Eukaryota; kingdom Metazoa; phylum Chordata; class Actinopteri; order Cypriniformes; family Cyprinidae; genus Enteromius; species Enteromius mattozi. The sequence continues at coordinate 12,525,394 of JAUMHE010000068.1, read as the reverse complement.
AATGGAGGTTTGACGACCTGAAATGTGGGACGCTTATTTAGTAAATAAATAAAATTATGGAAAAAAGTTTTCAGCATCTTTTCTGCTAAAAAGTGGCCTGATTTCTCCAAGTGCTGCAGTGCCTATGCAGTTTTTTTTAATGAAAAGCCTAAGCAGTGAATAATCACATCATCTCTCTCACCTAGGTAAACGACAGTGTATTGACGGACATGCCGGAGGAAACAGCAGCGGCTAACATCTTGGCACCTTTTCCTTCTCAGCGCTCCATCAGTCTGTCAGCAGGTAGAGAGAGAGGAGGGGAATGGAGAAAGCGAAAAGAAAGGATATAATGCAAGGAAGACGAGAAAGAATGCTATTCGTTCAAATCTTTCATTAATTACATCAGATTGTTATGTAACTTTTTATGAATTGTACTTTCTGACTTGACATAAATGACAGCCCTCAGAGAACAGAGATCCATTTGTTATAAGCAATGCATTATAGGCTCAGCGAATCAAATTTTGACAGATCTTTACTGAAAATATACCATGTAGCGGATGAAATTACAGAACAACTTTCAAAAAGGACAACAATCCCTATAGAGCTCTTGCCCTCCTCTTTAAAGTTCTAAATGTCAGGTACAAAATTGAGTATTTTATATGCCATGTGAGGTTAGCAGAGCTGAAAGGTCAACAATGATTCTGAAAGAAGTACCATGTCTCTAACTGTCAGTCATAAGCAAGTCGAAGCAGTGCTGCCATGAAAGTGCTTTGTGTGTGCGCTCACAGTCCTCTTTTTTAGTTTGAGTATCAAAGTATTGCAAACATTGCTAAATTTGAATCAAAGTTTAAGGGAATCTTTGATTTGACAGAACTGTAGTCACAGGGGTTTGGCTGATGGATATACTTATCTCTCTTCCTCATTTAGATGAGAATCTGTACTCTGCTCTGTCAGCGGTTGCAGGACAGACTGGCTCTATCCGTCGCACATATGGCTCCAAAAAGCAGCTGAAGACAGAGAATAAATGGTTACAGAGTGAGTTGACAGTTGTTATCTAAACTGAATTAGCAAAGATTTTCATGAAGGACTGAACTAATGGATTCACCTATGCTATGTCAGCTTACTATTTAATCTGATAAAGTATAGTACTGTGAAAAGTTTGTTTTTCAAAAAATTCTGGAAAAAATATATAAGTAAAATATATTGATATTTTTTTAAATGTTTCAAAATAGTTCACCAAGACTGAATGTATTTGATAAAAAAATCCAAAATGTAGGGAAGTCTTTACTGTCTTTACTTTGAGCAATTCAATGAATAAAAGACTTGAATTGTAGGTTACGGAAGATATATTATAACATATTATTTTTAATTTTACTAATAGTCCAACCCTAGTCTTATGCCATTCATGACTTTCATATGTCTTTCACATACCAATATTGATAGCAGCACCACCACAGTGTTTACAGTTTTGGTGAACGCAACTCACAAATGATAAATTGAATCTCTGCATATGAACATGGGACAGGAGAAATAAAAGATTTTAAATAAAAATGAAAAAAAAAATTATAATAATTTGTTAGATGAGTGAGTAAATTAGACAGTTTGAAATATTTTAAAATATTTTATTAGCTCATTAAATGCAAAACTTCCATGAAGAAATACAGTTGATAGTTGATACATTTGCTCTCACCATTTCCCTCAGATGCCCAGTTTGCAGGAGCCGCTGTCATACCACACACAGAGAAACTCAAGGATGAGATCTATTTCTTCTTCAGTGAGGTCAACAGTACAGCCAGTCTAGATGAAGAGCCATACAGGGCTCGCATAGGGCGAGTCTGCATGGTAACAATCTTTTATGCATTCTTGCTTCATATACACTGCTGTGAGGACTCTAGGTTTCTGATAACCTTTGCATCTGTGGCTCAGGTTGATGAGGGAGGGCTTCAGAACATGCTGCCGAACTCCTGGACTACATTCCTGAAGGCACGTGTGATGTGTGGGAAACCTGGAACTCCTGTACATTACAATAACTTCAAGCAGGCTTTCGTTCTGTCCTCTCATCAACGCACTGGGTTGATATACGGCATCTTCTCCAATGCCTGGTAAGCAGATGTAAAGTCTAAAAGTGAGTAGGAAGACATTTGACATCAGGCTCCTGAAATAATGCCTCCAGCAAGACTACATTAAACACCAAAAAATAAATCCCTATAGATTTGTACTCAAAACATTGATTTAAAAAAATGCCAGCTGTGCTCACTTCAAGCTTACTTTTTAAAAGGTATATACAAATATTGGTACCATATCAGTACAATCTTTATTTTTTTTATTTATCAGTATTGGTTCAAATTTGGAAATTTAATATTTAGTAAATACATTTTTCACTATTTTTATATTAACAGTCACACGTAAATGTAATCTTTAGCAGATCTCTGAATGAATATCCATTTTTCATAGTTTATTGTAATGTTGGGGATCCTAAATACACTTGTTGCATTTGACAGAACCAAATGTATATTTAGTGTTTTATTTAATTGATTTATTTTTAAGTATAGTTAATAGTTATTGGTCAAAACATTAAAAAAAAAAATCTATTAACCAGAATTGTAATGTCTGTGCTTTGCTGCTGTACTTGACTCATTACATTTATCTATAACTGATTAAAGCTATAATTCACTCAAGAATGAAAAATAGTTGAACATTTAATCACTCTTAGGCCATCTAAAATGTTTGTTTCTAAACAGATTTGGAGAAATTAATTTAGGATTACATTACTTGCTCACTTGGATTTGTTAAAAACAAATCCATCATTCACTTCTGGCCAAAATAGATGATAACGCTTGCAAAAATGGTCTTGTATTATTCCTTTAAGAGCAATTTGCATATTTATGTCTTTTCACAGGAACACCACTGTAGTGTGTGCCTACTCCATTGAAGACATTGACCGTGCCTTTTCTACATCCAAACTAAAGGGCTACAACTCACCCTTGTCAAATCCCCGTCCTGGAACGGTACAACACTAAAACATTAACCAGGCTAATTATTTGCCAACAGACAATCATGTTGTTATACATACAGTATGATTACATTTATTAAGAGCCTGATTCTTAATTTGTATGGTTCACCTTTATCCAGTGTGCTTTTAGGAATAACACTCAGGCTCATAACCAGAAGATCCTGACTGTGATCAAGGATCACCCTGAGATTGAGGAAACGATCATCCCGGTCGGCGAAGCTCCTCTAGACCTGCCAGTTCAAGACCACTTCACACATATTGTGGCGGACACAGTCTTAGCTGTCAATGATGAACACTACAGCATCATTTATCTGGGCACAGGTACTGTGAACTGCAGAGAATTGCTTTAAAATAGCATTCAAATAGTGTATTTTTGCAAGCTATATTGGAATTTTGACTGACAGACAAATAGCTGATTTTAATATTCTATTCTATTTTGCCTAAATAAAAAAAAGAAAACATGACAAACTAAAACCATCAGTTTTAAATGCTACAAGGAAATTTAGGCATAACAATATATGAATTCATAGTATAGAAAATGGATATTCATTTTAAGATTTCCTTAGTATTTTTAAAATTAACATTTGTTACAGTAGATACGGCAAAGGTAATCTAAATTTAAAAATAGGAAATGAGCAACTTAATTAAATATCCATTATAATGGATATAATGGATTATATTATATTATACATGTCATACCAATATATTAAAAAAAGTCTCTGCTATCAACAAGTATTCAATGTATTCACCAATATCTTGCATCCTATGTATTTCATTCTCATTCTTTTATTCTTTTTGTGTCTTTTCCAATGCAATTTTTCCTGTCTCCTTTACAGAGAAAGGAAGAGTCCTGAAGGTGCTGCATGCCATAGAAGGAGCCTTTATCATAGCACAGTACTCTTTATTCCACGATGATAGTCCTGTCATTAACATGGCCATTGACTCTAAAAAGGTAGATGCCCACATTTTAAATAAGCTAATTCACTTTAAAACAGGCCAATTTTAGCCTGCAGTGGTAGGACATATTATTCCACTGTAATATATTTAGCTTTCAATCAAAATTTTTATTTTACAATCAGAAAGTAATTTAAAGGCTGTTCACATAGATATTTAACAGAGTGTTTAGTAGGAACCAGATGGCACCTTTCACCTCTGTATTCTACTTTGTGCCAGGGTCATCTCTATATTGGCACAGAGCTTGAGGTGCAGCGCATCCCTCTCGCTGACTGTGGTCGTTATGGAGCCAGCTGTCAGGAATGCATCCTTTCACGAGATCCATATTGTGCGTGGGATGTGTCCAAGAAGAAATGTACTGCAATCCCATCAGACTACAACATTAGCACTGGGTACATATGGACTCACAAATATCTCAACACAATAATGCATTACTGTTTCTCTGTTGCGGTAAACTAATTTTTTTCTATTCTCCCTATTTGAAATCAGAACCCTTGTTCAGACCCTTGACCACTCTAATGCCTCGGTCTGTGGCCATGCTACAGGTAGGTTGTTCAAAATGACACATAAACATGCCATTTTCTTGTTGTAGCTCTAAGAACTTTATAGCACTAAAGAATTTGAAATATTTTCAAACCGTTTTTATGGAAGCCTGTTTCCGCCACTGAATAAAAAAAAAATAAAGTTATTGTTATTACTTTTTATCTCACAATTCTTATTAAGATATAAACTCGCAATTGGGAGTTATAAAGTCACAATTGCGTGATAAAAAAGTTAGAATTGCAAGATATAAAGTCACAATTGCATGATATAAAGTCACAATTGCGAGTTATAAACGTACAATTGCATGATATAAAGTCACAATTGCGTGATAAAAAAGTTAGAATTGCGTGATATAAAGTCACAATTCTGAGATATAAAGTCACAATTCTGACTTTATATCCTGCAATTCTGACTTTATAACTCACAAATTCTGACTTTATAACTTGCAATTCTGACCTTATATCACACAATTCTGAGAAAAAAGTCAGAATTGTTAAAAGTCGCAATAATCTTTTTTTTTTTTTTTATTCAGTGGCGGAAATGGGCTTCCATACGTTTCAGATATTTCTTCTTCTCAAATTCCCACTAAAACCTAGTTTTGCATTTATTATATATATAGTTTGTATTTTCCTTTAGCTTGACATAAAAATATTGGTAAGACTTTAGTATAGGGACCAGTTCTCACTATTAACTAGTTGCATAGTAGCATGCCTGTTAGTAACATATTGGCTGTTTATTTGTACTTACAAAACACAGATTCTGCATGACCATAATCTACAAACCTAAATTTAACAACTACTAACTATTAATAAGCAACAAATTCGTTTAGGAAAAAGTTAATAGTGAGAATTGGACCTTAAAATAAAGTGTGACCAAACTATTTTTTTTTCTGGTGTTTGCTGACCTAACAGCGTTTAATCTCATTGAAAATTATTTTTGAAAATCTCATTTACAGATGACAGAACAATACACACCTAAAACCCTAGTAAAAAAAGATTAAATGAAGAGCAAGTTTTGTGTCATAAATTAATAGTCTGCAACAATAGCATTTAAAAACAATTAAATAATAATTTAAAATAAAGACTTTTACATTGTTACAAAAAATGTGCTTTAAAAAATTGATCAAAGACTCCTAAACAAATTAGTAAAACTGCTACTACAAAAATGTGTTAAGCTCACAACTATTTCTGACGATCATGATGATAATAATCATAAAGATTCTTGGGCATTAAATTAGGTGTATTAGAATTATTTCTAAAGGATCATATGACACTGAATGGCTTCTGAAAATTTGCTTTGACCAGGGCTTAAAAACGGGAAAAAAAAAACATTCAGTTCACTCCGAGCACAATTGATATTTTAAAGTTTCTGTTCTTGCGTTCCGCATTAAACAATGCGTTCTGAAAACGGTTTTCTAGAAAAAAAATACCAGTTACTAACGTTACTAAAAATTATATATATATCTGTGTGTGTGTGTGTTTGTCTTTTAACAACATGTTTGACATTATATTTCTAAATGATTAAAACAATTTGCCTTTTCATGTTATTTATACATCATGTGTCTTAAAACCGAAAGTAAACCAGTTTGAGTAAAATTCGTTAAAAATGCGTTAATAAAATATTTTCTTGTTTAATGAGATAAATAGCCATGTAAGCGGAATAATGTGTTGTCTTTGTCTTTTTCACTACAACCGCATCCAGAGTCGTTTGCCCATCTGCTGTAGATACTGATCTTTTATTGCTCGTCGGATCAACATATTGGATGTTTGAAAGATTTATATATATATATATATATATATATATATATACAGCTCTGGAAAAAAAATAAGAGACCACTGCAATTTACTCCTAAATCA
>JAUMHE010000068.1:12496806-12508341 GCA_032359235.1 Enteromius mattozi | reverse complement strand
ACCCTCGTTCCCTTATGTTGTGACGACAGACTGGGGTCTTGCCTAGAGCCCTGATTTGCTCTGCTTAAGAGAAAACGCCAATGGAAATTGGCAAGTGGTTAAACAATCCTGAGCCAATCCCTTCATCCGGGTATGAAGAGGTGACAGGTGCAACCACTCATCAGATTTTGCTTGGGAGCTGCGAGTTTATGCCTGCTGCTTTGAAGTACTGCAACGAAGAGGAAGCTGAAGCAGAAGTTGTTCTCTGTGGCGTCGACGACACAATGAGCGGTTTCCCTGTCTAGCGAATCCCCTGGGTGTTTCACAAAAGAGCAATTTCTGAACACAGTCATTTTGCGTCTTTTTCAAGATGCTGTTTCCAAGATCCCGCCTTGCCGGGCGGCGATTCCAGGCTATTCGGCGGGGCCGTCCAAGGGCAGTCCTTATGTTTCGTTTGGAGCACTGAGGGAAGATCAGATGTCACTCACTGCATCGGGGCATGGGCTATCGTCAGCCAAAGAGGAAGATGAGGCGGAGCCGCGTCCTTCCGGTGCTGCGGCTACCGCTGAATCTGATCCGGAGCTGATGGCCATGCTTGCCCGAGCCGTCGTTACCATCAGGCTGGAGGTGTCCACACTCCCCAGCCCGGAGCCTTCACGGCTGGACGATTGGTTCCTGGGTCCTGACCGTGATAGCAGATCATGGCCCACTCCGGTTCCTTTCTTTCCGGAAGTGCATGAGGAGTTGACAAAGTCGTGGATGGCTCCTTTCACAGTCAGAACACTCTTGGCTTGTTGTCGCACTTTTAGCCCATGGACAGACCTTGTGTTTCTTCGGGCCAGGTTTCCTTTTAGAACAAGTGTTGCAGCATGTTGTGGTAACAACAGATGCCTCCATGGCGGGCTGGGGCACCACATGCAATGGACAGGGCCCGAGGCTATGGCACATCAATTGCCTAGAGCTGTTGGCAGTGTAGCTCTGCAGCACTTCCGCCCACTGCTGCAAGACAGAGACGTATCCACTTGGACAATGCTGCAACTGTATCGTACATCAACCCGGAGGAGGCAGATCCAGCCTTGGCATTTCTGTGTCCTATAAGAGCATTACACATGTACGTGGACTGCACCCGGAGCTTCAGAGGCTCTGAGCAGCTCTTTGTCTGCCACGGAGGTCAGCAGAAAGGGAAGGCTGTCTCCAAGTAGAGGTTGGCCCACTGGATTGTGGATGCCATCACCTTGGCTTACCAGGCCCACTCCACTCAGAGCGTGGCCTCCTCCTTTGCATTGGCCCACGGCACTGGACGACACCGAACACCTTCGCGAGTTACTACAATCTTTGCGTTGAGCCAGTTTCTTCCCGTGTGTTGGGTAACAGGTAATTGGCGGAAAGAACTGGCCGGTGTCACGCTTGCTGCGCCCCTCACAGGGGATGCGAGCGCTGTTTACTCTTCCAGTAAGTTCCCCAGGTGGCAAACCCTGGTAGAGCATCCTCCAGCATCCTCGGCAGTCAGACTGGGCAGAGCAGTTGACGCCAGGCTCAGTATCAGTGTGCATGCCCGGGGTCCGGTCAGCCCCTGTACTGGGCTAGATGTTCATATAGTTGATTCCCTGCGGGTAATCCTATATGTGTGTCCTCCACGGTAAGGTTTCCCTTGGTAAACCCATGTCTTCCCTTGACAGAGTACTCTGTCCATCTGTACTGCCAGTCATTCCTCTCCTTCCCTGGATAGGACCTGCCTTAGAGACAAGATTGTATGTTGTACTGCCCCACTTTTGGTCAGTCCTCCACATGTCACCTCCCGCTGGTAGGATGTGGTCTCTGTAGCGCCCTTTTCAGAAGGACCGCTTCCCCATTGTCTTGCCAGACTCTACAACAAATACAAGAGGTAGCAGCCCCTCTTGTGGAAGGTTGAAATCCCTTCAGGAAGTAGAAAATTGCTTCTTTAGGAACAACAGTTTTGGCCTCTCCGGCAGCCGTGTACTCACTCTGGTCCCTGCGGGTATCAAAGTCAGCGAATCTGCTCTGGGGCGATGGGATGGTTATGACCTTTGCATAACATTTGTCTGACACGCGCCGCTTGTCAACATTTGTAGTGCTACAAGGTTGTAACGTTCAGGTTGTGGTGTTTTCCATTGGACCCCATTGGAACATCTCGGTTACGTATGTAACCCTCGTTCCCTGATGGAGGGAACAGAGACGTTATGTCCCCTTGCCACGACCTTGAACCGTCGCTGATAGCTGGGACTCGTTCTTGGCTCCTCAGCAAATCTGCAAATCACCTCTTAATACCCGGATGAAGGGGAGTGGCTCAGGATTGTTTAACCACTTGCCAATTTTCATTGGCGTTTTCTCTTTAGCAGAGCTAATCAGGGCTCTAGGCAAGACCCCAGTCTGTCGTCACAACATAAGGGAACGAGGGTTACAACCAAGACGTTCTTGCTGTAGTTTTGCTGCCAGTTACTGGACGCACTGTGTGTCATTGTGAAAGTGAAACTACTTTCTTTGTGCTTCCAAAAAAGAGGACATAACTAGAAATCAGTTGTATTCACAACACTGTTCCATAAAAGTTCAACCCAAATATGTATTCAGCACATTTACAGAGGACGGACTCCTAAAACCTGGAGAGTAGCCTATGCTGGCTGTGCACAGAGACTATAAAGTGGAGCAATTCTACCTCTGCAAGAACAGTCTGGCGCTTCTGACTTACAGCATTTAATTAAGTTACGTTTTCTTATTAAAATAACCTGCTACTTACTGCTCAAAACTTGCTTTGAATATTGAAGATTAGTGCTTGTTGTTTGTTGTTACTCCGATCTCGAATGCAGATAAGGCACAATGCGTAAAAAGACAGTACTAAGTCATGATAATCAGTTATTATGTCCCCACTGGATAAAACAAATGCCTCGTTTGTAATGTATTTTATTGTTTTGGTGTCATAGTGCCATGACGCGGCATCACGTTGTGGTAAGGGCCGTAATATTTCCGCCACATGCTTGCAGTATTCGGCCACAATGCACTGGATAGCTGGCCAATCAGAGCACACCTTGTTTTTTTAGAACAACAAGCTTTGTACAAATCGTGGAGGTGGGGCTTAGAGGAGAAACAAAAATTTACAGTATTTGAGAAATAATGTGTTTTCTGCACCTTTAAATGCATAAACACATTGTATTACACCAAATACACAAAATGATGTTCTTTTTAACAACATCATGTGACCCCATTAAATTTTATTTGTTACTTTTAACCTGAACTTGGAATCAAGATACTTTATTTGAAAATAAATTGCATTTCTTTTTATTTTACTTAAATATTATATTTTTATTGATTATGTATTATAGTATGTATAGTATGTAGTAATCTACATGTTGTTGCAGAACCTCTTTCACAGCAAGGGGTACAACTATGATCTCTACTTGTACAAAAAAAAATTATAATATAATTATTGTTGGGCAAAGTACAAAAACATTTGTTAATGTAACCATCAAAGAGTCCAAACCATTAAGAGCAGGGCTGTCCAGATTTGGTCCTGGAGGACCGGTGTCCGGCAGAGTTTAGCTCCAACTTGCCTCAACACACCTGCATGGAAGTTTCTAGCATGCCTAGTAAGAGCTTGATTATTTGCTTCAGGTGTGTTTGATTAGGGTTGGAGCTAAACTCTGCAGGACACCAGCCCTCAAGGATGGAGTTTGGATAGCCCTGATTAAGAGGAATTGGCATAGCTGATTCTCACTTCTCTGTATTTTTCTTAAAGGAAAACTCATATAAATTATTTTGATCTTGCTGTTTTGTTCTACAGGGACATCAGTAATCCAGATATAATGCGCTTCGACTGGAGCTTTACCTGGCTCAGTCATGTCCGTCAGTTCATTGTATGGAATGTGAACTTCAACAGCGTGCCGTGCGACTCATGGCCGGAGATGAAAAGTGTTGAGCTTCTGGACATCTCTAACAACCAGCTGAGGGACAGTTATATTTACAACCCACTATGTGACACTAGAAATGCACTGCACATGCTTGAAACCTTCAACGTCAGTCGCAATCGACTTACCAGCCTTAGTGACTTGGCATCTCTGACCAAAGACTTTGTCAAGCTGACTACAATCGATATGAGCCACAACCAGCTTCAGTATATGGGAAACCGTGACTGTCCATGGAGACAGACCATTACTAAAGCAATCGCTCATCATAATAGTCTGACGAGTCACAGTTTTAAGTGCCTTCCCACTTCTGTAAGCATCCTCGATCTTTCATACAGCAGCTTAGACCAGCTTGACATGGACTATTTTAATAAGGCATCCAATCTGACCGAGCTCCTCCTCAGTGGCAACAAGATCAAGTTCATCCCTTCCAGCTGGAGGAATCCATACTTGACGATGCTCGCTTTAGACGGCAACTCCTTTGGACTTGTTAACTTGAAGTCTTTTAAGGACATGCCTAGCCTACGTATCCTGACTGCAGGCAACAACCCTTACCACTGTACCTGTGATCTCTATACCTTCATAGAGGAAACCACAAGCAAGGGCAGAGTGACCATCACCGACTGGCCAAACAACTACAAGTGTTACCATCCTGAGCGTCTTCTCAACACAATGGTATCACAATACTTTCCTGGTCATTTAGCCTGTAATATTACACTCGTTATCATCATCTGCGTGTCAACAACAGTGGTCGTTGTTCTTGGTCTGACTCTCATGTGTTACATTTTTCGTGTGCCATGGTACATTAAAGCTACATACCACATCATCAGAGCCAAGTACAGGGCCCATAAAGAAGGTTCAGGCCAGGGTGTGGACTACACCTTTCATGCTTTCATCTCTTACAGCCATGCGGATGCAGACTGGGTTCGAAATGAGCTGCTCACTTGTCTAGAGAATTCTAAGCCTCCTTACCGCCTCTGCATCCATGAAAGAGACTTCACTCCAGGGAAGTGGATCATTGACAACATCATTGAGAACATTGAAGATAGTCGCAAGGTATGTCCACACACATTTATGTTCTAAGATGCCTGTATAAAAAGAAACATGCAATGTCACCATTCTTAAAATAATTTTTTAATAAATCTTTTTGTGTATCTTTCATCACAAAAGTGTAGTGTGGATGTAAATATCTAAGCCTTTAAATAATAGAAGCCTATTTTCATAAAACATTGATCAAATATCTCGGAATTGCAACATTATTTCCCAAAACTACAACTTCATATCTCACGGTCGCAACATTATACACTACCATTCAAAGTTTTGGGTTGGTTAAGATATGTCTGTTATCTTCACCAAGGTTGCATTTATTTGATAAAAATAACTATAAATAATAATTTTAAATAACTGATTCATATTTTATTATAGTGTCATCTTACATACATTCTTCTAATGTTAATTTGATGCTCATAAAACATTTTTATTATTATTAATGGTTACAACATTTTTATGGAGACCGTTTTTTTTTTTTCAGGATACTTTGATGAATAGAAAGAATTTATTTGAAATAGAAATCATTTGTGTACAACTGTAAAAGTCTTTACTGTTACTTTTGGTCAATTGATCCTTAAATTCCTTAAATAACTCTAACTTTTAAGCCTTTGAACCGTTGTGTCATTCACAACTGAAGCTTTAACATTGTGACTATATTTCAAAACATATCTGACACTTGTAACTTGACACTGTGTATGGGCTATAATTTTTTTCTTGTTATTAAGGTAATCTTCGTGTTGTCACGCAACTTCGTGAACAGCGAGTGGTGCAACTACGAGCTCTACTTTGCCCAACAGCGGGCCATTGGCAAGACGTTCAGTGATGTCATCCTGATTGTGAAGGAGCCCATAGACCCCACTTCTCTTCCCAGTAAATTCTGCAAGCTTAAACGGATGCTCAATACCAAAACCTACCTAGAGTGGCCCCAGCAACCCACAGAACAGAGCTTTTTCTGGGTGCAGCTGAGGAGTGTTCTGGGCAAACCAAACATCATAAGACAGCGTACGACCAGCCGTCATAGCCGCCTGTCTTCAGTGGGGTCTGTTTCCCTGATTGAGGTGCCACAAGACCAAAGTTCTGCAGGTACAAATGAAGATGGCCATCAAATCATTGAAGAGCCTCCTAATAGATGTTAACAAAACTTTAGAGAACTTGCTTGAAGGACATAATCATTATCAGTGGCAGAGATGACCAGAAAAAAAACATGCAGCTGTTGTTTTCCCAGTATTCAGGATATGACATGCATTATGGCAGCTGATCTGGAATGATGTTAAGCTAAGATTCGTCTAAACCAGTTTGTCTGACTCAGGACTGGAAAAAGTTCACTCTGACTCATATGTTCAGTGACTGAGCAAAAAAAAAAAGTAGACAAACCACATGCTCAACAACACACATGCTCACTCTGTCAATCAATACAGTTCTCTTTACTTTAGTATGCAAGTATATACTTATCTTAATTAGGGTAGTGAGCTGCAATACTGTTCCCACACCTTATGCCAGTATACAATTATCATTAAATAATGTTTTAATATATTTTAAATGAAAATATTTAACATTTAAAATTTTGTAAATACAGACTCTTTATAGATTTTATACATTCATTTATTACCTTTCTTTGCCAGACTTTTAAATGTATTTATTTTTGTACACATAAATGTATTTTGTATCTGCGAATTTGTGATAAAAATATGTGATACCTTCTGTTTTTGTTTTGATAAACAACTAATGGCAATGGCAAGACTATTAATAGATAGATGGAGAAACAGATGTGCTTGATCGATTTCTGAGGAGAAAATCATTATGTTGCCATGGTTACCACATAAAATTGTATCATTCTTGCAAAAAAAAAAAAAGAAAAAGACATTTTACTGTGCCTCATTGATAATCTATCTTATTAATGACATTAATGGCTGGCTAACTTCACATTCAACTCCACTAATGATTTTTTGTCTTTAGTTGTAAATCATGAATCATAAAATGTATTTTACTGAACAGATGGATCCTTGCAAAAATAAACAAGAAGCTATGACGCACAGTGTTATCCGATTTGCAGCCTTGTATGTTTACCTTCTCACGTGATTTTTCTGAGTGGAAACATTCAGAGCGCTAATAAATGTGGCGAATGTTTAGTCATCACTGTTTTGTGGCTGTTGCTGTGGGTGGTACTGCTTTAGTGTGTGTCTGTTTAGTGATATAGTATTACAGTTTTAGTTAAAATTTGAGTGTTTATTTTATATGTTCTGCTCTTTACTTTTAGTAATTTGTTGGTTTTGTTTAGTTTTTAAATATCCTCCTTTATTTTTATACTGATAGACTGACTCTAGTCACATACTGTGATAATGAAACACCAACTTGAGCTGCCAAAACTATGCCTTACTCCATCTCATAATATTGCCCAATACAAGATTCCTTTGGTCTGACACAGATATCATTTGACCTGGTTTAAACCTTAGACTGAACAAAAAGGTTTTAATAAGAGATAAAGTGCGTAGGCTACTCCAGAAACTCCGCCCACTTGGCTATTTCCCCCGCACAGGTGAATGGACGCTATTTAAATGAATGAGCACCAGTAACTTCTCAAGCGTTTGTTAGTTGCCACTTCTTTGTCTAGGTAAGTTGAGAATTTTGCTTGTTTTTATAGACTTACTAATGTTATGCTGATAGCTTTCTGGAAATAGTGCAGTACGCTGTTATTTGTAAACAAAGTTATCAATGGTTTAAGACGTTTAAGAATAAATGCCACTTGAAGATAATTATTAAATGATGCCAGAGGTTAATGCATGTAATAAGACCCTTTCATTTAGAATTACTTGGAACATAAATAACTCTCCTAATAATACGAATAAGGCGGTTTTTGCATCTTAATAAGCAGTAGGCTACATAACAAATGAGTACAATGACCAATATGAGCGGTTCTTGTACCAGCTTCAGTTAAATTCACATTAATAGCGCTGGTGGAAAGTTATTGGTCATTAGCACATTTGTGGTTTGTTTTATAGCCTTATTTATTTATTCTCTCATTTAATGTTCACTTCTTCTCTGAGACCTTAGATTTAACATAATTTAAAAAAGCAAAAAGGTCTACATGCCTTAATGGTGGGTAAATGGTCTCAGAGCCTTTAGTTCATACAAAAGACTAATTGAATAATTGATGTATACCTGTCTTCCATCTCCCTCATGATCGTCATCAGCCTGCCAGAGCCAAAAGGTCTGTTCACTCACAGATATTAGATTCCTCAGTGGCTGTGTAACCCCATTCTTAGGGGGATAGTTGGGCCCCTGGGTTCAGCAGGTGCAAACAGTGCATGCTTTTAAGAATCGAAAAGGGCTATGCATTTTCACAAAACATTGATTTATGAAATACAGACAATGCGTTTAAATGAATTTGAGCATGTAGTCCACTAATACAGCAGTGTGGATTCTCAGGTGTTCATATGTGGACTGCTAGATTTGGCGTGTTAGACTTCGAGATTGCAAAATGTTTTTTTTCTTTTCTTTAGTATATTTTCAAAGGAGAAAAACAACATGGTTTCAAAACTGGAAGATGCAATGGAAGGTCTGATTAAAGTCTTCCACACATATTCTTCCAAAGAAGGAGACAAGTACAAGCTAAGCAAAGCAGAGCTCAAGAGTTTGCTTCAGGGAGAACTCAGTGACTTTTTAGCAGTAAGTTTTAGCCATATGAAGTAGCATTAACATTAATATTGCCAAAGCATAAAATAATAACACTGTCCTGTTGTAGGCAAGTAAAGACCCCATGGTTGTGGAGAAGATCATGTCGGATTTGGATGAGAACCGGGATGGAGAAGTGGACTTTCAGGAGTTTGTTGTGCTGGTGGCTGCTCTCACAGTGGCATGTAATGAATTCTTTGTAGAGAGCATGAAGAATTAATGTTTTTCCATGTCTCCCTTCAGCTGTGTGACATTTTGTAAATGTTATTTATCAGAAATAAACACTCAAGTGATGTGCAGAATAATGTGCATGTTTGGAAAGTTGTGGAAGTAAAGTCTACACAAGATGCAACGTTTTGTTTGGAGCTGGTGGTTCTTAGCCAAAGGGCACAATACTCCATAAAATTACTTGCTATAAGACAAGCATAAAATTAGCAAGAACACATTATCAAGATTTAAACTGACATGGTTTCTTTTGTTGTTCCCTTGACAATTTTTGTTTTTAAAGAACCAGCAGGATTTCCACTGTCTTAGAAAACCTAAATATGAGGAAATTTTAAGAGCGGGATTTCCATACCTGGGAATGGAAACTAAAATTGTAAAAGATATTTCAATTTTAATAAAACTTTGAGTTTTAAACCCTGTTGACAATTAATTGAGGTAAATCCTAAAAATATAAATATTTGTATAAATAAAGCTGAAATAAGCAAAGAAATTAGTCTCTATAGCTGCGTCTCATTTGGAACACTGCATCCTATGGAGGTTGCATTTGATGCATACGTCACTGGGAAAGTCTTATTTAAGAAAAGTAACCATTAAGTTTCAAAGTGAAAAATAAAGTATTTTACACCGCACGGAGAATAACAGTGAATTTTATTGTAGTTACTATTCTTAAATAAGACATCCATAATGATGTGTGCAGCCTTTAAATGCGATCTCCGGAGGATGCAGCTACAAGCTGTGACTGCTGCTTACTTTATGTACTAGAAATATCATGGGGCTTTAAAAAATTATCTCTGAAGGTTTTACCTGATTTTATATTAAGAGTGCCATCTATAGGTTAATAAAGGACATGTCAGCCTCTTCATTAAAGTGTTTTGTGTTTTATTTACAAATAGAACATTCATACAACTGTGGTCACACAGTAGATTCTGGGTCTGAATATGTCTTTTGTAATCGAGATGAACCATAGATTATAATAACTTTGTCCAGTGTAATAAGAATCCTGTGCCTTAAAAACAAAAGGAAACTTTATGCGATAAATCCAGTCTGACAACTATGAAAAAAAAAACAGTTTATGTATTTATAACAAAGTTAAATATATTAAAATTTCAAATTTAAAAGAAGAGTTTACCCCTCTCCAATTTAGACAAAATCTCATTTAAAATGTGAGACCGTTTTTGTGAAGGAAAGCATGACACAGGAAAAAAATGATTGTCAATGAGCTATTAATGAGTCACTCTGGAAAACGGAAAATCAGACCTATAATTTCAGTTTTCAAATGTCAGATGGTTTGTGTGACGCTTCATTGAATTATAAAATGTTACTGTTAATCTAATTACGTGGTTGTGATTCAGAACTTGGATTCAAATATCTTGGTGTATGTTATTTCATTCAGCTCAGTGATTCTTTGGGCTTGACGGCCACCAGGACCAGGTTTCGTGGGGAAAAAGCAGCATCAAAGAGTGGGATGAGTTTACTCTGGAAACCTGAATATGAAAATATAAAGATGAATTATAATTATACAGTAAGGGAATTTTGAAAGACTGATTTCTACACTGAACAATTTATCATAGAAAAGGTCATGGAAACATTGATGAAAACAAGTTATAGATCTTGAATATAGTCAAGATCTAAAATATTTTATTTTGTAGATACTGATATTTTTGAGTAAAATAAATATATAAATCAAATGAATCATTAAGTTAATGAAAGGTCTGAGACTTCTATGTCTGTAAAAAGACAACATAAAAATATCAATAAAAAAAATATTAAATTCTGTTTTAATTACGTAACCAAACATGTCAGAAAAATACAGTTGTGTCAACAGAAAAAAGCTAATTTGGTCAATTTCAGTTCTTTATACGAGTCTTCATTTACCTCTCTCCTGCAGGAAAATCATTCTGTCCAGTAGCACTAGAGTTTCCACCACAGGTGCGAGGAGAAGAACCAGGCTGAAGTACGCCACCACTTTACCCTGGTGTGCTAGCATTGCATCCACAGTGACAGGGTCAAATGCAAGATCAGCAGGTAGGCCCACCCGTGGCAATGCCAAACGAGCATATCTGTAATAAAACAGAAGATAACATTATAATGCAGCTGTCTAGTATCTCAGATGTACTTGAAAATATGATAGTTTAACATGTGGAAATGAGATTTTGATTATTTCATTTAAGTCTTCTGAACTAGTTTCTCCTAAGTAAGTCCCTCCTGTTCCAGGAACTGAAGCTCAGGGGTGAATCACAGATACAGCAATTTTTTAAAGGGGTCATGAACTGAGAAACCAAAATTCCCTCGACCTTTTCACATTTAAGAGGTCAATGTAGTATAAAAACATCCTGTTAGCTTCAGATCTCAAAACTTTCGTGTCTAAAGACAGCTTATATTGAAGGCAGTGTGCAAAAATGACCTTATTCTAAATAAGACAATATTATGATTAAGGTATCTACATGAGATACTTTTAGAATATTCCTTTCATGTTCCCGTTTTACATGTTATAGTACAGATCGATTAAAATGGCACACATCATTATGTCCCCACGTGACGTCATTATCCCCTCTAGAATTTCATGTTTAAACGTATAGTCTTTGTTATGATGCCATATATACACTGCTCAAAAAAAAAAAAGGGAACACTAAAATAACACATCCTAGATCTGAATGAATGAAATATTCTTATTAAATACTTTGTTCTTTAC
>JAUMHE010000068.1:12459642-12491022 GCA_032359235.1 Enteromius mattozi | reverse complement strand
GTGAAATTGATTGTCAATCAGTGTTGCTTCCTAAGTGGGCAGTTTGATTTCACAGAAGTGTGATTGACTTGGAGTTAGATTGTGTTGTTTAAGTGTTCCCTTTATTTTTTTGAGCAGTGTAGTTTTGGATGTTTCATTTTTAATTGATTTCACAACAAAACCTGCCGAATTGCTCCTCGAAACTAGGCCAAAACTAGCCCAATTCTCATTGCAAGGGGGGTCCCCCAGTAAAAGCCATTCTGAAGGGGGTAAAACAAATATTTATGGTGGGGTTCCCATGGTAAAATTCACATTACTGGGGTCGCGTTAACCTGTGGTCATGAAAAACAACTGGCGAAAACAGTGATAAAATAGAACAATTCCATTGGAAAACTGCAGACTTGGCAACACTGGAAGTATGTAGGCTACAACCCACCACACCTATTCAAATAGTGTTCTGATGAGGGGGATAAAAACAGCACAGAAAATAGCCTAATACTTTTAAATAAACCTAAGTAGACCTTAGAGAACACTACAAAATAAAAAAGGCAGTTCATGACCCCTTTGAAGATATTATTATACTCAAATATAACAGTAAAGACACTAACTCAGAAAATGACAGTGTGTGGGCTTTCCTAACAGTCTGAACTCCCGGTCTGCGCATATCGGGCCTCTCTGCTCTGATGATGCTTTCTAAGATGGCTCTGTAGCAGTGTGTCCTCAGTAAGCTGCTCTCCTCTCTCAGTCGGTGGAGATAGTCCTCTACTGCATGACATGCTCCCTCTCGTGCTTTATACGACAACTGGTGCCCTGGTAATCCACAGACCCAGTCACTCATTGGATAACCATATTCTGAACAGGAATCCACTACTCCGTCTGCAAAAAATGGGGGCTGGAAAACGCCTGGAGGGTTTGGGTTCTCCTGCGTTGAGATTTTCATGTAGCAGCAAGCGACCGATGTGATGACCTTAACTTGAGGACAGTTGGCGAAATGACGTAGAAGTGTAGCGCTAAGGTCTCCACAAGCATGAAGACCGGTGAGTACAAAACGACCAGGTTTTTCACAATCTGCAACTGGTACAGTTTTACAGGTAAGCATTTCAGTCCCCATCCCTGACGGAAGAACCACAGTGTTTATTTGGGCTATAGAGTCTGAAGTTTTGATGTCAGCTTTTGGAGTCAGCAGTGTATTGTGTAACTCTTCTGCTTTGATTTGGCATGAATGAGGCTCTAGATTCAGCTCCTCCACCCGCTGTTTCTTTTCATATGGCCCAGTGGTTGCTCCAATACTGTGACTTTCAGTTGCTGTCACACCAAGCTGCTGAATGAAGACATCCCATGAAGCTTTTGGGTTGACCCAGCCCAACACATGACGAGGAGAAGGACCAGGTGCAGAATAAAGACTTTGAGAATTTCCTGACTACAACAAAAACACTGATGATAATTATCACAGCACATATAAAAAACCCATGGTTTATATAGTTAGGACTCTATGGTGACGAAATAGAAAATGCATAATGTAAAGGATAATATTAATAGATTATAAAATAGAACAATTCATGAGGATCATACCTTTTGAATCTCTTTGGAAAGTGTCAGAACAAGCTGTCTATCAAATTTGTTAGCCATGGAAACAAGGTTAGGGTCAGCCTCAATTCCAGTGACATCCAGGCCGAGTCCAAAAGATAGAAACCTTGTCAAATGGCCCTGTAGAGATGGATCAAATTAAAGTGAATAATTTGCAAATTTAGAACAAGAAAATTAAGCAAGTCATTACTGTACCTGTCCAGACCCAACATCAACCACACAGCTGCAGTTAGCCTGATCACATAACTTCTTGACAAGCTAGGAGAGACAGTTCAGCAGAAAATAATTTTTAGATCATCAAATAATCTTAAAGCTTCAGTTAGTAACTTTTGGCGCTGTAGCGGTTAATAAACAGAACTTGTGGAAGAACATTGTAGCCAGAGCTACTTCTCTCTATTGATGTTTATGATACAGTTATGCAAGAACCAGGCTACTCCGCAACGGTACATACCCAAACCAGTCTAAATAGTCTGTATATCAACACTTATTAAGTGTAACATAGTGATTCACGACAAGTCAAAAACAGTTTGGAAAATGGGTTCATGGTGCACCCACTTATTATATAAATTAAGTAAATTTTCAACACAAAAAAGTTACGGACTGCAGCTTTAATGGAGCCAAATTTCTTTAATAATGACAATCAAGAGTCTTTCCATATTGACATTGCATGTTGTATAATGTACCCATACCGTGCCTAGTCGGCGGATTTCGTGCTGCTTCTTGGGCTTGACGTGTTTACGGAAAATGTGTCCTAACAAAGAGCTCTGACTATGGTTCGACTGAAACTCCTCTGGCCCTGCTGCAGCTGTTTCCTGACTATGCCCACCTGGTGGTTTACGTGGAAACGACAGCGCATGTGCTGCTGTCCGCACTGCCAATAAGGACAGGGGCCACACAGATGGGTACCTAAAAGACAGAAAAAATACAACACTCTTGAATTTACTTTCATTTATAGGTTTACTATAATAAAATAGTTTTTTACCTTTATACAATACATGGCTATTATAGTTAACTACATACAGAAACAAAACATTAACTGAAATAAAATACACAAACATTTATAACAATAAAAAAAAACATTAATGAAACAAAAATACTGCAATTTAAAACAAAATGAAAACAGAAAATAAAAAATAAATTGAAAATAATAATAAAAACCATAAAAGCATCACAATGATACTAAAATAACTATGGGTATGGTTCAATAATCAATTTTGGTGTTTTATTTGATCACCACTTAATGTCCAATAAAATGGTGGTCCCAACGCAAAACCAGATTTTTCAGACAAGAAATTTCATTGCATTCCAAGTATATATTTTATCACTTCATGCATTTCTATCTAAAGGGTTCAGATGCGAAAGCCTTAAATCTAAATGAGCGTATTTATTAGGCTCCTATGTTCAGCATATGTAAGCTTACTCTAATGGCATTCTTTTCTAAACAACTAAAGTGAAATAACTAAACATCAATATAGGAGCCTGATGAAAGTGTTCATTTCGGAAGAAAATTTTATGTTGCACTTAGAGGCTTTTGCATTTGAATTCTTCATCTATCACAAGGCTTTTACTAAAGGCAAATGCTCCAAAGTGAATTTTGAGCAATGTTTTGGCTTTGTAACATTATCTTAATTTAAGGCAACCAGAGACAGATACAAAGAATGAACTCATTTACCGCCTGTCCTTAATCTCTTTATCCAGCAGCAGATCAGCGATCTGTGGGGGTGTAAGATCACCGAGGGCGTCCTGCCAGCTCACAGGCAGTGTGTCCCACAAACTCTCACTGAAGAACTCCTGCGTGGACGCACAAACACAGATACACTTTCACATGCACATAAATATTTCAGCTGACAGAAACCCCGCGGCTTAACACACGGGATTATCCGTTTACTGTTACACTCACACTTGAATTCTTGACAAACTTCACAACATAGCAGTTTATAATGCACAAACACTGAAATAGTACAAGAAGTTGTTGATTCGTTACTATTATGTAGGAGTCTGATATGTGTCTGTAGGCTGACAGGAGCGAAGTCAGCTTCTCGGCTAGTTCTCTCTGCTCCTGCTCTGAAAAAGCCGCCACAACCATTTCTTCAGCACTAAAAACACCACGCAGGTCAAACTGGTTAAACTTCCATATTTCGAGTAGTCATTTAACATAAAAACTTAATTGGGACCGTATTAAGACTTTGTTGTTTACATGTAGCAATCCGACCACACGTGTTCACAGGCGCGCCGCCTACTAGTGATGTCCGATTCGTGAACAAAACAATAATTCGGTTGAACTGATTCAAAAAACCGATCTCTACGATTCATTCACGATTGGGAGTTGTTGTTGCTTTTGTGTAAAATCTTACATTATTATATACCATAATCATCTTAATGATTAAAACGGCGTCGAAAACGTAATAAACAGCAAACAGAAACCTTGTAGAAACTGAAGTAGGCGTTGAACCGGTTCTTTGAAATGAACTGTTCGAAAGAGCCGAACTTCTCTTAACCGTTAAACTCCGACCCGGAAGTACATGACATGTGCAGTCACACGTACGACGTTCTTGTTTTGAACACAGCAATAGGAAAAAAATATCAAAAGATCGCTGTTTTGGGGCAAATAATGGTATGTGTTTAGCAGTTACAAATGTTTATGTCTATACGTTATAAAATCGCACAATTCATTTCATTGTTCGCAGTGTAACACTTGAGAATTGGCTAGATAACGTGTCCATCATGGAAATGTGCTCTAATATGATATTCAAGAGAAATATTAGAGTTTATTTCCTGTTATTTTTATTCGTAACTTGAAAACATGTCTCAGGAACTGTAACAAAACTGAAAATGTCAACTCTGTCTAGTAATACTGTCAACTCTCCCTATACTGTGAATAGATGGTAGTGGTTTAAAACTTTAAAACTTATACTTTTATTTTCAACTATTTTGATTTGTTGCGTGAGCGTATTTTAAAAGGCATTTATATATTTCAGTGTATACAGACCCGTTCATGCAGTGAAACATGATTATTATAAAGACGGGTAAAATATTATTTGGATTATTTTGTAAAATATTAGTTGGTTTGTTTCTGTTACATAGCAAATGTTTTACTATTCATTGTAGTGTTGTAATGTACTTTATTTGTACTGTATTTTCTATAAAAAGTTTAAAAAACAAACAATTTATTAGTAATTTATTGTTACACTTGAAAAAACATTGCAATGTTTTTTTGTTTAGTCAATTATTTATTGAGTTAATTTTTTATTAGAGATATCTCATGTTAATTGTTTATTTTATTATTATTTAAACATTTGGTACACTTTTCTGCAGAATGATTTTGTGCTGTCATGTTAGTTTTTTTGTCTTAACGGTTGTTTTTCTTTTTATTTGTCTCTATTTAAGAGTAAAAGAACATCAAGAAAACTGCTGTGATCAATCCCTGGGGGTGTTCAAGTATGTCAGGGCTTATGTTGAACCTGGTTTGTGAGCCCAGTCAAGGAGGCAAATCAGGTAAATCCAGAGGAAATGCCAAGCATGAACGTTTCCTTGGAAGGAGACATTACCTAGAGCACAAGGGTTTGTTAAAAGAGAAACAAAATAAAAAGCAAAACCAAAACAACAAGCAGAAAACTAGAAACAAGTCAAGAAACACGCAGCTCAATGGAGGTGGTCAATCAAAACCAGGTGCTATTTTTCCTAAATTTACCTCTCATCTGCCTAATAAGACCAATGAGCCTTCTAGTTCTGCAAAGACGTTTTCCAAGAATTCCACTCTTTCATTTCCATCCACTGCCTCCACATCTCAGAGGCATCCAACACACCAAGCAGCACCCCGCACTCTCGGACCTTTAAAATATGTAGCGTTGGACTGTGAGATGGTGGGCACAGGACCGAAGGGGTGTCGCAATGAACTCGCCCGGTGCAGTATCGTCAACTACGAGGGTGATGTGGTTTATGATAAATACATCAAACCCATCAATCCTGTGACGGATTTCCGCACTTGCTGGAGTGGAATCAGGAGGCAGGACCTAATCCATGCAATACCCTTTGATCAGGCACAGAAAGAGGTATGAAAGAGCTTCTCTACTTCAGTGATCATGTTATATTGCATTTATATGTATAGAAGCAAATCAGCTGTTTTTGTTGAAATAAAATATAAAAAAACATTTTACTTTAGTTGTCAGAGCATCCTTTCCTGTCTCCGTACAGTTTATACATCTTAATGTCATAAAGTAACTCAAACTTATATAACAATTGTAATCACATTTTTATATATATATATAACAAATGGATAGATAGATAGATAGATAGATAGATAGATAGATAAATAAACAGATAGATACATTTTTAAAACATTGCACACCCATTACATTTTATAAAGGATTTATTTATTTTTATTTTTATTTTTGTCAAATCACACAAGATCAAATAATCTTGTAATTTAATTTTGTTTGTGAACATATCACATAATAATAATATTTAACATAATATGTTACATAATACATAATATTCTTGGTGGATCAGTAAAACTATTACCATAGAAACATTAAAATATTAGAATCTTTGTTTTTGGACTTAAAAATAGGGATGCAGTATATATTGGTAGAACAATATATTATCTTTTATCAGCCAGTGTTATGTTTTAAAGTTTTGACACTTTGATGCCTAAATTCACAGCATTTAAAATGACTGATTTTATTATTTTTATATAATTTTATTGATTTATTTTTATTTAATTATTCAGACAAAAATATCATTCATTCATTGTGCTCCAAATAAACCAAGTAATGACAAACCAGTAATAGTCTGATTGATTTTGTTAGTCTACTAAGCATTATTATACATTTTGCCCACAGATTTTGAAGATAATAACAGGGAAAGTGGTTGTGGGCCATGCCATCCATAATGACTTCAAGGCCTTAAAATATTTCCATCCTGCTTGCCAAACACGAGATACGGCACGGATTCCACTGCTTAACCAGAAAGCTGGACTGCCTGTAAATGAAATGGCGTCTCTGAAGAGGCTCACTAAGGCTATTTTCAAAAAGGACATACAGGTGGGTTTAACCCAGCACAAAACTCTGTAACGTGGCTCAGCAGTTGTGATTTTCACCTGAGCCACACAGATCACAGTGCTTAGAGGAGTTCAGCCGTCAGACGCTGAAGACAGGGTATATCTGGAGTCAGTTCAAACCCTCTTAAGATTGAGAGTCAGACTATTTTTATAAAGAAAGTAAAGACGGGGATGGCTTTTAATTTTTTTTTCCACTGAAAACTCTGTCTCTTCTTATATTTTCAGAAAGGGAAGGGAGGCCACTCATCAGTAGAAGATGCCAAAGCCACCATGGAACTGTTCAAAGTAGTGGAAAGCATGTGGGAGCAAAAACTCTAAGCTTTCAGCTACAGCAATGGATCTAGCTCTGAATCAAAAAACATAAAAGCTTTTTAAAGATAGGATTTTTACTTCCTGCCTTTTTATCAGCTGGTATGCTTGGTTTTAAATACCACTAGAGGGCTCTTTAGATTTTGTTAAAAAGGGGGGTTTTAAGTTAACTATATTGGTTTTGTTGGTTGTTTAAAGCAACTAAGGTGCAAACAATTTGACATTTTGATAAACTGTCCACATGATGTTTTGAGTTCTGTTCAGAATTTTTACAGACAGTTAAAAAAGAAAAGAAAATAATAACCCTCACTGCTCTCCGGCTGTGTCTTTCCGATGTCTGACGAACAGGACGAGTCAGCATTCCTCTTCTACTCTGAATATAACACCACCACATGAATTAAAGCTCCTCCTGTATTTAACTGTCCAAATGAACAGGGCCTCAACTGCTATCCTTGAGATTATAGTCAAAGTTCTTTTTCTTCCAAACCCACTCAATCATCAGTCAGTCTGTTTTTAAGAGTCCGGTCGCACCACTTTGGTGATGTTTGGGAAGTAGCTGGATGTTCCTTGCCCACCAGTTTCCCATCAGTTGAACAAGCTCGCGATGGACTGATTTTTAGCCTTATTTGGGATTCTCTTTTGCAGAAAGGTTCGATCTAACATACTGTGGAACAGAGTCTGATACAGTAGTCTCAGTTTTTGCAATTTTTTTGTATGATTAAGGATAAGTATTCTTTAAAATATGCAAAACTGATTCAACGTAGATCATTTAGGCCCACACATTTAGAATAGCTTTGAAGATCTTTAGTCCTAAAGGGCTCACTGGTGACTACTATTATATTATCCACAAGGTTTGCCTCAGCCTTCTGAAGAATAGGTGTTTTTGACATAGTGCCAAATTTGTCATATTCCTTGTTTATCTCAAATATTATACCAATGTTAAATTTGATTGTGACAACACATTAAAAATAAATCTGATCTGCCATCAAATCTGCCATCAGATTTTAACATGTAATTTATATTTTAGAGTAGGATAGATAGATAGATAGATAGATAGTGTCACATGTTTCTTCAGAACTCATTGTAATATGCAGATTTGCTCAATATTTTTATGAAACCTTGATCATTTGTAAGGATATTTTTGAATAGAAAAACAAAATTTATTTGAAATATAAACATTGTGTAACTTTTAATCAGTTTAACTGAGATAGTAAGAAATTTATCTTTAAATTTTCTAAATTGTAATGACATAGTAAATCTGATGAAATTAGAATATTTTAATGTTATGTACCCTAATATTTGGATGTGCAATGTCTGTAAATTGTCCTTTTGTAACATCTTTTAATCATGGTTAATATTAATTTCTACATTTACTAATGCATGGGCATTTCAAGTTTTATAAATATGTATGTGTTATGAATTAATATGAATTTTCAGTAAATAATACATTTATAAAATAAGTATTATACACAAAGTGACATTTAATATACATAATATATAATATTAATACATGTTGTAAATTGTTTATTGTTAGTTTATGATACCTAATGCGTTCATAAATGTCAGTAATTTTAAAGTGTTTCTGATGAAATTGGGCTTAATAGAATGTGCTGTAGCGAGAAGGCAGTCAGTGACTTCATTCTTTCCCACTTGTGGCTTGGATGTGGATGGTAGTAATGTCTGTAAAACGGATCAAGTTTTAAAATCCTCAATGGCTGGCAGGCAGAGGTAATCTTGTGGTACAGAAAGAGGTACCCTTGCTTATTACTAAAGGATTACCATAATGTCCGAGGCAATAAATAATGCACTGTAGTTTCATTGTCTGGTCCTACTAAAGGATTACCATAATGCAAGATAAAATGAATAATGAACTGTAGTTTTTATGCATATAGTTATTTGGTGTAAATGTTCAGAGTGATATTACCGGATTTCTCATCTTCTGCATATTTTAGGATTTCTGAGACATCTTTGTTGAAATGGTAAATTCCTTTTGTGTTTAAAAATATTTGATATATAAAACGATATTCCTCCTCTCTCTTTGTATGCAAACTGCCCTTTGCTTCTGTCATCCAGCCTCTCGTCTTTGCTACTGTTTTAACAGGAGGCCAGACTCTGGTCTGTTGCATCCACATGCGGTTACCTTCACAGACATGACTCACAGATGGATCAAATTCAAACTTACAGATGTGAATCAGCAGTGACTCATGCCTCAAAACCATTTCTAACTGCTCATTTCTCTGAATAAGCAGTTGTGTCTTCATTATTGAAGGATCTGGTTATTAAAGCTCACCAACCATAACACAAAGTTCTCTTTGCTTAGAAAGAGTCAGCAAAGGGAGTCACGTACATATAGGGTTGCAAATTGGGTGGAAAATATCCGGTAAATTTTTGGAAACCTTCCAAATATCCCTGGATTATTCCAAAAATTCCTGGAAAGTTTCCAAAATTTCGGAAATATTTCCGAAAATGACTGGAAGTTTTCCACCTTTTTGCAACCCTGTACATACCATGCTAAACAGATGTGATATAGAGTTGCACTGGTCCAGATTCATTTTTATCATAGCATTTAGCCATGACAGTGTTTACTATCTTAATATGCTTGCAGAAAGTAATGTTTACATAACTATTTAATTCTCATTTACAATGCTGTTGTGGCCTAGAAACTGAGCGAACCAAAGCATTCATTGAGGCACTCAGCCCTTGGACTCTTGCTTAATGCAAATTTGATCCTTGCCTTAAATAGCAATTCTTACTTTGAACAATGGGTAAATTCAGCGAGAGGAAAAGTTTCCTCAAGATGTTCATTCATGTAACAAAAAGATTACCCTATACTAAAGCTGTGCAGGAAACTTGTTTGTTATATGTTATTTCTGGAACAAACCTTATAAGACAAATCGAAAAAGTCTTTGGACACTTTTTCTTTAAGAAAGAAAAATTAAAGTTGCTGAAAATTTACCCTATAAATGCACAGCTTTTCACCTCAAAAGATTTTATGAGTCATGTGGATTACTTGGGGATTATTGTGATGTTTTATATCAGTTGTTTGGACTCTCATTCTGACGGCACCCATTCACTGCAGAGGATGCATTGGTGAGCAAGCGATGTAATGCTAAATTTCTCTAAAGGACCTTTTGTGGAATGAAATGGATGGTGAAGGTTAGTGAATTTTAGGAAAGGTTGATCATGGAAAACTCGCACCACTCAGTCTAGTCTCACGTAATTATGTTTAGAATTAATTTATGCGACACGATTCAATGGAATCATTTTACAGTCTCTACACTTTTATTATGTGTGCTTTACTGACTCGTCAGTTTGGTCTTTGTTATAAACATTGCAGCTGTCTTCACCTCATCAGGTTTTAATCCTTTAATGCCTTGACAGAATCAATAGTTTCCCAACTATGATCCAGAAATGAACGCAAAAGACGCATGGAGCTCAGCGCTAAGCCAAATACATCGCTCTTTTTTGTTCTTTTAAGCATGACAAGCATAAAGCCTTCATGCTTCTCGCCAGTACACGTATCAACACAATTCTCAGTCACTTGTCATTATTAAACACGCGCGTTACCTATTCTGGGTTTAGGGTACCATTTTTTATAAGACAAAAACAGGACAACGAGCAACATTTCAGGTGTGTATGATACTGTATTAATGTCGTGTCCTCTCGCTCTCTCTCTCTCTCTCTCTCTCTCTCTCTCTATGTCTTTCTCTTTCTCTCAGTTCATTCCAATTTAGGACAGTTGAACTTTTCCTCCGTCCCTTCCCACTTTTTTTCATTGTGCCAGGGGACAAATAGGAAAATGAATCCTGTTGGTTAAAGAGAGTGGGTTGATCGCAATTCCTTCCTGCTCCTTTATTCCTCCGCTCTCTGTCATCCTCTCTCTCTTTCTTCTCCTCCTCTGGACAAGCTCACAGCATCCATCATCTCCAGCCTGCACTCTATGAGACTCTATATACAATCCTTTATCTGAAAGAGGGCTTTTCAAGAGGAATGAGGTATGTGGCTCTGAATGCATTTAAATTGCCTGTAATGATTCTGTAAAAGTAGTTGCAACATGGCAAATTTATTTCATGGCTTTTGGATTTTTTCCTTTTTGGGCATGATTTTTAGGGTTAGTGAATTCTGCTTATGCAGAAAATTTTCTGCCCTGTACATTTTTAAGTTTGAGAGCACAGCAGGAGATGTTATGGAGGACATTACTGTGCTGAATATGCATGTTGCATCAGCCCTTGTGAATTGGTACAGACTATTATGTAGAGCACTATTCATTCAGATTATTATTATAACACCATTTAATAACTGTTCTTAGATAAACTGTCTTAGTCACCAGTACATAATATTTATATTATAATGAAGTGGACAATAAAAAGTTTTGCTTTGGCATCAGACTGCAAGAAGATTTTTTATTTTTTATTTTTTGGATGCTAATGGCTCTTTGGAGATTAAAAGATTCTTAATGTTACATTGCAGGCTCTTTGGATCAGTCCATTTGCATCTGGGATTTTTAAGCACCTACACCTTTTTTTCCCCTAAGCAACTGGAGCATGAAAATATATTTTTTTTCTTTAACTAAACTAAAAAGGCTCTTTTATGACATCAGGCATCTGACTGTAAAGCCCTTTTCATGTGGATCTATTATTGCTGGAAGCATATCTATTCCTGGAGTCCTTGTACTTAGAATTAATTTTAGAATTTGTTTAGAATGCATTTGAAAGGTTGTCAGTGTTGGATGGTGCATAAGTGCCTTACACAGCCTGAACCTTCAAACAGAAGACACCTGTTCTTGACATTTCTAAGTGAATGCCTGTTCTATATGCATGAGCAGAAACTGAGACTGCATTTGAGATGAATTTGCAACAAGCTTAGCAAACACTCACACTTGTAATCATTTATTTTTATCTCCATTACCTAAATATGCAATTACTGCACAAAAATGGCCGTGTTATTCAACTCTGAAAATAATACTTTACAGATTACTGTGTGTTGAAAAGGTTTGCTAAGAACCAAACACCAGTTCAGATCCAGGATCTATTCTTGCACTTGTGTTGGAATTTAATTGATGAAAATATAAAATATTAGTGTGCTGGGTTTAGCTTTTTAATATTTCGTCTGAGACTAAAGGCTTTGTAGGTGCAAATATTAGAGGTTTTTGAGCAAGCGAGGAAAAGACGTCTGCAACACACCTGCTGGATGATTTTGCTTTGTGGTACAAACTAAGCAGAAATCCAGGTGCCGAATGTAGCATGAGAGACATGATTCATGAATACCTGTTTGGTCTACATCTGCAGGTATTCCAATGCTTATTGATATTGAGCATAATGTCTGCAGTGTGTCCTCAGCTTTAAAATTGCAACACTTTATTGACTGTTGTGCCACAGCAACCATTCATCTTCACAGTTGCTCGGCTTGTTTCTAAACCCATCGCTCACACAGGTGTAGCAGAGCAGAAGTAAGTCGATGTGTGAGTGTTTTTCAAGCAGTTATAAGATAAAGATCCTTCATACCATCTGACAGATTAAGTTAAACTATTATGAGGCATCCACAAATCTTATCCACTGCTGCTTTTATTTAGAGATGCCTTTAAATTTGTTAAGGAGCTGTTGTGGAATAAAATTAACTATTTGGTCATTTCCTCTTAAATTAATTAGGTGTCTTCTCTTTAAGTCACTGCTGCCAAAATACTTGCACAAACCCCTACAGGACACATCTGACCTAATTTAGCTGTACAGCAGTCATGTCCAGTCCTTATCACCCCAGTGTGAAGAGTAAAGGGTCTCTTTTAATAAATTCAATACTTAATACCAAAGTTGGCTGCATTAAATCAAAAGACAACAAGATCAATAGTAACAGTGAAGTTAATTTATAATGTAATAATTTCATAGTTTCATATAAATGCTATATTTTCTATTTATTAAAAATGTCCGAAAAAAATAATAAGAAATGTTTAAGCACATTAAAATGATTTCTACAGGATCATGGGACAATGAAGAATTAAATAATACTAGAAATACTATAAGTTCTGATAATTCATCATTGTCATCACAGATTATATTTAAAATAAAATATTTTTTTTTTTTAAATATATTATAAAAAAACCCCATTGCTTTTAAACTGTAATAACAATTCACAATAATATTGTTTTATTGTACTTTTAACAAATAAATGCAGCCTTGGTGAGTTTCTTTCTTCCTCTTTTTAATTTACTGACTCCAAACATTTGAATTGTAGTGTATACCATTTATTTGGATTATTTCATTAAAGGAATACTCATAATCACACATAAATGAAAATTTTGTCATCATTAAGAACCAAACAGTTGTTGGTCACAAATTACTTCCATAGTAGGAAAATAAATACTTGGAAGTCAATAGGGGCCCATCAGCTGTTTGATTACCAGCATTCTTCAAAATATCTTCTTGTTCAACTTAAAAAAGAAATTCATAGAGGTTTGGAACAACATGATGGTTAGTAAATTTTGTGTGAACTATCCCTTTAATGTGCCAAGTTTTTCTTTCAAAATTTAACTCATGAATGTGACTTCAATTTGTATATTATATTATATATTTTTTAGATAGATTTTACATATTTTGTACATTTATGCATCTACGTTAACGGTTAGATACAATATACAATGTTGTTCATTGATAAATCTGTGAGGTTAAGTCCACTATTCAGATCCGTTCTCTGCAGGTTCTTATAGAGCTCAGAGAATGGCTGCATGCTTGGCTAGCCAGATCTACCACAGGCTGCTTGGCTAATAGCACCTCAGACCTCTGCAGCATGGGTGAATTACCCTCTCTGTCTCTCTCTGTGTGAGTTCCGGTTGGTCTGTGTTTCTGAGGACAGTGCTGGTTGCCCCGGGTGATGGACCAAGTCACAGAGAGTCATGTGAGGTTAGAAAGGCCTTGAGTTTGAAGGTGGGTGTGGCATTGAAAGAGAAGAAAGAGCAAGGGAAGAGTCCATAACCAAGCAGAAAGACAACGCAGAGGAAAGTCAATAAAAAAATATGGGGAAAATGTAAAACAGAGCAGCATTCCACTGAGAACGATGTGCATGGGGAAAGTTTTTCTGCTTTCTTTTACCATCCCTTGTCTGTCTGAGAGCTTATCCAATGGACAACCTGGTCTCATAAAAATATGTACCTCGGTGCACTTTTTGAGCAACTTTTTTTTTTTTACGTGCCTTATTGCATGTTTCACAATTTCAAAGAGAAATAAACACTGATTGGCACTTAAATTCAGGTTCAATATATAAACCCTGGCAAGTTTTTATTACGTTGATATAGGTATGTATTGCGGCAGTTCAGAATTCAAATATATGTGGACTGTTGCTAAAAGTTAATGCTAATCACTTTAGAAATATGCCCTACACCAAATCCAACCCTAAACCTACCTGACAGTGTTAACAAATGCAAAACTAATACAAAAATGAATTTGTTGATGCAGCCGTGCCATTTCAACTTCCTTTTACACAGATTTGAACTGTTTTGCCAAACCATAGTTACATGGGATTCAAACTGTAGCTCCTCATCTCTCATGTACATCTCTGTATTTGTGCACTACAGAACAAACCTATCATCTATGAAAACCCATAGATATGAAGCTGGATATGTGTGATGCTAATTTTCAGAACCATTAGTTTTAAAATCTCCCAGTTTTGAAGTCATAGCATGATATTCTTCAAGTATTGAGTGAAAATTACGCTTTATTAATCAAAACTCTGTAAATTAGTGTGAAAAGGAATAAAAGGTGTCAGAGTCTTACTGCCTCTAGTGTTCATTTCTTTTGGAAACTGCAGTGATATGTACTTGTTGATACATATTTCTCATAAAAGAGTGCACCCAGGTACGTTTATGCCATGAGACCAGGTAGCCTTTGGAATAACTAAACTAAACCAAATCTTCAGCAAGAAATAATGAGCTTCTTATATGGTCTGTAAAATCACTGCTGTGATGTAAGTGAGATAGACCATTTCTCTTCAAAATGAAGTCATTCTGTATTCTAGACAGCAGGCGTCCGTGGAGATGCCTGCCTAAGCATTCTTGAGGTTGCTGGGCCCCGTCCTCCATGTTTGCCCTTACGGCAATCTGGCTTTACTTTTGGCTTATGGAAATGTGTCCGGGTCTGTTGTAATGTTCTCAAGAACAGGATACAAGATAAGCAGAGAGACAGATCAAATACCTGCAGATACTTGCAGGTAAACAGCAAGGCAGCTTTGTTTAGTCTTCTCAGTTCAAGACTTTTCCTTCTGAAAACTGTCACAAAAATATTTGCTTCTGTCCTTAATTTTGGAGACGTCCTGCTGCACTTTAAGAGGAGGTACAGTGAATGTGCAAACACACCCCTGTTCTCTATGGCAGTAGTCTTTAACACGCATTCGTGTATCCAACTTCAGGTCAACCAGTTCATGCAAGTTTCCATCCATCTCTCTCTCTCTTTTCTTCTCAGGCGAACCGTTTCCATGTACCCATTACTCTATACATCACTAAAAAATGCACCATCGCGTCAGAACTTCCTGCTCTGGTGCGTCTGAGGTTTTTGTGCCCTGAATTCTCCATTTGCTGGGCTTTGTAGTTCCTGTCTTGCACTTACAGTAAACCACTTCTGTTAGACCTCTGGACCAGAGAGCTTAAAGGGCCATATCTTTGGTGAACTTCCTTTTAAAATTGAAAACAGGAGAGAAAGGTTACATCAAGGAAGTGTACTAAATTGTTGCTTTTCTGATGAATCACAAAAATAACACTTTTTTTTGTACTGAAAAAACAAACAAACAATGTTGTGTTTGCCAAGATGGCATTTTGAGGAAAAATACAGTAAAAACTATAATATTGTTAAATAACATTTGTTTAATATTACTAATTGAAATATTATTTTTTTACCTTATTTTATCAAAGTTGAAAATCAGTGTTGTGGTGCTTCATATGTTTGTGGAAACTGTGAAATTCTTTTCAGGATCAGTAAAAAGATAATTAATAGATTTTTTGATTTTTAATTAATTGATTGATTAATTGATTAATTGATTTTTAAAAGATAGATAAAGTATAAATATATAAATACACACACATACACTATATATTTTGAAAATATTTACATTCTTATTTTATATTACATATAAAAATATTTTATAAATAAACATAACATATTTTTCTTAAATATATACATGTATGTGTTTATATTTATATATAATATACATGGTCTATATATAATACACTGTCAAAAATAAATCCGTAAAAGGTACGGTGAAAAACATGCAGGGAATTCTGGGAATGTCAGTTTACAGTTTTATCCCTGTAAATTTTACTGAAATTTACCATTTACCTATTTTTGCAGTTTTTTAAAGCTAAAATCAGTCATTTTTACACACACACACACACACATATTATGCAAACAAAAACTTTTATTTTGGATGCGATTAATCATGATTATTAATCGTTTGACAGCACTAATTTATTTTCATTTTAATGAGTCCATAAGGAAGGTTTGCTGTGCAGAATTTGGCGTTCTTACATTTCACAGATGTCCAAACTCAGAGCAATAGCACACAGATGAAATGTTCAGAAGACCAAAAAATTTGTCCTTGTTTGTTTTGTTGATTAAAATTCACATTGCATCAGTAAACATCCACTTCATCAGTCTGTGCTCTATTAGGTAAGATAACACATCAGGAATGAGGGTCTCTCTTTAGGGATTGTAGTCTGTTATTTCGCATCTGGTTGGTTGTAAAAGTTTTTATGTAAACAGAGAAGAGTTACAATTAGATACTTAAATAACCCCTAATTTTGCACAGGCATCATCGTAAACATCCTGTCGTTAAAATAACTTAGACAATGATATGTTATCATGTAAAATTGATGTAATCAACTCATTACCTTCCACTTCATTTACAGGGTGCCTGAACTCCTGGATGAAAATTGATGTTTAGTGTTGTTGAAACTTACTCTGATTTTTTTTTTTACAGGGTTTAAAAAGTCACAGGGATATTTAAAATTTTTAGAATCACTGGACCACTGTTATGTCTACTTGCTTTTTTGGCTCACTCTTTGAGGCATGACTATTCAGTTCATTTGGTCTTTACAAATAGTATTTCAGTGGATCTAGCAGGTGGTCTTTTATTTATTTATCTCAGCCTGTCTCACTTAGAAACCATCTAGCTGCTAAAAACATTTCCTTTCACTGGGTCATTTAGCTAAACACAGTCTATATTGTGGTCTGTGTAGTTTTACGGCTGCACAGAGACAGGTGCATAAAGATGACCTTAGTGGAGATGGATGTACTGGTAAAGAGATGCTCATGTTTAGAAAAGGGTAGTTAGTCTGTTCGGTGACTCGTCAGAATTCTGAGCACATACAAGAGCTCCCAAAGACTCCAAAGATCTGAATCATGCCAGCTGGACGTAGCACAGGGTTGCCAAATCTTCTGTCTGGGCAGCTCTCGAGTAACCTCTGATTCAGAAAGGCTTGTGAAAAAGCAAAACCACACATAAAGCTAAGTAAAAGAAAATAAAAAATGTTATTCAACACAAATTATAAGTCTGCGAAGTCTCATCGTTTAAAGTATAAACACACCCTCCGAAGACTGTGCTGTAGGTCTGCAGTGAAAATTTGTTTACTGCACTACTTGAGCATTTTGGTTTTTTCTAAAGAACTGCAGGAAAGCCTTTGTGTTTTGTTCCATTCAGTCACATGGTTTTAAACTAGAGGTCTACTAAAGGGATCCGTGGAGTAGATGACTAAATATATACATAGAATCTTCTTTAAAAGTGTGAAATATTTTTAATTGTTTATATGCCCAAAATCTATTCTTATGGGACAGTCAATATAACTGCATTGCGATTCTTTTTTTTATTTTTGTAAATACTCCCACACACACACACAAATACATAAAACCATAAATATATAATTAAATAAAACTGTAAACATTTTATCATGTAATGTAATAATGTCAACGAGTTCCTGTCCTGAAAAGGTTGAGAACTTTATTTTCTTCACTTAAACAGATAAATATCACTTAATTTAGTGTCGTAATGCTTTTACAATAGCTATTTAAATTTTGCAGTCAAACTGTTTGATTTCAAAAGGCTCAAAAAAATTCAGTGAGAGTGTGAATACTCGCAATCTGGCAACAGCAGAGGCACAAAGAACTTCTCCCTCTCTTCTCTCCCTCTTTTCTCATTTTCTCGCTTTCTCACACGAGGCAGTGTGTCATTTTCCCCTATGAATATCCATGAACTTACACTGGAATAGAATGCAGTTAAATTAAATGACATAAATTAGCTAAATTGCTGTACTGGAAATAAATGTTTGCATCTTTCATTTCAACACAAAGATCTTATGTTATGGTATGTCAAAGTTCCATTTGACTTTTATAATGCTGTTCTTTGACTTTCTATGTATTGTCTCACTGTCTCCCTCTGTTTGGTCTCAGGTCAGCGATGTTCCTGCACATACTGCTGCGTGCCATCTGCCTCTTCGTCTTGTCATCTTCTGCTGTCCTCAGTTCTGCAGCAGGTGTGTCTTACCTCCACTGTTCAACACACAAGATATAACTAATGATAAATAACAGTAAAGGTCATTGAAAGCTCTTAGAGACCAGTTACAGAGTGTGTTGTACTTTTATTGGCCAAGTGAATGCGCACATTGGAATATAAAAATTTAATTCAGTTCAGTATTAAAATGTCAGAGGATTTGTATCGCAATCATTCTTGTCTTTTACTTAGATGAGACCCAGTTTTTACAGGTGACCATTCCTGATAGCCCCCCAGTATCTGCCATTTTGGGGGGCTCTTTGACTCTGCCCTGCCTGGTGAGTCTCTCCCGGACCTCGTCTTTGGGCCGACATGCTGTACTGACCCAGCCACGAGTCAAATGGAGCTTTCTTTTATCAAACAGAGAGATCGACATCTTAGTGGCCCGTGGTGAAACGGTAAAGGTGAATGAGTTGTACAAAGGCAGGGCGTCACTGCTGAATTATGCTGCCTCTTCGGCTGATCTCACTCTCAGACTGGATAATCTGTTACACAACGATACAGGCTGCTACCGCTGTGAAGTCCAGCATGGCTTGGAGGATGCTCATGACCAGGCTCAAGTCAAAGTAAAAGGTGATTATTATTTAAATGACATTATATGCAAATGTCACTGGCAGCCCCAGATTGTCTTGCCAAATTTGCCATATAACAGTGTTTTGCACACACACAGACTTTTGGAATTGGAAGGATTTCAATGTTTTATTTTTTAAATAAACCTTTACCAAGGTGGCATTTATCAGTTTATTTATTTTTAATTTGCAGTAAAATTATTAATACTGAGAAATAGTACAATTTAAAATATCTTTTCCAGCTGAATGTATTTTATATATTTAATGTAATTTATTTTTGCCATTTTCAGCAGCAATTACATCACGTCACGTGATCCTTCAGAAATCATTCTGATATGCTGATTTGGTGCTCAAGAAACATTTATTATGATTATTGAAAACAATTGTGCTGCTTTATATTTCTGTGAAAAACATGATTTAATTTCTGAGTTAAAGCTTTTTAAAACAAACAAGCAAAAAATACAGTCCAGAACAATACTACAACCTGAATTACAGAAATGTTGGTATGTTTTTTTGAATAAAATTAAAACTCTGAAAAAAAATTAAATCTCTGTGCATAAGGGACAAGACCAAAGACTTTGTTGGATGCCTGTGGTCTTTGGGTCCTCAGATGACACTGCATCACTTATCAGCATGATTCTGTTATTGACATTACTAAATGAGCCCAGGAATACTTCCAGAAACTACTGTCAGTAAACATAATCCGCCGTGCCATCTGCAGATGCCAATTAAAGCTTTATCATCCAAAAAGGAACCCATACGTGAACATGATCGGTTTCAAAGTGAAAAATTGTTCTATGGTCAGACGAGTCCAAATTTGACATTCTTGTTGGAAATCACGGACACGTCTCCTCCAGGCTAAAGAGGAGGCAGAACTTCCAGCGTGTCATCAGCGCTCAGTTCAAAAGCCAGCATCTCTGATGGTATGGGGTGCATGAGTACAGTATGGGCGGCTTCCATGTTTTGGAAGGCACTATGAATGCTGAAAGGTATATAAAGGTTTTAGAGCAATGCACGTCCTCCACAGGATGTCTATTTGAGGGAAGGCCTTGTGTGTTTCAGCAGGACAAAATTTAAAACCACATACTGCAGCTGTTACTTGGCTTCATTGTAGAAGAGTCAGTTGCTGAATTGGCCAGATCTTTCATCTATACATATTGAACATTTGGCACATCAATAAATTAAAAATATGTCAAAGATTACCACAAACTCCTCAGCAGCTGGAAACCTATATCAGGCAAGAATGGGAACAAATTCTAACACCAAAACTCCAGAAACTCTTGAGTTAATCTTGATTATATTATATATTTTATCATTTGTTATATTATCTATGTTCTACTGTGAATAAAATATTGACTCATGTGATTTTATTCAAAAAACAAAACAAAAAAAACAACATTTCCGAAATTCTGGTTGTAAATATTTATAGTACATATATAAATAAATTTAGCAAATTGAACATCATGTGGTCCCATATTTTGGACAGTTTTGTATAGTACAGTACCTTGCTACAGCTATCATAACATGATGGTTTTGTTCAAAAGCAATGTTTTAATAAGACAAATGTTTATCATACTAGACAATGGCAAATAACACTTCATAACAGTTCAGAAACTGTGATATATGAGAACAGTGACATTCTGTGTGTTCTTAGGTGTCGTCTTCCACTACCGCCATACCTCAAGTCGCTATGCCTTCACTTTTGGTGATGCCAAAGATGCGTGTGAACATATTGGAGCTAAGATTGCTTCTCCAGAACAGCTGCTGGCTGCGTACCATAGTGGTTATGAACAGTGTGATGCTGGCTGGCTGTCAGATCGCTCCGTTAGGTGAGTGGACAGAGTGACACAACAAATAACCAACTACAGATAACCAAGTATATATCCTGTATATATACTTGCAAAAAATGTGATGCAGACAACTTTCTAGATACTATTAATTTGTTTATTCACACTTAAAGCAATAAAATCACAGTCTGTGAGAACATATTTGCCTTTTAATATTTAGAATGGATTTCTGGATTGGGGTGGAGCTAAATATTGTCCTGTTGCAGTGCTTAGGATATAAAAACAAAACAAGAAATTAGATTAGTTAATTGGGTTAAGCTTAGTTGCTTTTGACCAAACAAAAATCTTTACGATTCATTTCATTGTTTTTTACTATGCCTATGCCTTCTTAGATACCCAATCCAGTTGCCACGTGAAGGGTGTTTTGGAGACATGGATGGATTACCAGGCGTTCGAAATTATGGCGTGATGGATAATGATGAACTGTTTGACGTGTATTGCTATGTGGAGAACATTCATGGTAAACCATTTCCATATCATTGCTAATATTATAGTATTGCAGTTAATGTTTACTGTGCTCAAGCTATTGATATTGGCAAGCAGTCCATATTCTAAGAATGCACTCTGTTTATGATGACTGTGATTGTTTGTGATTGTCAGCAAAAAAATTGGTTGTTCATTCATTGATGTTTTTAGGAGAGGTTTTTCATGGGTCATCCACACAGCGCTTCAACTTGTCGGAAGCAAAGACATACTGTGAGCAGCAGGGAGCTCAGCTAGCCACCACTGGCCAACTCTATGCCGCCTGGAACGATGGTCTGAACCACTGCAGTCCTGGCTGGCTTGCTGATAAGAGCGTCCGCTACCCCATTGTGACCCCTCGTGAACGTTGCGGGGGTTCTGAACCTGGTGTCAAGACTGTTTATCGTTTTGTCAATCAAACGGGATTCCCTGAACCACACACTCGGCATGACGCTTACTGCTTCAGAGGTATTTACAGATATGTTTGAATTTGAGTTCACAAAACCGTCTTTAGTTTCCAGGTGCCTTGCTGGGCCTTGAACATGGTAATTCCATTGGTCTTAGGGGGTTGGAATGTCATGAGGTTGAGCAGTTCATGACAGGTTTTCATTTTTGGGTGAACTATCCCTTTAACCTTTGGTTAATGGTATCTCTTATATTCTTCCTCTGCAGCTAACAGGAACTCTCAGACAGTCTCACCTATAGATCCTATGGCAACAGAACCAGAGGACACCGAGCAGCATATTGTGACTTTTGCAGATCCTCAGGAGGAGTATAGTGTGGATCAGATCACTCAACACTTGGAAAATGAAGCACAGGGGGCTGTTGAGTCCTTCTCCATTTACAGCACACAGACTACTTCAGAACCAGAGGAGCAGAAACACACCACAAGCCCAGAACCAGAGGAACACAACCATACCACAAGCCCTCAGTTGGATGAAGATAGCACCTATAAAGACTCCACCACCCCAACCAGCACAGATAGATATCTTGAGTCCACTGAGCTCACCTGGCAAAAAGTTGAGTCTGTTCCAGAGATTTACAAAGATCCAAAACACATTGATTTCACACAAAAAGGTGAACCAGATATAAAAGCTTCAGCAGTTGATGGTGTTAAAAGCAGCAATCATAGACACTACCAACCAATGCCGGATACCAACCTACAGCCGGGAGAGCTCATCGATTTCATCCCACCTACAGAGACTCAACACGAGACAACAGAAGAACCATCCTCTCAACCGAAGGAGATAAATGGGTCCAAACACTTCCAACCCATGCCTGAAACCAACCTGGAGGATGAGGATAAAGATCATGTGACTAGTGAGATCTCCATGACCACTGAGGATACTACACTGGAATATGACTCGAGCAATGCCACCACATCTCAGCACGCTCCAGTTCAGTCAAGTCCCACAACATACCTACCTGAAGGTGCTACAGAAGAAGAAGATGCAGGAAATATAACAGAAACTCCAGTGCCAGATGAAGACCAGGGGCTTTTTACACACACAACTCAGTCCACATCAACAAGCACATCCAGCACTGAAGGTTGGTTGGAGGGTTCCGGTGAGGATTTGACCTTGTTATCCACACAAAAGGCCGAACATCTGGTCACCTCACATAAATCAGAGACATATGGACCATCCACACCTGAGACTATGACAGAGAGCTTCTCATTAACACCTCTGAACAATATTAGCTTAAGTAAGTAAAAAGAAAAAGATGCTTATACAGTGTATCAGCAAAAAAAAATTATTTTGTGTTTTTTAATAACCAAAAATATACCAAAATGTTTGCCATTCAGAATAAAATTAAGAATGCCTTTTAAATTGTTTAAATTTAAAAAGTGGAATTTAAATTAATTAGAATTCAAAGAGATATGTATTTGAAAAGTTTTAGAAAACAACCTTGAACTTTAAATGTTTATAGGCCTTACAGACAGAGATAATGATTTAAACTATGAATGAATAGATACACAGAGAAAATGTGGGTCACACTTTATTTTAATGCCCAATTCTCACTGTTAACAAACCATTAACTATGACATTTACCTCAGTAAACTCCTTATTTGCAGTTTTTTAATAGTTAGGAAGGTAGTTGTAAAGTTTAGGTATTGGGTAGGATTAGGGATGTAGAATATGGTCATGCAGAATATGTGCTTAATAAGCTCTAACAAACAGCCAATATGTTAACAGTAGGCATGCTAATAAGCAACTAGTTAGTGAGATTTGGTTTCTATACTGAAGTGTTACCAAACTGTGAGTAAACTGCCATAACTGTAAATCACCAACTGTTAAATCTATATCCTAATCATGTTTTGCATTATAAATTACAATGAGATTGTTGTGTTTGATTTTTTCACTTACAGCTTTTGCATCCAGTTCTGCAGACCATCACAATACTGGAGAGACTGAGACTCTTCCTGTGTCTCTTGGTGCAGTTGATGATGCCAGTGATTATTCAACCATGAGCACGACACAGAAGGAAACCGAATCTTCCGAAAGTTCTGGTGATCACGATGACATCCTGCCAGTCACACTGTTAACCACCCCAACGCCTCACCTGTTGGGCACATCAACCACGCATGGGCCTGTACAGGTAGAAATCAATTCTCCACACGAAATGGAAGGTGTCCTTTCTAAAAGCACAACACCATCAGGCCTTTGGATTGTGGAAGAAGAACTGGAGAAGGTGGAGCAGGAAGGGCTTGGAGAGGAACCTAATCAACAACTCACCACATCCACTGAGTTTAATAATTCTACTGCAACTTTCAGCATTGATGGCAGTGATGAAGTTGAGGTTGAGTCTTCCGGAGAAGGAGAACCTCTAGGAAACAGGTCTTCAGTTATTACACATCCATACTCAGATGTGGCCAACATCACTCCCTCTAATCTGACAGATATACAAGACCTTAATGAAACAAATAGCGATAATGATGATAATCAGGCCAGCACTGTGGGATCCACTAAAAGTCTGGAGGTTACATTTCTTCCTCATGGGACCCAAAGTCCCATCTGGCAAACTGTGGCCTCTTCCACAAACCCAGGAGAGTTCAGAGCAGATGTTGAATTCAGTGGGGAAGCTGCACTTACCACAGATGACATCAAAGCCTTAGATGAAAATGACTCCACCAATGCACCTATTAATGAGAAGACAACGCAAACCCAAAAACCATCCACTACGTCAGCCAACAATGAAGACAATGATGACGATAATGATTATGAAATCATAACTAAAGAAAACACAGATAATACGGAAGATAAGAATGATGTCACAACCACACCTGAGTCTTCCCTCTTACCTGCCAGACCCACACAAAGAGTGCTGGTCAGGACAGGCTACATTTCAGGTAAACATCATGTATTGTCTCAATTTCCAGACTGCAATTTGTATTTTAAAAACTGCTTAAACTCAGGCACCTTAAACCACTTTTATTTAATATTGATATACTTTTGTAGTATATACTTTAAATGACCCTTTTTTCAGCTTTCATTTTAATTTATTTATTTTTTAGTTATTTTGCATGTTTCTATATATATTATATGTTTCTATTTAGCTTTACATAATTTTTATTTTAGTTTTAGTCATTTTAATACTTCAGCTTATTTTATTTCAAATACCTGACAGTGCAAAATTTTAATTTCTAACCTTTTTTTTCATGTAATATTTGTATTTATTTCAGTTTCTCTTGCCAATTCAAAAAACATTTTTAAAATAATTTTAGTTTTGGTTGATAACAACACTGCCTTACACATCTAGGAGTGATAGCACCCTCTATTGGCTGTTTCAATTTCTTGAGCAAACTAGTTCTCAGAATGGGGCGCTGTTTCACTCCAAACACTGCCAGATACATCTCTTTAAAAAACCTGGTAACTGCGCAAACTGATTAGCAAATCTATCAAAAAGTACAGTGCAGACAGATAGAGACAGAAAGAATTTATCAAAAGCGTGTAACCCCCATCACAACAAATAGTTTCAGTCGTGCATGAAGGAAGAGTTTGGTTTAGTGGGGCCATGATGACTAGAAACTGATAACAGAACAACTGGAAAGAAAGGGCAATGTATCCGGTGCTGTGACGGCTTGTTTTATGTAGATAAAGGTTAGCAGAACCAATCAGGGATCAAGATTCAGCCTGTTTTTGCTTGAGTTGTGGTCCACAAATTATATGCCATGTTCTTAGTGTAGCTATTACTGCATAGTGTTTGTTGAGTATGATGTTTTATTTTAAATCCTTCATTAATGCGCAATATTTTTATTGTCCACTATAAAAACATGTGAATGGCCTTTTAGATGCATGTCTGGAGAGCCCTTGTAAAAATGGAGGCACCTGTGTAGACAGTGGAGCAGGTCATAGTTGTCTCTGTCTACCCACTTATGGAGGAGACTTTTGTGAGAGAGGTGAGTTAGTTCTACACTATAATATCTTTTATGTACTATATACACTGCCCTCCAAAGGTTTGGAAACACCCCCGGCAAAGTGTGGTCTTGGATGATATCAA
The DNA here is from genome assembly GCA_032359235.1 of Enteromius mattozi. Lineage (NCBI taxonomy): Eukaryota > Metazoa > Chordata > Actinopteri > Cypriniformes > Cyprinidae > Enteromius > Enteromius mattozi. The sequence goes on along the minus strand of JAUMHE010000068.1, from coordinate 12,465,187 downwards.
CGTAAATCCTTACCACTTTTTGGTGCAAATACATTAAAGTAACTTGACATTATCAATGGAGACCAGCAATAATAATTTTCATTTTGATTACATAATAATGGCAATACCCAACCTCAACCCAGTTGAGCTACTATGGGAGGAACTGGACCGTGATGTCTGTAAGAAATGTCCAACCACGTGAATTTTCAACTAAGTATTTTCTATGTATAAACTGTTTATGTTTTCATAGTTTGTGTTCTCCCTTATCAGTGCAAAATTATCACAAATTAAAAAGGATTCATGCCAATATTGTGCAAAACCCCACTTTTCTAGGGCGTGTCCAAACTTTTAAAGGGCAGTGTAACCTAATATTTATTCTGTGATTCTTTCATTTTTTACCTGAACACAATTTCTTAAAGTAAATCTATGAATCTTAAATTACACTATATATATGTTAATAATATACAAATTATATATAATTTGCACAACTTAACTATAATTTGTCCAATTTCTCCCCACAAAGATCTAGAGCACTGTGAACCAGGATGGGAAAAGTTCCAAGGGTTTTGTTACAAACATTTTACAAAACGGCAAAAATGGGAGGTGGCAGAGCAGCACTGTCGCATGTGCGGAGGTCACCTGGTCTCTGTTATGTCACCTGAGGAACAGGAGTTTATCAATGGTACGTCTGAACAGCTGCTTGTAAAGTTGGCTTTTGTCAGTTGATCTAATCATTTCGAATTCTTATCGCATGTAAAAAATTTGAACATGATGGAACCTGATTTGAACCTGATTGAATGGGTTTAACAAGGCGTGATAAAACATTCTTTCCAAGTGGCTTGTCTTTTACAGGAACTCTTTCCGCCAATAGGTGGTGCAAAACTGAGTGTCTTGATGAGTGAATTACCATTTGTTCAACCAATTCTTCAAAGCCTTTATTCATTATATGAGCCATTGAATTATTTACTCAACTGATTTATCCACCTTACTTTTCAACACAGAATTCAGTAAGCCATTCGTTGTGAATGTGTAAGACTTCTGGTCATTAGGAAATAATGAGAAGGGGAAAAAAAAGGGCAGTAAACAGTAAAACTGTTTGCACTACACACCAGTGTGTTTATAATTAAGATAATACATTAAAATAATAAGGTAAGACACATCAGTTCGCAATATCAAGCAGCAAAACTAGCTATTTTGTGCCGCCAAAAATAGCAGGAACTGAATGAAACATTAAACTTACAAATGGCCTCTTACAGGAAAAATAAGATCTCACATTGTGGTCTGTTTACTCAGACATGAACCTTTAGAACTATTTTCATTGGTGAAGAGCAAAAATTGACAAACTAAAATGCCAATATTTTCTCTTATTTGTAAGTTAGCCTACTCAATACTAGCTTCTTGTTTTTGAAGTTGTTTATCAGAAAAGCAGCACTCTTGCTCAAGTGATATTGCTTAAACTAAGTGGCAGCTAAGAGGTGTGGCACACTACTGAAGTGTTTTAGCTTATAGTACATAAAGAATTCATAAAAAAAACAGGTTTGTTGACATAACATTGAGATGCCCTGCATTTCGTTCTGCATTTCTATACAACCATCAAACCGTTGAAGGGCTTTGAACGGGTCACCTTATTCATGAGAGTGAATGAGGGTTGTGTTAAAAGATCCTATGCCTGTCTGTCCTATACGATGCATCTGGGCGTTAAAATGGAACTGGTGTCTATGTTGTGTCTTACTGACAGTGTATGCTGGTTCTTTGGCATGTCTGTGTTTTTGTCTTTGCTTAGATAAATACAGGGAGTATCAGTGGACGGGTCTTAATGACAAAACCATTGAGGGAGATTTCCGTTGGTCAGATGGGAACCCTCTGGTGAGTATATTAATCTGGCTTTCTATTAAAAAAAATATGACTAATCATCAAGTGTTTCTTCAAATGGTTTAGAACTAGAACTGCAAAGGGTTCTTGATTTGATGAAAACTTAGATATTCCAAACGTTTAACCTGTTTCTCTGTATCAGCTGTATGAGAACTGGTATCGTGGACAACCAGACAGCTACTTCCTGTCAGGGGAGGATTGTGTTGTCATGGTGTGGTACGATGATGGGCGCTGGAGTGATATCCCTTGTAACTACCAGCTGTCCTACACGTGCAAGAAAGGCATTGGTGAGTATATCACCTTCTGTGGTGGCGCTGGGACCCCGGAGGAGCAAAAGTTCTTCATGGTTTGTTTTTCTTTAGCAGCATTCTGTGGCCAGCCCCCTCTCGTACTGCACGCTAAAATGTTTGGACGTCGTCAACTCAAGTATAGGGCCAATTCACAGGTGCGCTACTACTGTGAGCCAGGCTTCATCCAGAGACAAAACCCTATCATCACATGTCAGAGCAATGGACAGTGGGAGGAACCAATGATCACTTGTTCACCAGGTGGTTTGTTGATTATATTATATTAATAAGTCATTGAATCCAAATGTGTTACAGTGTTTATTTGATGTATTTTGCTCACAGTGGGATCAGCGTACTCAAATGGAGAACCGGTAACATGGCCCACAGGTCAGAGCAAGGAAATAATCATAGAAGAGACAACAACTAAAACCACAACAGCTGAATATTTGGATATAAAATGGAGCAATTAAAACACACACATGGCATTCTTTCAATCTCCTGTTTATCATGTCATCCCAAATGTTCATCGATCAACTCTACAAAGTTCTTTATGTAACAGCAATGTTATATAAAAAAATAGTCCCACTTACTTAACTTAAAAAAAGGGTACTCCAATTGGATAACAGTTTAAATTCACCAAACGTTTATAACAGGATACTTAAATTAGACTAAAAGGTTATTAATGTTTGTTTTTCTCCTCTCAGCTCTTTTCTTTTACCTTTTTCTCTCTGTAGACCTTGACACTGAATTACATTTTGTAATTCTAAGATACCGTAAAAGCACACTTGATAAAATGCAACTTCCAAACAAAGCTTGTAACCGTTTGGACCAGTCACCTGTTCTGTTTCATTTCATATTTTTTTTTTTTTTTTTTTAATAAATTATGAGATAAACCTATGAACAAATGCTCTCTAACATCAGCTGGTCTGAATCATTTTGTTTTACATTATTGCCCTGTAGTTATTAAAAATGTCCTCATCGGTAGTATTACTTATCCATTCCTAAACATTCAGTGTCCTGTGTTTTTCCTAGTTTAGAATTGACAAGAAAAGTGTCAACTTGAGATCAAGAACTCTTAGCCAACAATATTTTTGCTACCCTATGTCTTAGTTACCCAATTTTGTTATAAACTAACAGGAATTCCTTAAAAAAAACAGGAGTATTCTTGTGCTTGTTGTTGGATTTAGATAATACTCTGAAAAAAAAGTAAAGAAAAAGTAAAGAACCTTTGTAAACTCTGTCAAGTCAGTTGAGGCCTATCACAACCCATCATTTGTGTTGATGTTGGGTCAGCAAAGCTTTATGAAGCAGGGAGGGAAGATTCCTTATGTACTCCACAAATGTTTGTGACTTTCAGAACCACTTTGAGTCTTTTCATTGAAAGACAGTTGGTCATTCTGCGTCTCGGTGCTCAGTTTTTCAGGTCTGTATTGTACTCTGGAGGATGGCCATTTTCAGTAGACTACTATAAGATACATTTGATTCAGTGATGCATCACTAACAAAACCATATTTTAGTTTTTGATGGCCTGAAATCAGGGCGAATTTTATCACTCTAGAAACATGAAATGAATTACATTCCAAGCAATCAGAGCAATCAAAATAAAAAAGTTATCACAATAAGAAATGCTTATGAATTTTCTTGCATATGTGAAAATGTGTGTATTACAATATGTATGTATAAGCATTATTAAGAATTAGTTTAACAAATCTGTGGTTAATATTCTAACTAGCATTACTAGTAGTGCACCTGTGATTTGTGAGGCACTTTAAAAAGAATATTTTACAGGAATATGTCTTGTAAGTTGATTTGCTGTTTGTGGTAGTTTTGAAACACTGTGCATGTGTATGTAATATTTTTGCGAACAACACTTTAGGATTGTCACCAAAAAATATATGTAAATACAGATTTCATATTTTCATTGGTAATTTTATTCACTCATTTTACATGCTTGCTATTTTGTTTGGTGTTAAAATAAATAAATATCCAACTATGGGCACCATGCATTATATGGTGCTAAACAATGTAACATTATAATTAATTTGGACAAATCTATGGAAAAAAGCAACATTAAGTTGGAAAAATACAACACGAAGCTCATAGGGAATCTACATAGGCATATTGTTACAAAACAGTGGTTTAGGTTACGTATTGTTGCTGCTGTACAACGCTATTGAGTTGCATTTCAAGCTAGCGGCTATTTAAGCAGAAGTAAAGCCTCTGTGTCAGTTCACTCTTGATTGATGTTTTCTCAGAAGGACTCAAAATGTTCTGCTTTAAAACAGGTTTAGTAAATGAACTGATATATAACCCTGATGGATGTGAATACTAGCTGTAATCCAGAATGCTAACTTTATAGCTCACAAATTCCCTTTCCTGTAGCTCTACATTACAGGGAGCCTCTAGTGGTGCGTATACCATACAGATGCGTTCTATGCCTCTTTAGGGACTTCACCTTTAGGCCGAAGTGCAGACTTCCTGAAGCATAAATTTACAAAACATGGAGCAGTTACCTGTAGCAATAAGCCCCATAAAGCTGCAAACTTTTGCTGGGATACCCAAAGCTACGAACCCCCGGTTCTGCGATCCCTCCGCAGTGCTCCCTTGGGTGGATGATGGGGAATCGTACACTGCCATCTTGCAGCCAGCCTCCATCACAGTGGTCAAGCTGCTGAAACTTCCACGATGAGTAGATCTGACCAACCTTCGCTAGACTGGCAACATCCCGTCTGCAGGCGCGCTCAGCCTCGGCAAAATTGAAAGGCCCCGCAATAAAGAACACAGAGCCTGGGAAACCAAAAAAGCCAGGTATTTCTAAGTGCAGCATAGAAATAATAACTGCATATATGATAATTATGTTTAGTGAACAACTGTAATCTGCATAACAAACTGCACTGTTTTCAAGGTGCAATTCCAGTATCTCTGTTTTTGACATTCAATTCTCCAGTCTCATCTCCATATTCAACAGTTTCATGTAGGCATTACGGGAGATCAAATGTCACTCTACAGAGTAACAGACTCTTTGTCTTTCCTAAATACAAAAACAACAGAGCTGATTGGGCATGTCACTTCTAGTCTATTGAGGAAACAAACAGTGACTGTTTCTAATGGCCTTTTGTTTTAAACAGAAACAGTTTAGTAGGAAAGATGCCTCCTAAAAATCTCTGTGTCAGTTTACCTATATACCATTGTAACAATTATTTCAGTAATTCAAAAATTAAAATTTTACAAAGGTAAGTGGTTGCAATCAATTTATATGGCTACATTTAAATGAACAAATTTAATTGACTAACTTTCAACATTTTTCTGTTTTTAAATGTAGCTCAGCACATTTGATATTTGACTTGTACTTCCACTTACCTTAAAATTATTAGTATAGTTTTTTCAGTGTGGATCTAGAAACACAG
>JAUMHE010000068.1:12444792-12455658 GCA_032359235.1 Enteromius mattozi | reverse complement strand
ATTTAACAATAGACTGGTCAAAAGTGAAAATAAAGACTTTTTAGATTTTGTTATTGTTGCCAAAATAAATAAATAAATAAAATGGTCACACTTTATTTTATGGTTCAATACTCACAAACCTTTCCCTCAATAAACTCCCAATTTGCTGCTTATTAATAATTAGTATGTATGTACAATATGGTCATGCAGAATATGTGTTTTTTAGTAAACAGCCAATTTGTTAATAACAGGCATGCTAAAGCAACTAGTTAATAGTGAGAATTGGTCCCTATACTAAAGTGTTACCAAAAAATCTATTTCAAATAAACTGATTTCTTTTGACATTTTGAAGTCCATAAAAGAATCCTGAAAAGAAAAATGTATCTCACAGGTTCCATAAAATGAATGAATAAATAATAAATAAATAAAATCAACTGTTTTTTAACATAGATTTTAAAATCAGCATATTAGAAAAAATTATTCGGAAGGAATTTTTAACTTTTATTGTTATCATTATCTTATTATTTGTTTTATTTTGAGATTTGCAATTTCGTTGCATTTATTGCATGTTGTAAAATTAATGGATAATGTCCTGGTAATGATCTGCCAGTACTTTTTCTGTTATTCTACAAGTTTATTTCTTACACTGTTCTATATGTTTTAATCAAATAAATGTAGTATTAGTAAGAATAAGAGACTTCTTTTTCAAAAATGAAAATATTACCAACCCAAACATTTAATGTAGTTATACTTTATGTTGTTTTTTGTGTGTTTCATGGAAGTTTCATGCCATTATCAACACTATACCTGATCAGAGATATGTGTATGTGGGTCTATCATAACCAAACACGGTACATCTCTATGTATAGACAGTAGCAGGTTAGTCAGGCTTTTTAAGTGAACATGAAGTGTGACAATGTGTACAGTACAAACCAGGTTCAGTCTAGTTGGAGTCAGACTAAAGTCAAACATTAGAGATTTAATAATGTGATAGAAGAGCTCTTCAGGTTTGCATTGTGACCTACTGTCATTTGATGTCATCTGCGCTCAGGAGCTGAGTTTTCTAATACATTTGTTCTCCTTCATGCTTACAAAAGAATGCCACATTACAGTAAGATCATTTAGTGTCAGACAAAAGGCTATGTAAAATTTAGAGTAATCTGCAAGAGATCTGTTTTTCTATCAAGTTGTAGTTGTTTGTGGATTTTTCCATTATATTAATTTAAACCTTAATTTTACTGTATCACTGAATATGTTTTGTATTGTCTTCAGTTTTGAAACCTAATGCATAAATTGTTCCCTTCCATTATATATGTTTCTGTGCGCACATGTAACTGTAAACCAGTTGAATGGCAGAAACCCATTTGTGGAGCACTTTCTTTGAGTTACAGCAGTTGACAATTCCTGACAGAAACATCTCTGGACAGTTTTACACCCCTTTTATCGTCAGGAATTCTATTCTTTGCTATAGGTTCCTGACAGACTGACTGATAAGACTGGCTATCTTCACACATTCCTCTATGAATACCCATTTCATTCTCTTCTCGGTCATATGTTCATTGTCTGCCACTAGTTTGAGATTCTTATAGTAGATTGCCACCGACTTCAGATCAGATAAAGTTCTGGAGAGGGCCTGTGTCATTCACTCACATGCAAAGTCTACAATGTACGAACACACCTGTGCAGGTTTTACCAGTACAGAATGTTCTGCATCACTGATTTATATAAATGTACGCATGCATATATATATAGAGAGAGAGAGAGAGAGAGAGGGAGATGTGCATGCAACCAATTCCAAGTTTAATTAAAGTTAAAAGCTTTAAAGGGGTCATTAACATTTTTATTTTAGATGGACACTGTGAGGGTATAAATACTTAAATGATCTGTAATAACAGAAATAGAAACAGTGATCACGTAATGAAAACACTTAAACTTGTGTGGTGTGACATCGTATCCTATATAGTCGTCACAGCTTTGTCTTTTAGTTTACTTTTTTTTTCTGAACATTTTGCATTGAATTGTAACTTGTTTGTAAAAAACCTGTGAACAAAAGTGAACAAAGAACTGCACCTTATTATAAATAACGTTCATCTAATAATGCTTATCAACTGGTTTCTGCGTAGACCTGCATTTGGCACTCTTGTCATTTACCCATAAACAGGCAGTGATGTGGAGGCAGTGGTAAACCTAACTATTATATCATAAATTGGCACATTCCAAAACGTTTCATTTTGGTTAAGTGTCTTCAATGCCTTTTTTAGACTGAGAACATTATGAGTTCTGAAACTTAAGGCTGGAATACACTACATAACTTTTCAAATCTGAACAGGTTTTAAAACACTAGGCATCATACACTTGCAGACTCTGTAAATAGTGACAAAGGAAAACTGAGCATCATACACGAGCGAGGATCATACACTACCAGACTTTAAAAGTTGTTCCAATCAACTTATACTTAACAAACTAATGCAGAAACGTGCGCCTTGTTGCTAGGAGACTCACGACAAATGAAAACAAATGGGTTCTAAAATTGGCTGAAAATATCAAACAAGTTTTAAATCCTCCAACTGGATCGAATCAATGTCTGTGATCATAATTCACTACTCGATTTTCTGTGGAATCTGTCAGCTTCAATCTGCAGACTGGCTCTGACATTCTTCAACTAGCATCAACTTGTTCATACTGTAAAATCAGGGGGAAATTGGGTCAAAAATTGCATAGTATATTCCAGGGTTTACCTACATATCAAAACATCAAGGGAAATTTTATTTCTCAGTTCATGAGCCCTATAATCTAACAATCTAGGCCTGTTGCACCATGGGAACCTTTTCATATGGTTCCCACGGTGTGAAAAGTCTTATAGATTACCTGAACTAATTGTGGAACTTCCCATTTTTTGGCGTGTTCATTAGCACCACAGGAACTGGGATCAGTGTGGAGGAACAGCCCGAGGGAGAAAGTTGTTATGAAACTAGCCAGAAAGTTTCTTAGAACTACGCAGTGCGAAAGCCTGATCTTTCAGTATTTGTTCAGAAATTGGTTGATGATTTTGTGCAGTTTTGGTAACACTTTAAATAAGGTTTAATTTGTCAGCATTAGTTAATTAGTTAACATGAATAATACTTATGCAGCATTTATTAATCTCAATTAATGCTAAGTACACCATTACATTATCATTTTATTCATACTGAGTTTTGATGTATCTCTACAGCACTAAAACAGCACTTGCAGTGCTTTGGCTCACATGTAAAACTAAGGAATCAGCCAAACACATGAAAATAAGTAGCATAATTTCATTAATGTCAGTTTATGATTACTGTGTTGCAATTATCATTATATATATATATATTTATCCCCTCTATCCCTTTAAAATGACTGATGGCTGACATTTTTGCAGAGAGATTTTTTGCCACATGTGACAGTCACACATCTAGATAGATAACTCTTTCTATCTCACTCACACATGAATGGAATCTCACACACATCACAAAGCTCATCAGAAGCTCCCTGAAGCGATCCTCACATAGATGGCTTGCAGAATGCACATGACCAGGTCACGACTGAACAACTATGTGAAAAAAGAAAGCAGAGGTTAAAAAGTAGTGTTAGGGAAATATTCAATAAGCACTCTCTTGTTTTCTTCCTATTTGCTAAATTCAGTATCTGTTGATTTCTATTTGAAGCTATGCATGTGTCTGTTATGTAACGACAGGTCTTGTCATGTTCTTATCTTGTGGGATCTTGGCTGGCGTCTCCTTAAACTGCTTCTGTTACCTATATGTTCCTCAGCCACCCGCCCCCCACGCCATGTATACTCACTGATCATTTGATTGTGTTATCTCAAAGATGAAGTGGAAAGATTAAGTGACACAAATTCACACTTCACAGCAATCTATTGCATGCATGGCATGCTTGTGGTGGTTTTGGCAAGAACTTGTTAAGGGTAGGTAGGGGGGCATTATGCAAGGTTTGTGAATTTTAAAATTATATTTATGTAAAGTGTAAATCTTACTTTTGGCTGTACTGTACAAAACTATATATATATATATATATATATATATATATAAAGCAACTGAAATAATTTACTGGAATAAATTGGTTAGTCAAATGACATTACCCTTCAGTAAAGAGGTGTGTCTGTGGATGTAAGATTCAAAGAACTCGTGATCATTTGGTTTTAATGCTTCACTGTTGTTTGGAATGACTGAGATGTTCAGTATCTTTCCTGGACACATAGCTGATCACAGATCAAGTTTTTCAGCAAAGCTTTTCAGCTGCAACATCAGACCTTTTTCACACAATAATGAAGCCTTTCCGCAGTTATGTAGCTAAATCTGGATTTATAGACGTAAAAAAAAATTTTTAACATTTATAACACTGTACATGTGTTTTATTGCCTTGGCATTAAACTACAGAACAACTGTATTTTCATTCATTCCTTAATTCAATCCTATTTTCTGGAAAGTCATAGAAAGCTTCCGCTACTGTGAACTGTGTAAATATGAAAAGGGTCCATTGTAGAAATGCACAATTCCAGGCAATTCCCATTAAGATGATTGATTTTTTTCCTGCAAGTTAAAATGTCATTCTATTAGTCCCACTGCATGTAAAATAATCGCACATTTTATTAGGATTTTGAAATTAATCAAATTGTCACACTTTGTGTAACACTTTTTTGGCCTCAATGGCCGAGAAAAAAATAAATAAATAAACAAATGCATTTAACAAGATTTATACTTTATTTAAAAAAATTATATTTGTCAAGGTACACCTTGAGGTATGTTATTGCATATTGGTTAAGCTGTAATTACTGTAGGTTAGCGCTAACCGTTGTGGAGGTTAATGTATCCTGTGGGACAGATGACTTTTGCGAGGGAGCTTTCAGACGAATTCAACACTGCAACACCATAAACCCAAACCAGACAACCTGCGAGAAGAAAAACTGCAAATTATTTGAATTTTTTAAAATATCGTAAATCAGAAAAAAAGACAAAGTTGAGGAAATGAATGTGACTTTTATTTCTAAAACACTACCTTATTGAACCAATTGCAGAATTTCTACTAAAATTACTACTAAAATTAGTTGATGGTATAATAAGGTAGTTCTTGTTCTTAGTGTAAACAGGCAGTGCATGTCCACTGAATATATGCAAAATGCAGACCCATCCTACCTGACCAGTTAGGCATAACTTCCACATTGCTGAACCTGGGCTTGTTTTCTTTTCTTCTTTTTTTTTAGCAGAAGCACAGATTGAATGTTCATTGTTTTAGTGCCCCTATTATGGGTTATGAAAGGTTCATATTGGTTTATATGGTTTGGGAGTCCCCAACAACAGATTGGCATGCATTTAAGGTCAAAAAACACTTTAATTTTCTTATAATAAGCATTTATATATTTTTATTCAGACCAATGCGAAAATCAACTTTTCCCAGGCCTGTGCATGCAACAAGTGGGCGGGCAATATGCTAATATGCTAATGTTTTATTTTGATGTCAACATGAAATGGCTTGTTTCAATGATTCAGAGTTGACTCTTTCTTTTGAGAGACAATAACTTTATGTATGGGTAACTTAATCTCATATATATACATGGTGTCTGTGACAGAATCACATGCCCAAAACCTCTATAGCATGAAAAGAGTGTGCAAACATTTTAGCAGTTAAAGAGTGAGTTAAAAGATACCAGGTAAAATGACTTGTCATGCCCTGGTAACAGTCCTGTCCTTACCCTCAGGCTTCTCTCTGACTCAAAGAGGGACACTTAAGCTTCTTGTTTGTTTACTGTCAATATAAGATGTTTGTTGATGTTTCTAAACATTTTTACGAGGTCACTTTCTCCCAGTTTATACATAAAGGTTTAATGTAGATCTTCCTGTAAATAGCTGTTAAAATTATTTGACTATTTGATAGTATTTTAAATGAGAAATTACTTACAGTGGTGCAACACAATCATTTTTGTTTGTTTCCTTAAATGATTACTGCAGCTCTTCATCACTGCAGAAACAAAGTTATTTTGTACCTTTGTCAGAAATAGAATATTTGACATTACTTCATGCCAGTTATATATATTTATACATAAGTATACATTCAGTGTCTAAATGGCATTTAGTGGTTCACTGGTTATAGTTTAGGTTAACTGTTTTCCCTCATATGATATCAGATGATGAAAGGATGTGTGTACCAAGGCCTGTAGCTGCATGCAAAAGAATCCCAAAGTCGGGGATCTCAAGATCTTTCAACCGGCCCCACTGGGAAGTAGCTTTGTAGATGATGAAGAGAATCACTTGGAAGTGGCGTTATCTTGTACAGATTTAGCTACAGGCCTTTACCACCAAGTTCACCTCTTTCAACACTAAAGAATTCTTCCATTTTTTCTTTTGCACTCAAAGCAGTGACAGACTTGGGGAGTGGGAGTGCAGGTTTAACTTGATTTTTCCTGAACCATGAATTTCCCTCTGGTGTATAATGTGCTAGTTCACACAATTTTCTGTTTAAACTTCTGTTCATGAGAGCTTCACTGCTTCTTTTCCTGTTATTATTTTATTATTTTCTCATTCTTCCGCACTTATCATAATATTACTTCCTGCAGACGTATCTTAGACATCCACCTCTTTTTTCTGACTTTGGAACCATCTCTGAAAGTCTGAAAAAAGGACTTTACAAACAGTAGTTCAGTGCTCTTCAGCTAGCCTACTTATAGTTGAAAGCAGAGGTGAAAGAGATCAAAGGTCAAGCACTGTTGACCAGAAGAGTCAAAGACACACTTTTTCTTTCAGGTTAGTCCAAAAAAGTAAAGCCTAAATAGTATACTTAATTATTTTCTGTGATTTTTTTTCAGCTTGTTACAGGATACATTAAATCAAAACTGACCATATATTTTTTTATTAGGACAAATTACTAGAATCTGTTCATTTCTGCAAGTTATTCCACAGAAAAAATGTTTGGCTTTGAAATATATATATGACATTCCTTCCCTGAACCACCATTTGGCAGTTTGATAGTAACTCGTTCACACAAAAAGTAACACTTAAATGTTTCTTGTTTGTTTATCTTGTTTCTTAAGTGTGTAGAATTACTTCTCATCCTCTTATCATACTTCAGCCACAAGAGTGCAAGAAGGGATTAAACCCTCTTTTTTGTATGTTTTTCTTTAAGTTGCCCTTGTCAGCCAGAGAGCTGGATTAGTACCTTTTTCTTTGTAGGCCTTTATCAATGGTGTTGTGTAAACATGACAGTGTAAATGATTCCTGTGAATTTAGAAACAGTTTGAACCAGCCAGTGGGATGTTAGCTCGATTTGACAATGTTACTGATTTGATACATTTTCTAATGTCACTCCTGCCTACACATGTATTTTTATAATAAAAAAAAATTGCACTATATACATATAGACACATTCAGAAGTTTGGGGTAAGTAAAACTATTATTTATACATTTATTAAGAAAGAACATTTTCAATTGTGACAGAGATTTGTGACAGTAAAGTCTCTTTTCCGAAAAGTTAAAATAAATACTGTTCTTTTGAAATTTCTATTAAATTTGTATAACTTTTTTCACAGAATCCTGAAAAGAAGGTACCATGGTTTCTACAAAAATATTAAGCAGAACAACTATTTATCATTGAGAACAATAAGACATGCTTCCTGAACAAATAAAGCAGAATATTAGAATGCTTTCTAAAGGAGCATGTGATTCATAACAGAAATAAATAACATTTTAAAATATATTCAAATTGAAATATTACTGTTTCTACATTATTTTTGACATTATATATTATATAGGCCTACACTATTATACATAATTTACAAATTCTTACTAATCCAAACTTTTATCTGTGATAGATATATATGATAATGGAATTGCACAGCTGTTTTTCATTGTGTATATGAGGTAAATAGTTCAAACTAGTTTCAAATCCAATCTCTAACTGAAACTTTCACAAAGACAGATACTATTCATCAATCAAGTTGAGTTCATTACCTTGTCAATTCAAAATGCATGTGTCTGTTGTGGAATGTGTTTGAAAGCGAATCCTGGGGGACAGAAGTTAGTGTGGGAAAGAAGTAATTTTTTTAAGGTTTAACTGCTTTATATCTTGTTCAAATATGACTAAGACACATCTCTCAAACTTTAGATTTCTATTTACAACCCACACTGGCAATATTAATGGAAAAGTGGGCTTAATATATTGGACCCATTTACACTCAGTGCCTCCCATATCTACAGAAAACTCCAGAAATTACTTCCTCACCTTTCCATCCAAATCTTTGACCATCTCTTGACCTTCCAGTTAAAAAATGCTCTTTTGTGATAGAATTGTTCTCATTTTACTTGAATATTTTCATTGGCCCAAAATGTACTTCTTGTGCACCTCATGAGTAAAAAGGTAAGGGAGGAGCCCAGAACTACTGCAAATCAACAGAACTGAGAGAGCAGGTGGGCGTTACCAAGATCAACAAGTAGCTAAACTAACAATAAAAGGACTTGTGTCAGCTAATGCTCTCTTGCACTCTACCTCCAGACCCATCAGAGCCTGTGCCCTGCTCCAGAAAGAGGGAAGGGGATAGAGAGCGAGCAAAGGATACTGGCAAAGGAGAAGCACCATGGCTGAGTCTACTAACCTGAGACTACGGCTGCCGCTGTTATGCATCATCTTGGAAGTCATCCTCATCATCCTCTTTGGAACACTGGTGGAGTATAATGAAGACACTGATGCCAAGCTGTGGAATAAAGAGAGAACAAATAGTACTATTAGAAATGATCATGAAAATGAGTTCTACTATCGTTATCCCAGTAAGTGACACTTTTATTTGAACAATGTGTAGAAAACAATGTATAGGAAAGCCTGGATTTTAGATTTTACAACTGGGTAATTATTAAGTAATAACAAATAATATGGATCTATTGAGTTCACCAGTAGAAGCACACGTTGTGCCTTTTAACTTGATAACTGAGGAATGTGTTTGATTGGTTGTACTGCACACAAACATTGGCCTTAACTGTGTAACTTGTGTTTGAGCGGTCTGACTGGTTTAAGTAAAGCACGTTTACATTTCATTCAGAATTTGATCTCTTTAAAAGCTTGATTTATTGTTTGTTTTGGGCTTGTCTTTGTGCAATTGTCATTTCAACCAGCTTTCCCAGCCACCTCGTTTTACTAAACCCTCACATTTTCTTTAATCTCTGCGACCTGCACTAAACTTGCCCTCAGCACCAGACTTGTGTGATACATTTAATAACATTTATTGCATTTCATGTTATGTCTGCACTGCAAGTCCTGGACACACCTGCATATCAATTATATACAATGACTTGCAAAATCAAGAGAGATTTCACAGACTTAGTTGATCTGGTTTAACAGAATACTGCATAAATTAGGTAGGATAAAGAGAGAAAGAGGCAAATCCTCTGCAAAGAACAGTGATTTTGTTGTCTTGTGAAAGACTTACTGTCTGTATTTGGTCACTAATCTTCAACAGTATGCATCTTTACCTTTATGGGAGTGGTCGCGTCTGTTTTGCTTGTCACTGCTCAACTGCAGAACACATTACTACACAACAGGTGTGGCATGAGAAACAGCTGCATTCAAGGGTGTATGACAATTGATGAATCGCATTTTTACATATTATGTGTTCAAATACAATAAATTATAATGCTTTGTTGATTACAGTTTTTCTACTTTGTAAGGATGCAAATACGTTGCTTCACAATTCACTTATCGGTTTCATTACAAGGGATAAAATTTTCCATTATAATTCACTCACCTTTATGTTTTTTTAAACCTATATGACTTACTTTCTTCATTTGAATGCAAAAGACCATATTTTTTCATACATTTCAGTGGGGTCCAAACAGTTTGGATCCCATTGACTTGTATTTTAGGGAAAAAAAGAGAGAGAGAGAGACAAAAACACAAAAGAAATAAGGGTTATTAAGGTTTGGAGAGACATTAATATAATTTACGGGTTAACTTTTCAATTAAAGAGTTATTTGTTCTGCAGTAAACTCAGCTTAGAAGCATAGAGCTCGTACTTATCTTTGGGCTGCCAAAGAAGGGTGAGAGTGAGAGGTATGTGGGACAGTTTGCCCACAGGGGCATGCCATCCTCATTGATGCCCAGGTCAATGGCCAGTTGCTTGGCAACAGTGTAATTGTGTCAAAAGAAGTGAAATGGGTGAATGAATGGCTCTACACAGAGAAGAACACAGGGGTTAATGTAGGGTTCAGCGTACCCATAGTGTAAAATTGCCCCTGAATGGAGCTGCTAAGTACCAGTGTCAGAAAAACAAAATTCTGTATGTTTCCAGTCCATACACATATCAGTGAGCAATTGCAGTTTATGAGATTACTATTAAAATGTAAAACTGTGAGAACGAGAGGGGAAAGAATAGGGAAAGCAGCTAACTGACTTTGTGACTCTGTGTTTTAGGTTTCCAGGATGTTCATGTCATGATCTTTGTGGGCTTCGGGTTTCTGATGACGTTTCTGCAACGTTATGGATTCAGTAGCGTTGGATTTAACTTCCTCATCGCCGCCTTTTCTCTACAGTGGGCCACACTTATGCAGGGCTTTGTCCACGGCATGCACCATGGCAAGATCCACGTTGGTGTGACTAGGTAAAACTTGAACCCCATGCTTTTACTTTTTTTTTTCAGTAGTAGTGGCTAATAAAGATCTGTTATCAAAGGGTTACAACAGTTATTTCAGAGCTCTCTGAAGAGGTGATTTATGAAAAAAAAAAAAAAAAAGATTTATGATTTATAGAATAATATCTTTGTTATGTTTCTGTAAGTGTTTCTGTCATTTGCTGCTGATGTGGCCTCGTGTGTAAAGTGAACTGAACACAGCGCCACCAAGTGGACGTGGTGATTGAGCAGCTGACTAGACT